>VZRE01000926.1:77825-126163 GCA_013396775.1 Cephalopterus ornatus
CCCCCGCCCGCTCCCGCAGCTGCCGGCCGGCTGGCTCGGGAGCAGCTGCGGCTCCGCCGGGTCACCGCTAGTCGGGATACCCCGCAGGCTGCGGCGCGACAGGAGGACGAGAGTCGTGCGATACATTCTGCTCTGTGCAGGGTTTAAGGCGGGTTCTTTTTCCCATCGGAAAGTTTTAATGAGAGCAGAAAGGGCGGCGGTCTGTGTCAGGGACCTGGGAAGCCGGATCCGAGCCAGGCTGCAGCTGTGAGTGGGGCTCTGTCCTAGAAATGTTGATGCTTCGTTATGGTTGAGTTCCATTTCTTCTGCTTATTCAGATTCACTTAAGAGATGTCCCCTCCTCCTCCTAGGCAGTCTAGCCTCCTTCACTCATTCTTTTTTCTTCTTTTTTTCAAACACATTCTTTGCCTCATTCTTCAATAGTAGGTCCTGTCCTCAGGACAACTGGCTCTTGAGCTGATGGACAGGGATGGGAGCAGAATGGATCCCCTGTAATCCGGGAGGAAGTAGTTAGGGACCTGCTGTGCCACTTAGATGCTCACAAGTCTATGGGACCGGATGGGATCCATCCTAGGGTGATGAGGGAGCTCTCAGAAGAGCTTGCTAAGCCTCTCCTCATCACTTATCATCAATCCTGTCTGATCAGGGAGGTTCCAGATGATTGGAGGTTGGCCAATAGGCATCAGCCTATCTGCAAGAAGGGCTGGAAGGAGGGTCCTGGGAACTACAGGCCTATTAGCCTGACCTCGATGCCTGGCAAGGTTATGGAGCAGATCATCTTTAGCCATCCCTCAACACATACAGGACAATCAAGAGATCAAACCCAGCCAGGATAGGCTTAGGAAAGGCAGGTCCTGCCTGACCAACCTGATCTCCTTTTATGACCAGGTAACCCGCCTGGTGGATGAGGGGAAGGCTGTGGATGTGGACTTCAGCAAAGCCTTTGACACTGTCTCACATAGCACATTCCTGGAAAAGCTGGCAGCCCATGGCTTGGTCAGGGGCACTCTGCTTGTTTAAGAACTGGAGGGCCGGGCCCAGAGAGTGGTGGTGGGTAGAGTTACAGCCAGTTGGCAGCCAGTCACCAGTGTTGTCCCCCAGTGATCAGTGTTGGGTCCAGTCCTGTTTAATATCTTTATTGATAATCTGGATGAGGGAATCAAGTAAATTTGCAGATGACACCAAGTTGGGTGCAAATGTTGATCTGCAGGGGGTAGGAAGGCTATGCAGAGGGATCTGGACAGAATGGATCTTTGGGCTGAAGCCAACGGGATGAGGTTCAGAAAGGTGAAGTGCCGGGTCCAGCACTTTGGCCACAACAACCCCAAGCAGCACTACAGACTTGGGGAAGAGTGGCTGGAAAGTAGCCTGGTGGAAAAGGACCTGGGGATGCTGGTTGACAGCAGCTGAACATCAGCCAGCAGGATGCCCAGGTGGCCAAGAAGGCCAGTGACGTCCTGGTGTGTGTCAGGAACAGTGTGGCCAGCAGGACCAGGGCAGTGATTGTCCCTCTGTACTTGGCACTGGTGAGGTCACATCTCAAGTCCTGTGTCCAGTTCTGGGCCTCTCAGTTCAGGAAGGACATTGAGGTGCTGGAGTGAGGCCAGAGAAGGATAATGAAGCTAGTGAAAGGTCTAGAGAGTAAGTCCTGTGAGGAACATAGCTGAGAGAGATGGCTTTGTTTAACCTGGAGAAGAGGAGGCTCAGGGGAGACATTATCACTCTTTGCAACTACCTGAAAGGAGGTGGTAGCCAGGTGGGGGTGGCCTCTTCTCCCAGGTAACAAGCAACAAGATGACAGGGCACAGCCTCAAGCTGTGCCAGAGGGGGTTTAGGTTGGGCATTTGGAGGAATTTCTTCTCGGAAAGGGTCATTAGAGACTGGAATGGACTGCTCAAGGAAGACTAGATTTGGCACTTAGTGCCATGGTCTAGTTGACATGGTGATGTTTGGTCATAGGTAGTACTCAATGTTAGAGTAAGTTTTCCAACCTAATTGATTCTGTGACTTCCTGTCCTTCCCCTTTCCAGTGGTGTCATGGTCCAGTATTCTTTCATTCTGTTTAATCCTTCTTTCCCTTGTCAACCAATCCCAATTGACAGAAGGAGTCTGACAGCAGGTGATGTCCTCCTACATGTCCCACTTGCCTGGAAGCCTCCCAGAGTGTTTAATTATGTCTGAAAGTGAAAAAAAAAACAACCTGCAAGAAATGAGCAGTTTCTTCAGCCTAAAGGTAGAATGAGGACATGAACGTTGCAAAACATGACCATAGATGTATGTAATTTAAAGTAATAATAAATTCAAAGATGAGTATTCACAGAAGAGTGGTAATTTTATTCTCAGGAAGACACTTTTTTTTTTTGGTATTGCTTTAATTCCACTATTTCCACTGATACACTGTACAGCTGAAATCTCTGTTATTTGGCTTCACACTGGTATTCTGGACACATCTGGTGGGATGTGCCCTCCTGCTATGCCCTCTTGCACCAGGCTGCCTCTGGTGGGATCTCTTTCTCTTTACTCCTACAGCTTCCACGATTGTCACCTCTAGGAAAACCTGCCACTTGACAAAGGGAAATTTGCATCTCCCATCTTCTCTTTCTATTATGCAGTCTGGGGGTATCTACCTGCCTTTTGGAGAGATGTTTTAAGATCCCTGCAGGCACAGATTGGCTTGACTGCCTTATCTAGAGGGAATTCTCAAAAGACAATTCACTTTAGGATAATCCAAATCCCGTTTGCTACTAGTAGCAAACAGTTATTTACAGATTATTCCACTGGATCCCAAATCTCTGGGTGTCTTAACAGGAGAAAGTGTGTTTATTGTGTGTTTCACACTGAAATCAGTAGGGAAAAAACGTTGATAAAATGGTTGCTTGGCTCCCAGAACTTGCTGTCCTTTGGTAAAAGGTGTTACTGTCATGTGAGGCACGTGAGCTCTTGGCTCACAAGTGCATCTGTCTGCATCCACCCCGGCTGAAATAAAGGTTGTGGAACTAATATACAATACTTCTTGGTGAAATCTTGTGTTTTCCATTTATGGTAAGTTCTATCATGGTTTTTGTGATCGTAACTGGTTTTATTTAAAACATTTTGAAATCTCACTTGAAGCATATTATTGCCTTTAAAACTAAATCTATAAAAGTTGCACTGGCATTACAGTTTAAGCTTATGTGGTAAATTCACCCACAAAACTAATAGCTTCCACCTGTACATTCAGCAGAAAATTGTCACTTTTTTCACCCTTACCTGTATGTAATGCAAAGGTTTTACTGATATAGTGAGAACTTTAGTGTTAAAAACCCAGCTGCAAACATGAGCAAAGGTCTGTAACATGACATACTGTTGCCATTTTTAGTTTGCTTGCTATGGCAAGGTGTTGGAGATGTGTGCTGGACTGTTTGAGGAAGTTAACATGATTCTGTAGTAATGTTCCAGAAGTGCTCTTTGCAGGGAATATAATTATTTCATATAAACTGGAAAGATGAAGAAATTAGCACAGCGATGTTTGAGCTGGATCATGTGCCTTTTAGATGTGTCATAAGGGTGAGTTACAGGGGACACTGAGCGAGGCTGTTGTAAATATTTTGGAGTTTTGGCAATATCTCTCTCAGATTATGTGAAGTGAACTAGGATGTGCCCCAATGCTGATAGGTACTTCTGCGCTCCACTATAGTGTAACTGTGAGAAAATAAGAAAGGACTGTCTTGCAATAGCAGCTCATGCTTCAGGTGGCCTGTTCAGTTTTGTCTTTTTCCCGTCTTACTTCTCTCTCCCCCTGTCCTTGCTTTACCTCCTTGTCCATCCTTGCTTTGGCTTCCTAGTAAGCCCTATCAGCGTTTTTTTGCTGAGAGTCCTGCAGGATTGCCCTTGCTGCCTGTGGCACCGCTTCCAGCAGCGATTCTCCACAGGTCCTCAGAGCTTACCTTTCCCACTTGCCAGTGTCACATGCCCTAGCACACATACTACTTCTTAATACTTCTTAGTGCACCTTCCTTCCCATGACATCTGTACTGCTTTTGCTCCATGAGAGCCTCTCCCTGTGGCCATTCCCATAACCTGCACCTGCCGGAGCCTGCTCCGCACCACCTATGGCCATTCATACCCTGCCACCTCCTTAGCTATTTCTGGATCCTCCCTAATATATTCCTTCTCCACTGGCACCTCCAGCCACTCCATCCCATGGTGTTCCCAGTGCTGCCTCCCCAGCTGCCCTCTTTCTTTGCTTCCTTAAACCTGTTTGTTTCAACTTTAATTTCCAGAGCAGCCCTCTGCAGCTGTGCCTCTTCAGTCTGCAGGTTTGGTTACTCGGGAAGCCTCCTGCTCATTCTCCCTGTGTGAGTCTCCTCTCAGCCCTGGGCTTTGTTCCCACCATGTCAGTGCTTGTCTGCCGCTGCTGCTATCCTGGTGCACAGGACCTTCTGGCCCTGCAGGTTTTGCATTTTGCACTGACTAGCTGCAGTCAAAGGGCACAGAAAGGCTGGGGTTGGACTGGTAGGTCAAAATCCTGTTACATTTCCCCCCCTCAGGATCTTTAGGCAAGATCTTCAGATGAGGTCTGGGTTTGGCAGGAAGTATGGGCTCTGTAAAAGGCTGCCTGGTGGTGTGGGGGATTGGGATGCAGGTGGGGTGAGGGACTTCTTGTGAGAGGGTGGAGAGGGTCTTTGCTGTCCCTGTCTTCCACAAGCAGGCTCGACTGTTGTCTCAGTGGCAGCTGGCCTGGGTTTGGGAAAGAGCAGCCCTCGGAAGTGAGGAGACCTATCTGTGCCTTGACTCACATAGTCCGTGGGAGCTTTGTGTCCCTCCAGAGACCTGAGTGCACAGCCAGGAGCCCTGCATGTGTGTTCAACTGCTGTACCTTCCCTCGTCTTCTTCCCCTGCCCTGTGCACTGCCTGTGAACTGCAGGGCAGAACTGTCAAAACCACCTCTCCCAAAAATAATCTTTTGCTTCAGAGGCTGGAAAATGTGACAGCTCATTTTCATATGCAGAGCGATGCGGTGGGTGTCTGAAAGCAGCTGAGGCTGAGGGGGTGGCCAGGGAAAGGCAGCTCTGAAATGGCAGCTGGGGAACATGAGAAGAAGGACGGAAGGAAGGGAGCAAACAGAGAATGCAGAGGGGGCGGAAGGAGGGCCGGAGGCAGCAGGCAGCAAGTCCAGGGCAAGAGAGGATTGTACAGTGTGGGGCTGTTATCTTTTGCTGGCATGCGTACTACTGCTCCTGTTCATTTATCGATAAGTAGGAAAATATCTCTGCTGCTACAGACAGCAGTTGCAGAGCTTTATATATCAAATAACGGGAGAGGAGCATATAATCAGCAACAAGGCAGCTTGTCTCCTTTTTCATCTCCAAGTTCTTTTCCCTTATTCATGCCCCATTTTCATCACACATCCCAACCTTAGGGAAAACCTGTTTTGTCCTGGTTCTGCAATTTACTTATTAGAGTACCAAGTGAAAAACAGAACTTTGTCATTAAGATTTCAGTTCATGGGTTTTAGTTTGCTTTGCCAGTCAGACTGATTGCCAGATGGAGCAATTCCTGTTTTCCTGGCAGTGCCATATTCCTTCCCAGCTGTACATGATACTCACCCCAGTTTCTGTGTACGTGCATTTTACACAGCATTGCTCATGGCCCTTTGTCTCTGGAGCATTTGTGGCTGTTCCTGAGTCACCACAGTTCCAGTCCTGCCGTGCCTGCTCAGTGGAAAGCTTCAGAGGCTTTTTTGATGTTTGCACTGCTACCATAGGAGACAGCCTGGTGGGGTGAGGGGAAACCTCAAACACCCCTAATGTAGCCAAGGACAGGTAAGAGAAACTCCTTTTTGGCAAGTGAGCTGTTTTCAGTGAAGCTGATTTTCTCTGGCAATCACTGGAAGCAGCTAAAGGATCACTGTCAATTCACAAGTATTTTCCGTTCAGTTTCCCAGCGAAGCTGGGGATGTGGTTTTATGCTGCCCAGGAGCAAATGGACATGTCTGTTTTTTTGGTGTTTTTTTTTTTTGTGTGAAGACTTTTTAGGATTTTGACTGTTAAGCACTTTTGGGTTATTTATGTGTGCCTATTAGACTGTATCTTAAGTTTAAGTTTTCCCCAGAACACTTGTCCAGCCTGCAGGTCATAGAATGATTTGGGTTGGAAGGGACCTTAAAGGTCATCTAGTTCCAACCCCCCTGACATGGACATGGACACCTTCCACTAGACTAGGTGGCTCAAAGCCCCATCTAGCCTAGCGGTGAACACTTTCAGGGATGGAGCATCTTATTCTTCTGATGTGGAAAGCTAAATTGTCATGGGATTAGGACAATAAATTAGAGAAGAAAATTGGCAACGTGGCAGGTAAATTACTGGCCAGCTTTGTAACTGTAGTCTAAGGACTGAGGCTAAGTCAGGTGAAACTCTGGTCTGCTGAATTTCATCCTGCCCTTGAGAAACACAGCTTTGTTATCTGTGGCTTATCTTGGCTTTGGCATGTGGAATTAAGAAGGTGTTTTAAGTTGCTCCTTTATCCTAAACTCTCTGGCTTCTATATACTAGTAAGCAAGAAACATTTTCCACTTCTCATGACAGGACATCAAGGGGTATTTTTAACCTCTATTTCATGTTAAGACTGTGGGGTAGGTGGCTATTTTACTCAGGGCAGAAAGTATCTAGGTGAGTAAATGATCACTCCAATACACACTAAAAATTGTGAGAGATTTTATATTCAATTCCTTCAGTTAAGGATTAGGTTGTATGCCAGCTAGAACTTTCCTCAGGTCCTATGGCTATGTTTCTTCTCAAGACAGGATGTACAGGATGGTGGTACCTGCTATAGCCCTGCTTCCCATCTGTCTTTCTGGAAGGTCAGCCAGAACAGGTGTCTGGTCAGCTCAAGCCAGCCAAGTCACATACTCATTGCATGTCTTGGTCCAACAAATCCTGTGAATCCTCTGTAGTGGAAATCAGGAATTAAAGTAGGAATGATTTGTTGGTTCTTTCAATGTAGAGTATGCTTCCTATTTCACTTCACATGGTGTGACCGTGTGTTCGTTTTTGTTTAGTATCCTGTGTGGTCTTTCTTCACTTGTGCAATGCTGGTGGTTCTGGTGATACCTCCAGTAAAGGGCAGCATTGTCATGTCCTGTGGAGATTGTCATTTCACAACAACATGGATACCTTTGGAGAGCTAAGGAAGACTGTGGCAAAGTGACAAGTGACATTGTTTGTTTGCAGACAGAACTTGGAAAATATCGGAAAACACAACTGAGAGTGTTTTCTGCTTGTGAGGATATCATACAGGTCTGTGTGTTCCTGTTCCATCCCTTGGAATGGTGTATTTATTATATTTAGAGTTTTCCCAGTGTTATGATTTATTAAAACTACTCAGTATAAAAACCTAACTGATCAGTTTGAATTTCTACTATCAAAATCAGATACTTAGGAGCTGAACTGTCATCCAGTAAGATGAGAAACAAACAGCCTCTAAGCATTGTAGAATGAGCTTGTGTAGCTAACAAAGGCATCTATCAAATGAATGTTTTTCCCAGTGGAAGCCTTAGAAACACATTTGTGGGCATTTTCATACCAGAACAGAATTTGCTTGTTACACAGTGACCTAGTGGCTGCTGCATTTCAAAAATTCCTCTGATGGGCTAAATCCTGGAGATAGGAAGGAGATGAAATGGTGGTGTTATGTGGCATTATAATAAAATGGACAAGTCCGCAGGGACAGCTTTAACTTTCCTCCTAACGCAGGTAAAAGCATTTCCATACCTGCCATTAAAGATATTGTCCTGGTTTTGGCTGGGATAGGGTTAATTTTCTTACCAGTAGCTGGTACAGTGCTGTGTTTTGGATTCAGTATGAGAATTATGTTGATAACACACTGATGTTTTAGTTGTTGCTAAGTAGTGCTTACCCTAAGTCAAGGACTTTTCAGTTTCCCATGCTCTGCCAGTGAGGAGCTGCACAGAAGCCTGGAGGGAGCACAGCCAGGACAACTGACTGTAATGGTTAGGATCCGGCTTTCTCGCTGAATGTTCAAACTTTACAGTTTGCAATCTCTTTTCCCTCCACCCCCTCTATGAACATAAGGGAAAAGGAGAAGGGAAAAGTTACTGAAACATTAAAATGACTAAATTAAAACTGTATAAAAATATATACATGTATTTACACTTATACACAATTAGAATACTATGTACACAGAAGAAGGGACCCCGAACACCTCCCCCCGCCCCGAAGGGAAAAGGGAAAGGGAAAAAAAACCCAAAACAGATATACACAATTAAAACCCAGGAGTAACCAATAAAGAACTAACAAGAGAAAATCTTACTACTCTCCTTGAGATAGCAGAATTGCACCAAGCGACCGCCGGCACTCTCCGCTTCCCAAGGTCCACAAGGCCTCACTGGGCCTCACTCCTCCACACGAGCAGAGCCGATAGCAGAGAACTTGCTCCCGGATCCACCAGAAAGGAAAGAGAAGGAAGAGGCTTCTCCCCCTTCTTATTTATACCCTGGTTTACATAAAAAATTGTATGGAATACTGGAAACATGGTCACTTCCTTGGTTACAACCTGGTTACCAAGGAAGGTCTAGAATCAAAACCACTACACTGACCAAACTGGCCAAAGGAATGGTCATGGTCAGGTCCCCACATAGTTTGGGGAGAAAGTGCTGGTTTTGGATGGAATACATTTAATTTTCTTCATAGTAGCAGATTTGTGGCTGCATTTTGGATTTGTGCTGAAAACACTGTTGATAACAGAGGGATGTTTTTGTTATCACTGAGCAGCACTAACACAGAGTCAAGGCCTTTTCTGCTTCTATGCTCACGCCACCAGCGAGGGTGCTGGAGGTGCACAAGGAGTTGGGAGGGGACACAGCCAGGACAGCTGACCCCAACTGACCAAAGAGATATTCCAAACCATACAGCATCATGTCCAGCATATAAAGTTGGGGGATGAAGAAGAAAGGGAGGATGATTGGAGTGACTTGGACTCTTCTCAAGTCATCATTACATGTCATGGAACCCTGCTTTCCTGGAGAAGGCTGAACACCTGCCTGCCCATGGGGAAGGGTGAATGAATTCCTTGTTTTGCTTGTTTGCATGGCTTTTGCTTTTCCTATTAGACTGGCTTTATCACAGTCTCTGAGCTTTCTAATTTCCCTGATTCTCTTCCCATCCCACTGCTGGGGATTAAGCAAGCAGCTGTGTAGTGCTTAGTTGCTGTCAGGGTTTAAACCGGGGTCTTTTGACAGAAGTCCTATGATGAAGGTCCTTTGTTTCTTTAAATCTACCTTTAATTACTTTTGACCTACAGACTAGTTTCAGACCATATGACAGATGAGTTGGAGGTGTTAATAGCTCCTGCAGTGTTAATTTGTTGATACTAATATTTGATCCTACTGCATACCCCTTAGTTTATATTCAAGCAAACAAATAAACTCTAGATAGGAAAATGAATAGGAAAAAATGCAGGTAGAATGTCCTACATGTGATACAGACTAAACTACATCCAGTTGGCTCCCTGCACCCAATACACTCCTCCTGTATGTGCTGGCAGGTCTTGAGCTCTCCCATATTCCAGTGCTGTCTCTTGCCAAATGCCTGGCTTGTATACCACACCCTTGGCATCATGGTACAAAACACAACACTGGCATGCTGTTAAGCAATCTACTTGCTATTAGTAATTGATTTCTTTAATTTTCTTAAGATTTCATGGGAACTAAGGGCAGAGGACAGACATAGTTGTGGGACCTGTGGAGATCAAGGCCTTGTGTTTCATTTAAAGAGACATCATAAGAGCCACATGCTGCTCATGTAGTCTCTTGGCAGCAATGTAAAGATCAAGCAATTCTACTCTAAATCTTTAAAACAGGAGCCTTCCTGAAAGCCAGCTTTGGTGCTCCTCAGTGCAAGTATCTCCAGTGTGTTCTCAGATTGACATGAGGGAGATCTCTGTTTACTCTCCAAATGCACAATGTGCTGGGACGGTGTTGGCTTTGTCAGAGACCACAGGGAAGGAACACCCATCAGTGGGGTTGCCCTCATGACCAGAAAAACTTGCTCAAAGATTTTCATCAAATATTCCTGACCCCTGGACTTTGAAGATCCCAGCTGTAGCTGTAGATTCTGCAGGTTATGCAATGTGCCATGCATACCAACCACCTGCTGGGCAGCATGATGCCAGCATCCAGCTGCTCCCTGAATTCTCCTCTGTGTGCCTCACTTTGCTCTTGCAGCTTGATTTTGGGGACATGCACTTCATTCCTGCAGCTCTCTCTAGGAGATATGCACTTTGGGCTTGAAGCTCACTGTCAGAGGGTCATCTCTGTCCCACAGCTCATCCTTGGTCCTACAGAGGTTCGCTCTGCGGCAGCCACAGTGTCCTTGTTTTGGCTGGTATAGTTAATTTTCTTCCCAGTAGCTGGTACAGTGATGTGTTTTGGATTAAGGATGAGAATAATGTTAACAGCACCCTGATGTTTTAGTTGTTGCTAGTAGTTCATACCCAAAATCAAGGGCTTTTCAGCTTCCCTTGCCCTGCCAGTGAGGAGCTGCACAAGAAGCTCAAAGGGAGCATAGCCAGTACAGCTGTCCTGGATTGACCAAGGTATGTTCCATACCATAGGATGTCATGTTCGGTATATAAACTATGGGGAGTTGGCTGGAAGCTGCCCGGGAATGGTCTGGGCGTCGGACAGGATTTGTGAGCAATTGTATTGTACATCACTTGTCTTCCTTGGCGTTTATTTATAGCTCTTTTTGTTCTCTCCCTTTTCATTACTATTATTGTGATTTTTAAATTATTATTATTATCATCATCATCATATTTTACTTTATTTCAATTATTAAACTGTTCTTACCTCAACTAACGGGTTTTACCTTTTTTCCTGATTCTCTTCTTCATCCCAGTGGGCAGGAGGAGCAGTGAGCAAGTGGCTGCATGGTCCTTAGTTGCCAGGTGGGATTAAACTATGACACACAGTAAGAAGGAGAGGGACAGTGTGGGCCTTGTTTGAGATTGATGTGCAGAGTGGCATCCTGACCTCAGGGAATCTCTTCTAGAAGAGGGCACTGGCTTGTCCGTTGTAGACAGGATATGCTTTCCCAGTGGGGTCTGTGATGCAGACTGAGCCCATGTAGGTGGTTATGGTACTCATGACTCTGCTGGGCCTGCCAGCCTTCAAGGGGTGATTCCGTGGTCTGTTGAGATGGGGACCCAGTGAGTCATGTGCTGTAGTTAAAGGGCTGGTAGGTAGCCTTGTAAAGACCTCATCAATCTGAACCTGCCTGTGACTGCTGTCTCCCTGGTCCAAAGTCTCGTCTCCATGACTGGAAGAAGGGACGGTGGATGAGGTCAGTGTTCAGAAGGGTGTAAATATGTAGGCACATGTCTGTTGCAAAATAGCCTTGGAAGGCTGTGGAGCATGGTGAGTGCACAGGCACGGGAGGGTGAGGAGGCCTGGGGAGGTGGGCCATGGGCTGACATGCTCCCGTTCATCTTTTCTGTGGGTGCAAATCATGTGCCCCAAAGGACCCTCGTTGTGAGCAGCCGGTTTGCACTGTTTGACCCTGGGCCCAAGGTTGTTCTTGTGTTCCAACATCAAAGTGTATGTAAATATAGCCAGAGTCACTATGGGTGGAGTTAATTGAAGATTAACACAAACATCTGTTTTTATAGCTCTTTTTATAGTCACTAAAGTGCTAATAAACGTAAACCACAGGGTTCATGCATGTTACGTTTTTCCGTGATGTGAAATGAATTGCATTCTGAGCTCTGTTGACCCTTATCTGCCATGCCAGTAATGGGAGCCTGGGCAACTCCCCCAGTGAGTGACTACAAAGCTGGCAGGGTGAGGTGGGTTCCACCATGAGTGCCCACAAGGCCAACGAGAACCATCAGCTGGCAGAGGAGAGTTTTGTGGAGGGACAGACAGCGAGCTCGGGCCTGCCTGTTTTGCTGGCTGCTTGGCATGCAGATGTTCACAGATGTGTCTGCAGCTCCAACATAGCACAGACTGCCCTTTGCTGCCAAGAGACCTGGGTAAAACTGCGGGGAGAGAGGAGATACTGTGGTGGGGACTCAAATTTATGAGAAGCTGAAAAAGGCAGAGGGTCTTGCAAGGGCACAAAGGAAGTGGATAAGAAGGTATGCTGTAGCTATTGAGATGGGGGACAGAGAGGACAGTTTCAGACTCTGGAAACCAGGCTCTCCCAGAGCAGCTGCCTCAGGGAACAGCTTGGTTGCCTTTACCCTGCAGCTGACTGTCACCATCTCTCAGAGGTTTGCTCTACGCAGGGGCAGTGGCTTGTTCCTGTGTACAAGTACAAAAATGAATCTATTCTTTGGCCCCTGGGTCTGTCTCTTTGGGTGAAGCCGTAAGACTGGGGTCAAAGGCTTTGTAATCCCTTTGGTTTTCACAACTGTAACTTGTATTTAAAAATAATTTAAAAATTCAGGAGATGGCCTGTGTATAACAAGCTCCATTCTCCCAGGGGAGAATTGATGTTAATTTCTCACTACTTCCAGAACTGTTTGGTTCTGTGAAATGGTTTTTTTTTCAGTTTCAACATTTTGCTGGTCTCTTCCTGTTGCTGAGTTAGCTTGAGGTGGGTTTTGCAGGTAAGCTCTATTTCTACACAAAGAGGAATGTCTGAAGCTTGACTGATGTGTTCGTTTCCATCATGAAACTTTCAGGATGCCTTTTCACAGGTGCTGGTGAAAAAACCTGGCTGGTTTGCCATAGTGGAAGGATAAAATGATTCTTGCAAAATACTGTTTCATCCTCCTTTGTTTAGGGACTGAAAATGCAGATGCTGGGCAGAAATAAAAAGAGTGTGATTCTACAGTTGTTGATCCCAGTACAGTGAAGTGTTTTAAGCAAGGACTGAAAGGCAGAATGAGAGAGAGATGTCCACCAGAAGAAAGTTGGCATCTAGTTTTTAGTTTCAAGAAGTTAACAAGATGCTTCAGTTAAAGATGATTTAGTTAGTTTTAAGAGGCTTTCAAGATGGTCCTGAAGACTCTCTTCATTTATTTTATGGCACCAGTTGTAAAAAAAACACTGGTGTTGTAATGTCTGTGTGTGTACCTGTGTTTGTTTTGCAGCTGGAACAGTTTTCACTACCAGAAAACAGCCACGTCCTGCCCTGCAGAATCAGGGTTGTGTGCTTACCAGGAACTGTCTTCAGGGCCTTCCCAAAAAAGGTCATTTCCAGCATCAGTGTGAGTGTGGGTGGAAGAGAAAGCAGCAAGTGAGGGTTCTTGTGCCTACAGAAGGCTTTTTCAGGTAAGGTGGGTCATATTTTCCACACATCTATTCTGCTATGTGTTCAGCCTTCACTGCACAAACCTGGATGCACTGGTGGTGGATGCCACCCTTGTGGGTCCTGTTCACAATCAGTGAGTACTGGCTGGAACTGGTGTTAGAACATGAGTATGGAAAAAAGGAGGAAGCCCTTTGGTTTCCTTTTTCTTCAGGAAGTTTTGATGTTCACCTCAAATTCAGGTCAGCCTCATGAGACAGTGTATGATATAAGCTTGTAATGTCTAGTGCTCTGGAAGACATAACATCTGGAACAATTCTCCAGAAAGCTTTGCCTGCTCTTTGATCAGGCAGAGAACTTCAGGTTCCCAGGACTTCTCACTTCTGGTGAACTCCTGTGAATTTCTAAAGCTGGTGTGATACTCCCTTCTTGTCCACCCCTGTATTTTGTGCTCCTTGGGATCTGCATTACCACATATTGTCAACCTGTCACAGTTTGGATCTGTTTCCTTATAAGCAGTGAATTAAAGGCTCCAGTTTCACGTAAGAGCAACTGGAGGTGTTATGAACGCTTGCAGTCAAAACACAGTGGAGCAACCTATGCTGAAGGAAGCTTTATGGATCAGAATTAGGATGACACAGATCATACAGTAAAGTCATGTTTTTTAGGAGCAGACCTGTGTGTGACCCTGCTTGCCCAGACCCCTCTCCCCTCTTTAGGATGACTATTATTAGCATGGGGCCTGGCCAGACCAAACTCAAATGGTGTGTGGGTCTGTTTGCCTACTGCAGGGCTATTTGGTAACTCTGGGTGAATGCCCTTAAATAATCCTGCTGGCACTGGGTGTCGGAGAGCTTGAGACTTTAGAAATTTTTGAGTTAAATTTACTCTTGCTAAATAAACAATGAGTATTGATTAGATCATGTGACAGACCAACAGAGCACTCTTTCAAATACCGCAACTCACTGGAGTTAATTTTTATGTATCTGTGTACTCAGAATCCCTTGGAACGGTTGCTTTGGGGAAAGACGTGCCAAGTCTTTTACTTGTGCAACTCTGTGTAATTTATGTGCATGGCCCTGTGCACACGGATAGAGGGATTTTTGAGGCTGCTCAAAGGATTTGGGTGCTCACTTTGTTTGTTTTAGTTGGAGACTTGAATCCCTTAGGCAGATTTGAAAATCTCAGCCGTAATTCTTTGCTTATTTTAGTACATTGGGATAAGACCTTTTCCCTGTTAAAATAATTTTAAGTGCTTCTTTCTTGCTGCCATAAAATAAAAATGTGTTTAAGTGGAATTTTAAGAAGCATTTGTTTTTCTAGACATATTAGTTTACTTTATTCATTTACTGTTTTATTTAGTGAGGAAGCTCTTCAGTCACAGTCTGTCTATATTTTGTAGTGAGTAGAGTAGCAAGGAGCTTGTCAGGACTAAACCTACGCATTTAAGGCGGCCTTTTATTATGATTATTTTTACAGCTTAAATGCCCTGGAAAAGTTTTCTCATCTTAAATCTCTCAGCAGCACAGTTACGTATCTGGCTTCAGA
Source organism: Cephalopterus ornatus (assembly GCA_013396775.1). Lineage (NCBI taxonomy): Eukaryota > Metazoa > Chordata > Aves > Passeriformes > Cotingidae > Cephalopterus > Cephalopterus ornatus. The sequence continues at coordinate 92,624 of VZRE01000926.1, forward strand.
TGTATGTCAGGAGAACACCACATGGCCCTGCCAAGTGCAACACCCTCACACACTCAGGTATTGCTTTGCAGCGGTGGGAAAAAAGCAAGGAGTGAAATCTGTAAACAGAGCTGAGTAGGTGAAAGGCTGCAGGGGCTACGGGTGCGCTGTTTACGTGCATCCCGAGCGGAAAGCTCTCATGTTGCACAGGCCGTTTTGTCCGGGCAGGAAGAGGAAAGCACAGCCTGTCTCATTTTTGCTTCCCAAGGCGGCTTGTTGCGCCACTCTCCATATCTGGCAAGGTGCTGCTGGAAGCCTGGAGGAGCTGCAGCTGTGGGTGTTCCATCCCAGCGCCCTCCCAGCTGCTCTGCTGCAAGTAAACCATCGACCCCCACCGTGGGGGAGGCTAGCGTGAGTAATTGGAAGTGGTTCTGGTCAGGTGGACACTTGCACTGTTACCAGGGCTATCCAGCACAGTTCTGGGCTGCACAGGGTCAGTGTTGCCTTGCTGAGCTGCCTGAGTAATGGAAGGAGGTGAGCTGATGTACTACCTTGTGCTGGAGCAGGCCTAAGTGTGGGGAAAACAAGCCCATCCCCAGACCTGACTTGGATCTCATTTCCACTCTTTAGGGTTTGACTTCTGGTTTAGGGTGACATTTTCCGGTTTCATTCCCACCAAGGAGAGGATTTCCTTGGGAATAACATGCTGAAATACACAGAACTTGGGAATTTTCTTATTCTCAGGCTGAGCAAGGGACAGGCTGTGCTTTAGGCACATACAGAGGAAGATGCTGAAAAGTTTTAGACAGGTTTTTAAACATTACTTTGCGTTACTTTTGTGTGTTGAAATGCCATGGACCTCAGATTTTGTTTTGCTTGCAAGTGCTGGAAATGATGCAGTGTTTTGTTAAAGAAAATACTCACTTATCCCCAGCAGTTTACTGAAGGTACTTTCCCCCCCGTTTCCTCTTGGCTTCAAAAACGAGAGACAACCGGTCAGACTCTGAGCCCTGAAAGGACTGCTTGCCCTGCAACTGTCCCTGTCACCAAAGGAGCTGAGTACTCACGAGGAGCACCAGCACCTTCTCCTACGCTCCTTTTTGGTTCTTTAACTGTAGCCAGGTGCATGGCCCCAGTGATGCTCAGGAGAGGAGCCTGTGGCTGTCCCGGATGTCTGTGGTCCCTGCTGTGGGTGTAAGCAGGGCAAGGCTTGCACTGCCAGGCTGAGGACATGCTCCCGTTGCATGCTCACGGACATGCTCTGGTTTGACTTTGGTTGAACAGAAGTGGCCATGGAGCAGCCTGGAGGCATCATCCCTTCCCCAGGGCCCTGCTCCTTCTGTGCCTGCCGCAAGAGCAGACCTGCATTCTGCCGGAGGAACGGAGAGTGTTCAGCAGCTCCACTATGGGTGGGAGAACCCTGAGACTGCAGCAGTTGGTTAGAACAAGGTGCTAATAATGCCAAGGTGGAGGGTTCAGTCCCCCTTTGGGCCATTCACTTAAGAGCTGGACTTGACGATCCTTGCAAGTCCCTTCCAACTTGGAATATTCTGTGATACTGTGACAAGTCTCTGCTGTGGGCTGAAAGCACCTACAGCATATGCAGGGAGGGACAGCTCATGGCTGCATCCATCATCCTTCAGGAGCACTGTCAGGCATGGTTACTCATCTGTAACTCATGCCAGCTCTGGAGGGGCTTGAAGGATTTTGAGGAATACACCTAGTGCCAGTAGCTGGGTGTGCAAGCTGCTCATTGTGCCCTGGGTGGGGGTAAATTGCTCACAGGAGTTGAGCCATGAATGGGCACTGACCCTTTCCCCGCACAGGGCCCTGCGGCGCCGGCTGGGCGAGGCGTGGACGGTCACCCAGAGACTCCAAAGGGCCCAGTGAACAACAAGACCCCAGACCAAACATCACCATTGGACCAAGAGGTGTGTGCAAGGCACATGAAGAGGGGCTGGGTAGATTGTGAGGGTAGAAAAGCCCAGGGATCTCTTTGCTGGGGGTCCCTGCCCACAGATAGCATCTCCAGCTGTTGTTGTACCATGATTAAGATGCTTAAAGGAACCAGATGTTTGAGATTCTGTTATGGGAAACCCAGGGTCCAGACAGAGACTGTGAGAGTGGTATGTGTAGGGAATCAAGTGGGGCACCCGTCATCTCACTGGAGCCACTCACTTCAAAGGGGCTTCAGTTTCAGCAGCTGAAGTTTGGGGTGATGCAAATGAGAATCCCAGAATGGCTCCTGAATTGTCAGAAGGAAAGTTCCCTTAACAGGGAGAGAGCAAACCATCATGTCACCTTTCTCCTTTGGGCACAGAACAGCCTGTGAACCACAGCAAAAGGCCCTTTTAGAAATTTGTTGTGAAACCCCGTGATCACTGATTTTAAAACATCCAACAGAAGCTGGAATCGTTTAACAGGCTCTGCTCATTCTATCCTGCTGGTTATAGGCAGCATAGACACTATGTGAATTACGGACTAGGTACCAAGCCAAACACTGTGCTTCCATCTGGAGCGTTACAGTTCTGCTCCTTGTTTTTACCAGTTTGCTGAACAGGGCAAGAGACCCTAGTGCAGAAACTGAATTTCTCTGAAAAGTATTAACAAACTACTTAATGCTGAAACAATGCCTTCTGACTCGCTGTCAGGGCCTTCAGCTGGTTTGAGTGAGCTTATTCCAGACCAGGGCTGCTTTATATGTCATGGTGCATGTCCTCAGCTTCGCCCTTCCATTGTGCACCTTATCTGAAGCCCTCCTCCTGGGACTTGCAGTCATTCATTTGGAATTAAAAGTGAAACAAATCATCTTAGATCTCATTTGCGGGAACAGTCAGTGTGAAGCTGAGAACTGTACTGGGTGAAGAAATAAGTGATTTCTTGAATGTTCTGGGGATATGCCGCACAAGTGTCCCAAAGCCCAGCATTGTGCGAATAGAGAGCTTCACAGGTGCAAATAGAGAGCTTTCAAGACATTATGTTTTAAGGTGAAGTTGTTACAATATGAGACAAATCCCAGAAGCTTGAAGGCACATCATCAGTCTGAGTTTGGTGGATTGTAAGTAGTCACTGGAAAGGCAAAAGAAGCTCACAAATAGAAAGAAAATGTGATCATATGGGAACAGGCAGGTGGAGCGAGCTCAGCTGCGCCCTCTCCATGCCCACAGCAGCATGCCAGGCAGACATGCTGTCCATGGCACAGGGAACCTGCACCAGCTCCTGGGAAACGTGATGCTGCTTGTGAGAAGGTGCCATAATGAACTGCAGGAGCCTCTGGTGTGACAGGCGCCACAGACATCCACTGGCACCACATCCCCTCTCTCCTCTCCCTGCTGTCCCTGTCACGTCCTGAGTGGTCTCCTGCTGTGCCCTGGCAGGTGCATGGCTCTGGCTGGCGGGTGTGGAGGACACGGGTGCGTGGCTGGCCGGGCTGCTTGGCTGCAGCTGTGGTGCTGGGCCTCAGCATATGGCTGTCTGAATTCCTGCACCATCTCATCCTGGGGGCTTTAGTCCTCAGTGAGTGCAGGTTGGGGCCCTTGGCATGTGAGACAGAGGTGCCTCCGCTGAAACTTCCCTAGCTCTGGCATCCTCCAGGCACAGGGGGCAGGACTTTGTTCCTGCTCAAGCTTCATCCAACATGGTTGCCAGTGACTGCTTGGGCCAGGAGCAGCTTTGTATGGCTGTGCAGGGCTGGTGCCCAGAGCCACAGCCCTGTGTGCCTGTCCCCGACAGATTGGCCCCAGCAGGTGGGCTCTTGAGCACTGAGGTCTAGAGCCAGACCTATGTGGGAGCAGTGGCCTGCCCTTTCAATTCTGGGCTGCAGGTGACTTGTCTTGACTTGCTTACAGCCTTGTTTGAGGTTTGAAATGGCTGAACCCCACAGGAATGCCTGAGCAGGTGTCGTCCTTCAAGGCCTTAGGCTCAGTGGACAGCAGCTGCACCCCAACCATGCAGGCAGAGCAGCAGCAGCCCATGGAGGTGGGTGTGTGCCATGGGCACAATGGGGCTGGGGCTGTGGGCTGCCTGCCACCACTAGAAAAAGGCTCCAGCCCTTTGGCAGCACCAGCAGTGGGAGAGCCCCTGCTCCAGGGAGATTGCAAAATGGATTTGGCAGAAGCAGAAGCACAGCATGCTAAATGTGCTAAGCTTAAACCAGCTTTGCTCTGCAGATTGGTTTGTTGTTTTTTTTTCACAAGCCACCAAACAAAATGCTGCTTTGGGAGCTGAGCTGAAGCTGGGAATCCCTCTTCTGTTCTTGCCTTTCCCCTGCCTGTGGCAGTGCAGTCACCCCCGACTTGTCCATCCCCCTTGCAGGATCCCACATGGCCCCCCACAGCTGCTGCAGCAGCACTTGGAAAATTCATTGTGTTTCCATAGAACTGGGTTCGATGGTCCCAAGGGACGAAGGGCTGAGACTACCAGGGCAGCAGTGGCCACGCCAGTGCCCCCAGCCTGACACCCTGGAGCCTGAGGGTCTCTCCCTGTGGTGTTCATGCAGTGGGGACTCCCTAAAGCCATCTGGAGGGTGTTTTAAAAGCAAACATTGCAAAGCATGTCCTGGTCTTCCTCTAGCGAGTGGGGGAAAAAAGAATACCCTGGAAATCTATTCTGGTCTTGTGTGTGTCTCAAGTGGAAAATTTCAGCTGCACTGATTTCGGCTGGCGGGGTTAAGGGAGGTGAGGCCCAGCTGCCGCTGGCTCTGCAGCAGGGAGGGCCGGCCGGCTCCGCAGGCACCCGTGCCTGCCACGCGGGCAGGGCTGGGGCTGGCAGCGGCTCCACGGGGAGAAAGGAAACCTGAGCTCAAGGGAGCGCAGGGGGTGCCCAGCCTTCAAGCAGCGTGGCAGCTGCCGCCGCTGTTACACCTTCCAGTCCCCCGCTATCCGAGTGCTGAGGGCTGTCTGTCCGTCTTGTCCCCTGTTCCCCAGCTGCAGTCACTCCTCTGGCCCACAGAGGGGGTGTAGCGGCAGGAATGTTGGGTGCGGTGGCCGGCGGGGCCAATCCCGGCCCTGCAGGAATAACATGAAGCGTGTCACCAGCCCTGCTGACGGTACAGGCCTTGAAACCGTTCCAGGGCAGTTCACTTCGGGCCAGGGACCGCGGCGTGGAGCCGGCGGGAGCGAGCGCCTGGAGGTCAGGCACAGCTGGAGAAGGACGTGGCTCCTCAGCCTTCCCGTCAGTGCCGGTGTCCCGGGGACGTGCACTTTGGGACTGAGAGCTGGCTGGGAACTTGCTGTTGAGGCGTTTGTTGTTGGCAAATACTTGTAATTTGTTGAAATTGAAACTTTTAATGGGAATGTTCAAGTGTGCGTGGGGAGACAGAGTCCCCTGGTCCTATGTACCACAGTCTATCACCCATCTCTGTCCTCCAGCTGGTACGAGAATGGGTAGGTCAGTCCCCATCCCCATGTGGAACAGGAAGGTTTTGGATCCCCAGACAGCTCAAAGAGGACTGGCTTTTCCAGCCAGTCCTGCTCATCTCACCTGCTAAGAGAGCACCAGCAGCACTCAGCCAGGGTGGTGGCACAGCTCAAGCCGGAAGGAGGGTTTGTGATCCATTGTCACAGGATAATTCTGTGGGAAAGAGGCCCCGGGAGGCCTCCGGTCCAGCCACTGGCTCTGGGCAGGTCCAGCCATTAGGTCAGACCGGGCTGCTCAGGTTTTCATCCTGTCGGGACTAGAAAAGCCTGCGGGAAAGGATCCCAAAGCCTGTCTGGGCAGCCCCTGGCACTTGCCTAACGCATCCAGACGGCTTCCCCCGTCTGCATTTCCAGGGGCATGTGAGGAGCGCGTTAGGCGGTGACGTGGCGGCTCGGGCCGTGTCCCTTGAGGCCGTGACTCCCCGCGCCGGGACACGGGATCGGCCGGGACACCGCCCCGGGATGGGGCGGGGAAGGGAGCGGAGATCGGGGCAGGGCTTCCCCTCCGCCCCCGCCGCAGCGGCCCCGGGCGGGCGCTGGAGCTCCCTGCTGGCCGGGGGACCGCCCGGCGCTGCCAGAGCCCAGCGGCCGCCCGAGGAAGCGGGAGGGGCTGAGCCGGCTTCACTGCTTCCAAGCGGCAATACCCGCGGTAGGGCTCACTCAGTATTCCTATTGTTCCAATGGGGAATTACTGGGAGGAAGGTGTCAGAGCGCGGCGCTGGAGCCCATCACTTCTGCTCACACAAAACGCTGCTGCCCGGCCCAGCCCTCTGCCGCCTCTGCATTCCCCGAACTGGCTGCAGCGAGCGAGGGACGTGTAAGTGCACAGCTCCCACCTTCACAGCAGGGATTTCCAATTGAGAGGTGTAATAAACTTGCAACACAAATAGCTTGAGTAGTTTTCTTAATGGGATGAAGAAGGGGCATGGTCAGAGGCTGTGCAGGTGAACAAAACACTACAATCAGTATTTAAAATCATGCAGGTAACTCAGTACATCAAATTCTTGAGCCTGAAATAGTTTTCCCCTCTCATTTTTGACTGATACCAAGTAGCTGCCCTAGTTGACATAGTACAAATAGGACATGTGTTATTACATGATACACAGCAGTGGTCTGTGCCCACTGCAGTGTTTCAATCAGAGAACATTAAAATAAAGTATTATATTCAACTGAACTTTAGGAAACAGCAGATCATATTGAAGGGGGTGGGGAACCAGCTCCTGCTGCTACATCCCATTCTACAAAGCCAACAGGGTAATCCTATTAATGCCCCTAATTCAGTTCGAAGACTGTGCAGTTGCAAAAAGCTGAAAATGTAAAGTGAGAGAAAGCTTGTTACTCCAAGCATAAAAGGGCCTGTAATAGGGTAGGTCCCTTCCCACCCCTGCGGAGCAGACAAGCTCTTGGGGAATAGCCCTGGATTAGAGACCCCTGCACTCCCCTCAGGAGCACATCCTGTGGGGCAGGGGCTGGTGGTAATAATGGATCATGCTTTTCCTTAAACCTCAGGGCAAGTAGGTTGATTGATGCACACAACAATCCTGTATTAAAGCCATAAATAGTAGTAAACTGTTATAGTGAATTACATGTCACAACTTCTTTGAAATTTCAATAAAGGGTGGAAAATAAGAGCTTAGAAAAGCTAGAAGCACAGCTAAAAAGCTAAAAGCAGTCAGCACAGTGGTTCCAGCACAAGGAAAAATTAAATGTGTGATGTCTAATACCTTTCTGCAGCGCACATGGCAGTCACAGAAGCACTTTTTTCTTTCAGTTATGGTCAGGCCAGGTAAAACTATCTTTGGCACATACCCTGTTTCTTCTCCTGGCTCTTGGAGCCAGCCCCCACACCAGGTAGAGCACCACAGACTCCCTTCCTTTGGGCAGCCCCTGCCAGCACTGCTGGCAGCGAGACTGCTCCTTAGGGCTGCATTTGCTCTCCAGCTGTTGTCCAAAGCTTTGGCAAAGCCCCAAGAGCATCCCTTTCCTCACAGAACAGACTCAAGGTATAGTCCCTGGTCAGCAAGATCAGCTGGACCAGAGAGCCAGGGCAGTTACACAGCTGTCAAGGATTAAAAGGTTGTGTTTTTTTCCTCACAACGTAAGTTTTGATTTTTTTTTTAAAGAAAAAAGCAGGCTTCAAACCTGAGACATACACAGACATCTCCATGCCCACCAAAAAAAAAAAAAAACCAAACAAAAAAAGGCAGAATGAAGAGTACATAGGAAGTGGCGACACATCCAGTGGCAGATCCAGGGCACCCACTTTTATTCTGATCCAAACGCAAGCCAGCTGTGCAGCTGCTCAGGCACAACAAAAAGCTAGAACCATTTTCCCATTCCTGAGGAAGTAACTGGCACCAGTAGTACCACCAGTCTGGGGCCACAACCCTGGATCTTCCTTGGGACAAAGAACACAGGCTGAAGGGCTGTCTCAGGGAAGCTTTCAGGCCAAAGCAGCTGGGGGCTGTTTGCCATGCACAACCAGCAACGGCAAACAGCGGGGGCTGCAGCTGTCTAGGGAGCATGACAAGAGCTACATCAGTTCCAAGTACTACATAGAAATCATCCAGCTTTCATATTTTGTAAAAATTCCAAACTGCAGTTACAATATGAACAGTAGCACTTAGCAAATCAAACTGAAATACATACTGTGTTCAGACTCCAGGTTGGCTTTAATGGCAGACTGTCTTCAAGTACAGCGAGTATTTCTGCTCTGAACACCACATCATTTAGAGAGAAACTTTTTTCAACTGATCTGTAAGTTAACATAAAATAACTCTCCTTAAGACTGCATGACAGAATCCTGTTGAGTTCTCATCTTAGGCAACTGTAACTTGTAGTTAGTTGAAAACCATGCAGCAGTCTTGTCTAGAGACAAAGTAGACTTGTAGTCCATACCACTTCTTGACACATAGGGACAGTTAGTAACCTCAGGTTAAAACAAACAGAAAACCATCCCAAAACACAGGTTTCCCACTACCATTATTTACTCCCTTTCCTAATTCCACATTTTATTACAGTAATAAATATTTCTTAGACTGCATCTTCAAAAACATAAACCATTTTGTAAATCTTAGCTGGCCTGCAAAACCGTTCTCGAAAGTCCAAATTGAGAATTTTCTTTGAAGTAAAAGTTCATCAAGTTCTATAATGATCTTTTTAACAGAAGTTAAAATTTCCTACCAGCTGGCACTTGTGTAAAATACACTTGCCACCCAAGGGCAGAAATTTTTCCTCCAACTAAAGGGTTTTAAAAAGTCTGACTGCAGGATCCAGACCTCAGTGCATTGTTTTTGACAACCCTTCTCCTCTTTCCCCCAGTTTTCAAGAAGGGAAAGTTATAATAAGAAAGTACGAACCTCGAAGAAATCAAGAGGCTCCAGTAACACAATACAGAAATTATGACCAGTTCATTATTCGATGCAGTTGGCACATGTACTTGCAGCAGTTTACTCTACCTTTACATTGTGGATATATCTAAATGAAATCCAGTGCAAGACAGCATTGAGGTTTCTGAAGACTTGTGCAGCCATTCCCTTAGGAGTCAGCACTATACAGAACTAGCTGAAATTGAAAGTTAAGATTTTTCAAATAAACACCATTAAAAAAAGGAGCCAAAAAGTTCTGTGACAACATGCAGAGTTCGACTAGCCCATGCTGACTCAGGGCACTGCATGCACACGAGCTAAGAGACTAAACCTCTTCTGTGCACACCCATGCCTAGGTGCAGGTTTGCTGTTTGGTGTTAAGAACTGAATCTAAGGTCATGCTCTAAAAACACCACAGATTGCATTTTAGCCTTCCAGCAACTTACATGACTTTCACCTCATACAGATTTATCAATCTTAAAATTTTTACTGTTTGACACAAAGCTGAACCTAGAGAAAAGAAGGCTTCTCAAAGCAAACATGTATACACCTACTTTATAGCTACCTGCCTAGTCCCTCCCAAAGTTAGCCTGAAAAACAGTAAAATCTACACAAAGTTTTATTGCAATCATACAAGGGATACATCAAGGGTCAAATACAACAAATACTATGATGCAATTTTACATTTATTAAACTACAGTTCAAAGCACAAATTTACACATTCTAAATACACTAAAACATCTAATGAAGTCACACTGGTCTCCCACTGACATTTGATATATCTGGGCAAAAGACAATAACTTTACAAGACTTTTCTAACAGGAATCCTTAGTATAAAAACTGTGTACTTGTATGTAAACTGTTGAAGAACCCAAGTGATGGGTTTCCATCTCCACTAAGTCATCCATTTTGTTGCATATTTAACGCTCAGGGGTTGAATGAACTTGATTTAAATTTGGATGCCATTATCTAACTCTCCCCCCCCCCACTGAATTGTAGCTGTAGCTTGTTTTGCCTGGTCCCCATTAGCTATTACTAATTTTTCAAGTTTTGAAGAGAATTAATTGAATTCAAGATTGTTCCATTTCTTCCACACTGGAATGTTGACCAGACAAACTACAGACTTGCAACTGCAGGTCTAAATGAAGCGTTAATGCCTGTTTAAGCTGCTGTGGAAAAGCGGTCTTCTGGGCTCAGCTGAATGCAAGAAGGCACAAAGAAGAAGTTCTTCATCAATGTGTCTGAAGCAATTCCAGCATCTTGCATCTCATCCCTGCAGCAGAAAAGGTTGAGAGTTGTAATAACTTTTTCAGGTACAACTTCACATCAGAAACCAGCCTCAATACAGCATGTGAAGCCAAGTGCCCCTGCGTGGCTTGGCCCCAGCCTTGGCAGGAAGGAGACCAGCTGTGCCACTGCTTGGCAGACACAGAAATGCCCCCACCCTCCACAGGCACAGCACAGGGCCCTGCCTACCTCAGCGCAGGAACAGGTTACCAAAGTCACCATCACTACAACAGCATTAGTGCCCTTCCTGCCTGCAGCGACAGTGCCAGTATCATACACAAGCTGCAGTTACTGGTGCCAGGAAAGCTCAAAGGTTGATGTCAAACAGGAAAAGGCTTTACAGCTACCACTGCACTCACATGTGAGATTAGGTATTTTCCTTTCCTTTGTCATCCTTAAAGCAAAAGTAGGTTTTATCACAGCTCTCAGTTTGGTCTTAGATAAGTCAGAAAATAGAGACAAAAAGAATCCAAACTAAAAAGGCACATTCTTGCATTTTCCTATATTTGCCATTGAATATAATTTATATTTGGCTGTAAGTATACACTCCTGAAGGAAGCAAAAGCAATCTTGATACTACCAAGACAATTTTCTTACCAGTCACTGAAAGACATCATGTAGTAAATCAGTGGCCTCTGATAGTCGTTAAAGGTAGACTGTTCACCTAAGGTACCAGAACCCATGTTATCAAAGATCAGCCAATCTCCAACGCTCAACTCAGGAAGAAGACAGTTTTCCACAATTTGATCAAGCTCATCACAGGATGGACCCCAAAGGCTGCTTGCAAAGAGAGGCTCATCGTCCTTGTATTTCTGTATGGAAACAATCAAGGTAATTCAAGCTTCAGTTTATTAAATAAGAAAGTTTTCAAATATACAGAGGGATAATTTAACAAGTAATACATAATTATATATGTACAAAGTGTTACATATATATTAAATAGACAAAGATAAGGACTACCTCTGAAGAATATGGAAAGACTCACCTTGTGAACCTCTGGGATAGTATTCAGTTTCTCAGACAATTTACTCGCAAAAGAACCATAAACACCATCATTTATGTAATATGTAAATACTGGTTCATCGTCATTCCTGGTTTGCTCCACTGGAAGTAAAAAAAGATGTCTTGCATGCATGTTTTGTCATAAGTAGTCCTTTAGCAATCTAACTTAAGTCAGCTGCTTTCTCCTGACAAGGGGTTCCATATAGACTAGAATGGGAGAATTACAAGTATAATAATCTGTATGACACCAGATCATAAGTTCAGTTATAACTTTAAATGTGAGGCTTAATAAAATTAATACTTTCAGTAATAATCACTGCTAAGAATACAAGTCCAGAGAAGCAGCTTGCTCATGATACGGGTTTTCTTATGTTCGTCTAATATACAACTTTCTAACATACCACCTGTGAAGCACCCAATAGAGGTTTAACCACTGAGAAGCCAAACCCAGTAAGAATACAAGTACCACCACATAAAAGTAACAGTGAGATACACAGAAAACATATGGTCAGAACCTGGAAGGCAGAAGAATAAGGGAATGTATTAAATATATGCTAAGACAAACTAGTCTATCCCAGCTAATAGTGGGCAGTTACATATACTGATTTATAACAGAAAATATAAATCCAACCCTTACCTCCAGAAGGAAGAAGTTTGTCATACTCGACAGTCTTCTTTGCAATGATGTTCACTGCCAGTGTAAATGCAGATGAAACATAGTAACATCCAGGCTCTGCAATCACATTAACACCAGATTCCTTAGGAAAGTAGACATCCAGCAATGGCCTGATGACATGATTAACCTAGGAAATTGAAGTCAGAGGTAAGACCAATTAACTCAGCTTATGGATATATCAGATACACAACCACTTTCAGGCAGCAACAGTTCCAGTTAGCCCTCCAAATGCTTACTCTGGTCCTCTATTCTCTGAGAAGTGCCTTTACTGGAGGTCCACAATTTATAAAAAGGATTTAAAACTGGTCATTCTGCTAAACACTGAAGATTGAGAGTGAGTACTACAGTCCCTCCTCTCCACCAAAAGGTCAAGCTGTGGTACACTCAAGACTGCAGCAGTAATTTCAACATCTGTCCAGCACAACAGATAATATAAAATTACATATGAACCCAGAACAAAGGGTCTTTTTGTGATCAATTCCAAATAGTGTCACATTAGAAACAGAATTCATTATCTAATACTGATGCTCATATCTTAATCCAGATATTTGAAAATTAGCAGGTATATTAGACAAGAAACAGAACTGTGAGAACTAAGAAAGAAAAGCCCTGTTTGCTGTTAATAACTTCTCACTGCATCACTTCCACTGTCCTGCCTTCAAGGAGTTTGTCTCTAAGACAACATAACAATGGAAACAGGTTATCCTGTTTTACGTGCCACTGCATACTAAAGATGGCATTTAGGCCAAATCGGAGGCTAGCCAAAGCAAAGACAAGACCAAGACCTTTAGCCTTCAGTTCTAAAGCAAAATACCATTAAGTTTTCATCCAGTAGAAAGAGGGTTTATGATCCAAAGCATGCTAAGCTACCCTGGTCCCAACCATGCAACAGTCACCAGTTGGACAACCACAGTCAGCTGCCAAAAAACTTGAATTACTACTGCTAAGGTTGCTTTGGATAGTAACTTAATCTGTAACATGCTTAAATCAGCATTAACCCAGTGTGAACAGGATTAAAAGAAATAATCACCTCCGAGGACTGATTACACTATCCATGATAAAGAATACAAACCCAACTATTTGGATCTTATGAAGTACATTCTAACATGGAACTTAAACTAGGTTTCGGCTATAAATGTTAGTTGCAGTTTGAAGCTAAATACTTCTTCAAAATTAAGGGTTTCAACTTCCAAAACATTGCATACCTCTTCCAGCTGAAGTTCTGAGCCTGTGAAGCCCCCACCAATATCCAACATGTTCATCTTAAAGCCAAATTCTTCCTAAAATGCATAAGCAGAAGGTAAGTACACAAACAACTAACTGCAAAAATATTTGTTGCTCCTTACTGTGGTTGATTTCTACATATTTATACTTTTGAACATATTTAAGCACAGTATGCCTAGTGAGGGAGCTAGGGCATAGTACAGCTCCATTAAACCTCATAGGAACAGCACTGTGATGTCAAGAGTGGCTGGTTACACAATTCTCTGCAAGTCCCACAGCAATATCAACTCCCATCTCGTGGCTTTTGTTTTACTCGGACAGTATTTGCTGAACAGGGTGGTGCATTCTGACAAAAGACAGTTTTCAGAATTCACAAATTACGTGACAAGACTGCTACACCGAATTTGCACAAAGATCAGCAAGATCCTCAATTTTATTGCCCCCATCCATGCATTACTGGTCACAGCTAATGCACTAACTGCAGTAATAGGAGTAAAAAGACTCACAGTCTTCTGTTTAGTTTACAAGCTTCTCATACCACAATAAATGCCAGCATACAATTGTTCAATATTTTAGCCTAACAAAAATGTCAGCTACGTATTTGCAGTTCAGATTTGAACATCAAAAAGCCTTTACCAAAACTGGGAAACTGATTTTTTATTTGAAAATAGCACACAAGGCTACTGCCTGTCAGTGGGAAGTATTCCTTAACCTTTGTCCACAATTAGTACATAAAATTTCTTTTGCCTTTACCACATCTCACAACTGGAATATTTGGTCCCTCACTACAAGTTCCATCTCCTATTATGGATTTATTTTGGAAACAATGTAGTTGGCTTGCTAATATGATGAGAAGGGATGTTCTACTGTAGCAATCGCATGTGTGTATAGATGTACTTACAGCCATGTCAAACACACACCGGGCATCAGATATAGCATGAATGTACGTTTGCAGATCCTTGCAAGAGCCTGAAACATGAAATCTGAAAGAAATAAAACCACAATTAATACACTGAACCATGTACCTTTCAGACCAAATTGTTTCACCATGTAAAAGCAATGGAAGCAACTGATTCCCAAGTGGCTCAAAACAAGCTTGCATGATAATAGAGCCACTGTGCAAAGAATAAGCTCAGGAACTATTGCCTTCTAGTCTACTGGATTTGTACTTGAGAACTGTCTCACTCTTAATGTACAAGAACATCCCACAATATTCTCATCTTTAGGAAATAACATCTACTGAACTTTTCAGTCTTCACTATCAAAGTGGCTAAAACTTGTCCTTCAGTGGGTGCCAATGCTGCAGAGAAGTCCTGATGCCTCCCACAAGCTCCCGAATCCCCTCTGGTTCCATGCCCAAAAGGTTTAAGTACTGCCACACGTAGTTAGTCACTGAGGTGCTAAAACTAGTGCCAACATGCCCCATGGGCTTCCTCAAGAGGAGCATGGCTAACTGGTTCTTGACAGACACAAACATCCATCTGTACCACCATGCTCTCTACTCTAAGTCTACTCCTCTAAGGAATGCCATTTTGAGGTAAAGGTCCCTTTTCAAACTTATTTGCATGAATCCACATGTAGACTTTTACATTTCATTTAAATAAAAATAACACACAAGAGCCATATGGTTTTTGTTAAAGTTGGTTAAGGCATTATAAGAGGTGGCACATCTTCTCAATAGTATCCTCTAATATTTTATAGTTTACATTTGTCACTTGTAATGATTATAGTATGTTTATGCTTTCATTTAACATCAATTTCAAACAGATATACATCAAAACAATTGTGGTTTAAGTCACCAAGATCTGGCTTAAATTTTTTTTTACTGTCTCAATGACCCACACTGCTTTATTTGTTTGGTTGCTTTCCCAAAACAGTCACCAGTATGTGATACATTAGTAGCTGAGGGCAGACAGAGCAATGCATGTATTTTTCTGCCATATAGTAAAATACCTGTCAAAATTCCAATTAAAATATCATAGATCATTTGAAAGATCTCCGAACACTAGGATTCATTCCTGCCACAAGCAAGTAAAAAAACGTAGGTATTTTGCCTTGATATGATCAGAGTGACAGAAGACCCTAACTCTTAGAAAATCCAACCCCATGTTGATCTTGTTCAAACTCTGTCCAACCTACTCCATGCTATACTAGCTCTTACGTGATAAGCTGTTTATTGCTGGAAAAATACAAATCAAGTTACCACAGAAATTCAAGAGTACAGTCAGAATAGAAGAGGCTTCTAAGCTTAGTTTTCATGCTGACAGAGGACTTCTGATGCACCATTTAAAATTGCTTTGATGTCTGAAAGTCACTTTGTTTAATACTAGTTTTTGCTTTAATATTAGCACTTTGCTTGCAAGCAAAAACTCATGATTCAAAGTTTGTTCTTGTTTGGGGGTTTTGTTGCCTTTTATTTTTAACCCTCGAAAACAGTGTCAAAGAGGGAAAAAGTTATTTTCTATTCTACATCTTGAGTACATTGTACAAACATCTGCTCAGCCAGCAGAGAACAAAGAAGTTACTCACTTGACACCAACAATTTGGACTCCCAGCTCCTTAGCACATTCCATGAGGTGCCTACAGTTCTTCAGGGTGGTGCCAAACTTCATATTCATCTCCTCATCAGCAGTAATGTCTTCTGTGGCAATGTGCAGTAAGAGCCTAAGAGAAGGGGAAGATGATTGGGGCAGTTGGTTTACATCATCAGCACATGTGAAGCCTGAAGACTGTCAGAAGTGTGTTGATTATGTTGTCAGTACTCCAGCTCCATCGATGGATGAATCAAGGAAACCTAATAAAAACAATCCTGTACAGAGAAAAAACTAGCAATTAGGGGCTAAAACATGGAGCCAACAAGGATAAGGGATTTCGAAATGCAGCAACTAAGACTCTTGTAGCAGCAAGAGTCTGTTGAGTGCTGTAACAAAAGAGAATGTTACCTCCTAATAAAGTATAGTTCCTCATAAAACCAGTAAGACTCCAGTACGATTTTTTCCCATCTCTGACCTCCTTCCTAGCCAAGAGGAGAATGTGGAGACTACCGTTAGGTCAGCCACGTATCAGATTTAGTTTAACTCAGCATCTGGAGAACACCAGGCTGACACACTGAAAGCACACCCCAGCCATATCCCTCCACCTCCTCTTCTGGCTGAGCACATGGACTGGGGATGGGGTAGGGATGTCAGTCCTTTCCCTGCCCCTTCTTCCAGGACACTGTGGACCAGAGAGGAAGCAAGTACCATCTCTTACATTCTTATGCAGTGAGACATCTTCCTCCCTCCGGTGAAAGCCTCATCCTGGGTATGTCTGGGCAAACTGCAGTGCCAGTGTTGACAGTTTTCTATGTTAAATTAACTCTTGAGTGGCAAAGGCATGTCCATATCAAAACCTCTAGAAGTATACCCCCAAAACTCACCAATCCAAACTGCTGTCCACTAAGGCAGTCACCCCCACACCCCTAAAAGATCAGTTAGTGAGTCAGGTGGTTAAGCGAAGTTGTCACTACATACATGCACTCATGACAGACTGCACAGCGTGGTTAACCGGCGTGGGGAGCACAAACAAACAGCAGAAGCTCTGCAGCCAAAGTGAAATAGCTCTTTTTAAGACATGCAACAAACAGAACTCAGCCTAGTCAATGCAGAACACATGTTGGCCTAACAGCTACTCATGACTTCTGCAAGTCCTTTGCAAATGCCTAATGAGGTGTTTAAAATGCATTTTGTAAACAGCAATAAAATACTGAATTCTCACACTGGTTGTCCAGCAATCCTTGTTAATTTTAATTTATACCATTTCATCCTGGGAAACTGTGACTAGCCTCTTATTTCCTACTTCTCCACTAGCACAGACAATTCTGTTCAAGAAACTGTAGTCAAAAAATGTTTTAAAAAAAGTGTGTAGCTGTAACAAAAAAATTGTTACAAGTTAAAGAGTTTAACTTCTTGAAATATAAAAAAACCCCCAACCAAGTCCATAATACTGTGGTTTGTAACCTCACATTAAGATTAGTCAAAACCCCTTCTTAAAGACATCCAATGTTAAATTTCATTGATTAATGGTTATGGCAGCACTCTAAGTAATCAAGGTACTTTTTTCACGCAAACCACTGAAAAAATGTAATTCTGACTTATAGAAAGCTAGTAGGATTCTTCTTCCTGGGTTTCACCCAGTCAGAGCAGGGCTAGAGGGTGATATGTTTAGGATTTGGATTTTTTTATTTTTAAGGAAGCATTTTCTTTTATCAACCTTGCCTCTACTGAAGATCTTAGGACTGCAAGAACCTTAGCAGTTAAACTTTGCCTGGAAAAACCTAAAGGTAAAAAGAAATGCAATACTAAGCACTCCTTTCTGACATCTCTTCTTCCTTAAAAAAAAAATTGCAATCATTCCAGTGATTAAGACTTCAAAAGGCAGAAACATCAGCTATAAAAGGAGACCCACCCTTTACCAAGTTCAGTGCAAAGTTACACAGATTTTAAGAAAGTGAGAAGGAGAATCACATCTTTCTAAATACTGTTCCCTCAGCCAAAGCATATTGGCTTCATTTATGCAAGCATAATCCAGCTTTAAGAACCACACACAGGAAGAACAAGGCTATACAGTGGCTTTGACTTTTTGAACTATGCCAAGGAAGAGAAAGAAGAAAACTCATTGTCACTTTAGCCTCAATATTAAAATGACCTGAATAAACTAATTCTAATAAAATGAGAAAAAACACTTCTGTCCAGTGAGAAATTAGACCTCTAGGAAATTTATGACAGCAAATTGCAGTTCTTTTGTAGAAATTGAGCTTCTTGTCCTTGTTAAACATGAATTTTTGCAAGTATTAGACTATGGGCTCCTTGAAAAGAAGTAAAGAGTTTGTTGTTTTTCTGTAGCTTATGAAACTCCTCCGTTCTGCCTCCTCAGTTCACAGTTTCTCTGGCTCAAGAAAAGTAGGTATCGTAACTTTTCTTGCTGTGGATGTTACCACAGACAAGGTTGTCTGAAGTCAGCTGTTAGAATCATAGAAGTAAATCAACATGAAAACTAACAAAACACTAAACCCACCAGTGAATAACTGGTAAAGCCCAAACAATGTAAGAGTCAGCTTTAGCAATGCCAAGGCTTTCAAATGCACTAAGTATGCCAAGGCCAGCAGTTTACAGAAAATAAATTTATCATACATAACATTCTTTGCACAGAAAGTCCTCTCCAGTATGCAAAGCACTGACAGGCTTCCACGAGGATTAAGTGCAATCATTAGCAATAACAATATTAACAGCAATATTAAATCTTGAGGTAGCCTTGAACAACCGGAACTCCCCCAAATAAACACTCTGTCCCTGCTTCCCCTCCTGGCAAAAACCTCCCCCAGCCCCCCCAAAAAACAACTGGGTGAGATGACCAGAGTCTTCAGATTCTGAATTTAGTAGAATCTTCCCAATTCTTCTCCTAAAACTGAGAGGGTGGTTGTAGACACAACACTTTAATAATGACAGTTTAGAACCAAGGGCTTTGTAAAGGATGTCAGGAATTCAGTTTCTCCAATGATATTTGTGGGAAGCTATACTCTGTTGATCACTGGAAAGCACTAATATTCACTTGGGCTCTGACTCCAAATTACTTAAAGGTATGGCCCACAGCCAAAGTATTCATATATGAGGGATGTGATGTTTAATGACTGGAGTGTCTATCAGTCCAAGACACCACGATACATTCGCAGCAATAAAATTCTCATATTTAAAAACTAGAAAAAGAATAAAACCAGAAAAGAACATCAGCTTTGATCACTTCTCTACAGAAAACAGCCAAGCTAATACTAAAGTGACTGAAAATAGAACTGGAATTGAATTTCTCACTGCTTTAATGGTGCATAAATACCTGTAGGTGTATTTGATACTTGCAGAGTACACCCAAACCCAAGATGGTCATTTGCTGATAGTCTCAGCCCTGACTTCAATTGGAGCCATTAATATCCAAACAGAATTTCCTGAAAACTAACAGTGAAGCCACAACAGAGCAGGAGGAAGATGTACTTGCAGATGATGAAATGCCAGACTTCTGAACTTTAATCACTGAAACCTTTATATCAAGGTTGCCCTATGAAATCAGTTTCTCCCAAGATTTCTCCCAAACCAAGGGCCTTACTATTATATGACAAAGCTGAGAGCCGGCAGGGAAAGCTGCAAAAAAGCTACCTTCAAAGGAGACAAAGAGAGGAGACAACTAGACACAAGTGATTTATATTAAAGAAGCTATGTACTCGCTTGCAAATCAAACAACCCAGAACACAGGCAAAATTAGGTCTCCCCCACATTAGAAGCAAAGCTGGAATTGACACTTACTTGGCATTTGGATGGTTACGTGAAATTTTCTTCAACTCAATATCATTGTCACAAGTCATGATGTCTATCCCAGCTTTCGCTGCATACTTGAGCTGAGAAGCTTGCTTGCAAGGATTGGTATATATGATGTTTTCAGGAGAAATGCCCAGGTCTTGTACCAATGCCATTTCAGACTGAAAAAACAGGAGAATACTAGAGTTTGACAAAGTCCAGTGTACTATCTGTCCTGAATTTTTATTAGATGTCTTCTACTACCCCACTGAATAGTCAAAGAAAAAACTATCCACTCTTTCTATTGCAGAAGCATAGATTTTCAATGGCCAGTTACAAAGGAGTTCACGAATTATTTATAATCATGGCACTTAACACCAAAAAGATGATTTTAAAACAGCAGGTGTATGGAAGAAAATAAGGCACACAGGTGAGAAAAACTTACTTTACTGGAACATGCAAAACCAATGCCAAGGGTTCCCAGAATTTCGAGTACACCTGGAGTAGAATTGCATCTTACAGGATAAAATGGCTTTATTGGTGCCATCACGTTCTGCCATTGTATGTTATTCCTTACAAGCTTTCCAAGATCACCAACATAAAATGCCTTTTTTCCAGTCTGAAAAAGGAAGAATAAGAAAATAAAATGTCTGAAATTGTGGGTTTGCTGCCAAACAAACAACCCAAAGTCTTAAAGGATTATGTACCTTTTTACCCTGCTCTTAACTTTTAGATTTGACCTTGAATGTTGCTTTTGTTTTTACTTTCACCTAGAAATTTGAACTATTTAAAAAAAAAAAAAGAGGGAATACCTACCATTTCAGAGATATTACGAATGCTTTTAGACAATATTCTAAGATTCCTGAATAAAAGATTCTACTTAAATGCCAAATGCTGATTTTATCTAAAAATACAGATTAGTGTTACAAATCTCTTCCAACTTTTTATTTTCAGAAGTCTGCAACTATTTAGAGGAAGAAAATCCACTGCAATGAAAGCTTCCACAGTTTCAATGTAATTTATAGCTTATTATACAATGAATAAAATCTAATGCACTAACATTATTTTAACATCTAGCTAATACCTCATTTTACTGAAAATTTGTTTGGTAGTATTTTAGTTCAGGAAGTCAAGTTTGAGACTGTTCTCCACACCTTGTGAAGCATTTAGTTCCAACAGGATTTTAAGAACTAAACTCACTGTGCTAAAAGTTGCAGAATCAAGTACATAATCTTTAAGAAAATGCACAGGCACTCTTCTGGAACTGTGAAGTCCCCCTTGTGCATCTGTTATACCACAGTCTTTCCTCAATATCGAGTCATGATGTGGGTACAGTGGATCAAAATCCAAACAGATTATTCTGTATTTGTTTATAATGTGCACTCAGTACAATTCCTGTAAATGAATGGCCTACTGCATATCAATTAAGGACCATCACAAAATATATGAGCGATCTGAATTAAGACTGTACATCAAATGTTAATTCTAGCACTTGACTTTCACAGATATGAAACTATGTATGTTGTGGTTTATTGTATACAAAGTCTTTTTCTGTTTAAAAAACACAAATAGAAATTCCATCGGGTGGAAGCATACTGACCCCCTGTATGGGTCACCAGCAGGAATGGGATCTGGAGCTTTAGATCCATGGCACAGGCCTCTACCCCTTGAGCTAAAGGAGTAAATGAAAGCAGCAGGAGGCAGCTATCCTCTGTGAGCCAGCCAGTGGTTGGAGACATGACATGTTGCCAGTAGTTTACCTATTTATTTGCTAGACAGAAAAAGAATATTAGGAATCAGGATTTGGGAATCCTACACCTGAGTTCAGAAGGCCATGGAATTTGGCTATTTGCTGTACTATAGTTGAGCACTTGCACTTGAACACTAGTTCTGATAAACCAAGGGAAAAGTGAGTAACTCTAGGTATGCCATACTAAGGACACAGTACTTGCTTAATGAAACCTTTTTTTAAAGCTTGCTCTTTCTACAACCTCATCTACAAAACAAGGGTTACATCTTCCTGCCTCCTAAGAAATCAGTGAAGCCTTATTCCATAGAATTAGTATTGTATTCACAGAATTAAAGTTTCTTTCCAGTTGGCTGCTAAACCTTAATAGCTTTTAGACTAGTTTGTCTTGAAAGGTAGCACCTCACATGGTGCTCATACCCAAGTTTCCAATGGTGAGAAGGGTAAGGGGAAGATGTATAACTATAAACCACGATGGTCCACAGAATTTTTAAACGTGGCTTTAAAACTTTTAAATTGGCTTTAAACTGGCTCAGCATACATATTTGTCTAAACTTCACCATATTTTCAGGGAAACAACAACAACAATAAAAAAGGTTCTAGCTCAATATATCTACTTGCCCAATTTCAGGTTCCTGGTCTAGAATCCATTGCTAATGAAAGCTCTTGAAACAAAGAGATGGGAACCTGTATTTAATTACATCAGCAAGATGACTTTCCAGCTAGCCACACTCAGGGAGTTGTTGCCCAAATTTCCAACAGAATTCTGCCCAAAGCAAGCAAACAGCAAAAAAGCAGAATTAGAAGAGCAAACTACTTTATAAGGTGAGTGAGGCTTGGCTGACTGTTCCTCTGTTGCTGTCAGTTCACCAGTCCTAAACACCTTGGCCTACTTCGAAGACTTATGGAACTAAACCAGAAGATTTGGAAAGCCAACTTACATGAGTATGTTCATAAATACAGTTGTCAATAACATCTGCAAGAGTTGCTCCTTCATCCAACAGACCAATGGAGTAATTTGCATCCTCAAGAAATCCTTTCATCTCAGCCGTATTCCACAAAGCCGACAGTCATAAACCAAGAAACACAAGGGATGGGCTTCCAAGCCTTATATCCGGGTCCTTAAATTATGCAACAAACTGCACAAAGAAAACAAAAGTCAATGCAAAAATAGGCACAAAGCATACTATGCCACTATTTAAAAATTAGAGCTGTCTACATCTGATGTCCTACAAACAGGAAACACACACTCTCTAAAAAAAAAAAAAAAACCAAATATTTTTTTACTCTGTTCACCCTCCATTTGCCAGGGATAAGGATAAGCCACATGTGCTTGGCTTTAAAATAGCAGAATTATTTTTCTAATTAGAAGTGTTGATGGAAACCAGAAACATTAAAGCTGGAAGTCAAATGCGCTTCATTATTTAAGAAGAAAATTTTGGCTTCAAATGGTCACAAGGCCACAGTATTAATTCTGTCTCATGTTTCATCCACATCCAGACAGTTAAAAAAATCCACAATTTGTAACATTAAGTTTGGTTAATGTTGTCAACAATATGAACAAAGTTACTTTTGCTCAAGCCAGTACTAAGATAACTAAGCAGCAGTTGCTCCTGCGATCCATTACACCAAATCATGGGAAAGGAGCCAGCAGGGTTTTACATGCTTTCTGCACAACTCAAACATGCCCCCTATGTTTCTTAAGAGAGGAATTTACTGCCAGGTGAATTGCACTTAGTGGCAGCAAGAATCTTTAGTTCTACTCAGAAGCTGAATGATAGAGACAAGTATGCTGGGTAACAAATACTCGTCTCACAGGTATAATGAGTCATACGCTTATTTAAGTGAATCCTGGAGATCCAAAACAATCACAAAAGAGCAAGATAATTATCACATTGATGTAAGGGTTTAATTACAGTTATAAAACAATGTCTAGGTGGCAGACACTATAATAACAAGAAAAAATACTTTAGCCAGTCATATCTCAGTGTGAGAGCAACAGCTAAAATTCCTTAAAAACAGATCACCAAACAAAAGACAAGCTTGTGAACTAAGTTTCACTTAGAATCAGTGAAACAAACATGAGCACCACAGTCATGTTCATAAAATATCCATGATTTTCAGAGGTAGGTTTAGATATTTTTTTCCCCAAGAAAGAAAGCCTGGCATCAGCATTTTACTAATAATTTGGTAGAGCTCTGGAATATTCAAACCATGAAGATACAAAGAAGAAAATTGAACTCTGCTGTTAGGCATTTTATTTTAACAATTTTTTTTATACTATGACCTAAACAGCCTAATGCTTAACCACATTTTAAAGTACTTTATGCATCCTTAGGAACTTGCTGGTTGTGTCATAAACACAATAAACTTTCCTCCTACAAGAACAATAACAACAATAACAATTCTTTTACTGTCTTCTTGCAAAAATAGTAATACCAAGGAGAGGAATAAGCACAACCATGGTAGACGCATGCAAGAGTGAAGTGATTTTTATTTTCAGCAGATTATTCAAAAGTAATAAAAATCCGTTAAACATTCAAAGCCCCCAAGTTTAACCCTTTCATGCCACAGAGTGGTGTTAAAGAAAAATTTTCCAATATGTTTCATGCTGCATCTAAATCTACAGGATCTTTCATGACATCTAATATGTCCTATGACTTCAGAAGAAATTCCACAAAACTGTGGCAACATTTTCACACAGAAACTGTACAGTATAAGCTTCTGTGACTCCCCTTCTTTCCTGTTCCCGCTCACACCTGACCAATACATACTGTAAGTATCTGTAACTTTTTGCATGTAATAAGCCACTGGGCTGGCAGAAGCTTCACAGCTGAGCTTTTCATTGTTTATTCATTGGACAATTTCTGTGTTTCTGATCTCTTACTAATAAGCTCTCAATTCCCTGACACATTGTATAAACCTGTCAAAAAGTCTGCAAGTAAAATTAAAGTATTTTAAGGAATTACTATATATATAAGGATACTAGTCAGCTGATTTTTAATGCCATAAGCCACTCCCTACTTTCTGAAGTGTACAGACAGACAAGAGTCCCTCCCAACCCTGATCTACCCTACTGGAAGGTCTCTGAACACCCACTGGAACCAATCACAGCACTGAATAGACTTTCAGGCTCACCAGACACTCATCTACCCAGCAGGCTAAAAGCTTGTACCTTGTATTTCAAATCAAGCAGCAAAATCTAAGCAACTGCATGTTTTTCCTCTGGGTGCTCATCTGAGTTACAGCAGAATAGATTTAAGCTAATTGTGTAGTATTCTTAAATGAAAGCTTTTTGTCACAGTTAATGACTGTGGTGTCTATAGCTTTCAGGCAGAGATGATATAGAAGAATACTCTCCTCCAAAAGATGCCCTTTTACTTCTGGGGAGACTGTGTGGGGAGGAGGGGGAGAACTTATTTAAGTAAAGCACAGGGAGAAGAGGCTCTTTACCACTAACTCACCAAATCCAACAACAACAAAAAGAACACTTATCTAGTAAGTTAGTTTGGATGAAGATTATTTCCTAAACCAGACTTGTCTGCTGTTCATTCATCCAAAAGCATCTTAAGGTCAAGAGGCAGGGACCAAAAGTAATATATGCAAGTGGAAATTTAACGAAATAACTTGCAACAAACCACTAACAACCTGGTACAACCTCTCCCAAGCTGTTAAACGGCAACTGCTTTTTCTAAGCACATCCAAGACATAGAAGTTTTTCCATTTAGCAAAATTAATATAGTAAGAGTGCTAACATTAGCCTAACAACTACTATCCAATTTCCCGTTTCTGGAAGAAATTACACTGTTTTGTTGATAACAGGACAGGAAGAATATTGTACAAAGAAAAAAATTCCTAGGAGCACTGCTACAGCAGCGGTACAAAAGAGTGGATATTTGAGAAATGTTTTTTTAAGGGGTTAATACCTTACAGCACAATTTGGGACTGTGCTGTCATCTCATTCTGTTCTGACTGGCATCCCTCCTGAAGGGGAGGGAGGAGAATCAGTGATAAAATTTGCAGAAGGAAATCTAAAGGGTGGTTTAGGACTTTTTTTTAATGTCTGTAAGATGAGTCAGAAATCATTACAGTACAGAGTACAGTCCTTGCTGGAAGTGCTGACTTGCTGCAAGTCATTATTTGACAGACTTGGTGTGGTAACACCACCCATTTTCGCACCTGAAATGTGAGTCTGCACAGTGCTTCAGGACACATATTTTAAGGCAAACAAAAGCTGTCAAGCAGTATGAGACTTCTACACAGGCATGTAATTGCTTCCTTTGAAGTAAGCGTTACATCCTCAGGCTCTTTATGGTTTAACACAATGACTTCCCAGATGAAGAACTCTTAAGATAAAAGTGTACATATTTAAGCACTGCAATTAATGCAGACATCTGGAATAAAACAAAATGAAAATGCTCTGAAAAGAAACTAAACACATGCTTGTCATATGCAAGCATCCATAACACATAACACATACAATTTTCTTTACGTTGTCAGAACTACATACTCTTTGGCCTAAAAAACACACCAAAAAAGCCCAAACACCCTTAGGTTTGTTTCTTTCATTAAACATTTTCTCTACAATTGACAAAGTCTCTGCACACCAAACAGGCTCCCAGTAATGCCTTTCAACTCCATGTCTTATTAAACAAAATAAATATTTACAAGATTAACAATTATGCAGATGTAAAAATCATAGAGAGGTAAAAATACATTAATCTCACATTCACTACAATACCAGTTCTTCAGGGGTAACAGATGAAAGAAGAAACATTTTGTCACTGACACCGGCAATTAAGTACAGAACAGGTAAACTAGAAAAGTAGAAACATGAGTTTCACGTTTTCAGTGCACGAAATGCCTATTTATAATGGGAGCATCTTTTTCAAAAAATATTCCAAGATGCCATTTCACCAGCTTGCATCCCTGTAAGTCATTTAGCTGAATGTAGCCACTGAGACCAAGTGATGGAAATGCTGAAACAGGTGTCTTTTTGCATTACTCAAGTTACCTCTCAGAAATCCACTGGGGGTCATAGAGTACCTGTTCAGCTTAGGTTAGCTGCATCCTACCATTCTCTCAGGAGCATTCCACAGTTAAACGAGCAATGTAACTCAGCAATTATGCTGAAGTAAGCAAGCAAAGGGGGTAGATACTAAAAAATAATGCCCCATCCTCTGTCTTCCACAGGAACCGCGTTTCCAGGAACCTTCTGTGTTCTTGAAGTTTGAATACATTATTCATTCTGTGTTCTTGAAGTTTGAATACATTATTCAGAGCCAATAAACTCACAAAGCTTATAAAAAATGTGTACTCTTTAAGGACACATACATTTC
Organism: Cephalopterus ornatus; assembly: GCA_013396775.1. NCBI lineage: Eukaryota > Metazoa > Chordata > Aves > Passeriformes > Cotingidae > Cephalopterus > Cephalopterus ornatus. The sequence continues at coordinate 118,986 of VZRE01000926.1, forward strand.
CATGGTGTACCAGACCACCACTTCTCTTTCACAACAGCAGTCACTTCCCTATCCTTTCTTCTTACTTGCTTAGTCAGCATTAGTATTTGCCCTCCCCACTGCACCCTAACACTCCAAACTTCCAGCTCTCCTGTTCCCCAGTTGCCACCCAGCTCCATTTAAACAAAGTCAGGAGAGCTTGAAAGGTTAGCCAGTCCAGATAGCTACTGCTTCCACTTGGTATAGACAGGGCTTGCTAATAGACCAGATTTCCATTGCTAATTCCCATCATTTCCAATAAACCAGATGTGGCAATATATAAAACAGATTTTTAAAGGAGTAAGGCTTCAGGCCACAGTTGCTAGACTGCTCAGGGAGTCAGTGCATGAATAGCAAGACAGAACTAAACTCCAAGTTCTTCCTTAGCCAGTGTAATACAAGGACAAGAGCGGGATAGAGAAAATTCTAAAAAGGAAGTAAGATTAATGGGAATGTAAGTACACTTTCAGACAGAAGATTTTTGAGTTCCATCAGAACATATTACAGTTATATTTAAAAGCTCAATTGACCTTTTTTCCTATTAAATCACTTTGCAATTTGAGCAAGACTCAAAAGTACCAACCAGATGGCTAACTTGCATCTTAGCTGTGTTTGAGGCAACTACCTGTGCTTCAGCACACCAAAACAGGTACAGATTCCCTGGCAAACACTACTGCTACCTACATCACCACTACACTCAATACTGACCTACTTATATTTGTGTACAGTACATTATTACTGAACACATAATAGATCCAAGCTCAAAATTAACACACATCATCTGAACATTCAGCTGCAAATAAAGCAGTTACGGTGGCATTTCTGTTCTAGGACAAGCTATACCTTGCACTATTTGCCACAGCACATGACTACCAGTTAGAGAAGGAATATCTCAATGAAAGTATTGGAATAGCTTCTCCTCCAAGAGTAAAACCTTCTGTCACAGCCAAAATTCCTTCCAGAATAGTTTTATAAATTAAAATACATTTACAGTACATTATGATTTTCAACTTTATTCACTCCTTTCTAACAATTCTTCTGCCTTTCCTATCTAACCACTTGACTTTATTCCTGTTGAAGTACAAAATGCCACGCAAGAGTTCTACCTACATACAAGACTGAGCCAAAACTCAGAAGGTGAACAGGAGAAACAATTTTCTCAATACTTTGCTTAAAAAAAACACACCTAAAAACTAACACTGATATTCAGAAAATTTTCAGTGTTAACTGAATTCACTTGAATAGAGTATTGGACTAAAACCAACCAGATATATGCAGTTAATTCAGTAAGTTCCAAACAAAACATATCCATTGGAGATAAAGCTGAAAGTCATGATAAACCAAGTTCATCCTGTGCCTCTGCTATTGTGGTTTTTTCAAAGGGCAAATTTATCTATATTAAGTACCTTATTAGGAGGCACACTAACACAACTGGCATTTGGAATCCTTGTGGTCTGTAAAAAAGTACCTGGCCCAGTAAGACATACTTAACCATCCTCAAATTCGACATTAAAAAGCATTATATAATTTATGGGTGCTAAGCCAAACGAAAACGCCTTTAGCTAGACAGGAAAAAAGTAGTACTGTACAAATACTGTAAAGTCAGATTAACTCAGATATTACAAATGCATTTAAGGCTATTGTTAAAAACTACATAGAGCTATTTTAACTTAAGAGAACATGACATCTACACACATTCCAAAGTTTTCTGTGCTCCTTAAGATCAACTAAGTGAACTCATTTGTTTTCAGTTATCATGGTCTGGTTCTTCTTTAGTAACTATTTGCCCCTTCAAAATATAAAGGCATTTGTAATTGGTACACAATTTCCATCCAACTCTAAATTACACATTCTACTGTAGCTCAACTACAACTATTTGTGGAAGTGGATGCTAATTAGCAAATAATAGAGATAAGCACTAGGGAAGGCACACCCTTCATGATCAGCATTAGGTACTATTTACAAGACCAAATTTTAACTATTTCAGCATAAACTACCCTAAGAAATCATACAGTCTTCAGCAAGTCATAATTTGATGTTAACAGTCATGCAGTCCAATTCATGACTTCAGAATTACCACTTACTGAACTTACAGCACTTTATTTTAGGATTTCTGCAGCCAACACCCCTAATTCAGACAAGTAACTCTATTTACCTATAGTTTACTCACACATGGTTAAGTCTCTCAGAACTTTATCAGATAATTATACTGAGAAAAGTGTTAGATGAATAAAATTTATAGTCCCCCACCAAATGAAAGCCCCATGTAACTTCAATAATCTACATCCAGACAGTTATCCTGCTTACCAAAAAGCCCATACAAGCTGTATTTTTCAAGTGCTTATCCTCCCTGCATGCAAAGAGAGACTTACATGGACAAGTTAGGAGATGGAACCCTACTATCATCAGCTAGGTTCCCAAGGTGGCTCAGCGTTGAAGTCGAACTGTTCTCTATAAAGCACTTCTCCTAAGCCCTCTGGATAGTTGTAAACTTGATCAGAGATTTTGCCCTGTAGGAAAAAAAATGCAGACAAAAATAAATTTCATAGCCAGAACAGAATAAAAGCTTTATCCTAAAACACGTAACAAATGCCTTATCAGTAGTGCTTTTAAGAAGGCTTGCAACACCCCACCATGAAAGTTTATAATCACATCAAGCATCCAGTTTTCAAGAGTGAATGTAAACTCTGAGCCACAACAAGTCAGATGTACCAAGACCTACTAAAACACATGAAACTCTTGTTTGTACTAATCTTTCACAGTCTGAACTGAAAGATTTTCAAAACTAATGGCAAAGAGATCCTGCTATAGGGTAGTACATCTTAATACTGAACTACCCTCCCAGGAATGTTTTTAACCCTGTAACCACTGCATACTTCCCCTCCCCACTTCATTTCTATTTCAGAATTCCCCTGCCACGTTCTTTCTCCCTCTGCTGTAAATGAACACAGCATGTGGGTGAAAAAGCTATGTGGGTGAAAAATAGTGCTTTATATAGTGAAACTGAACACCACACAGACAAATCCAGAAACAAGCAAGACCATTAAAAGAAAGAAACTTATGCTTGCCTTCAGGAATGAGGAAACATTTCAGTTGGCCCTTAAAAGCCATTACACACGATACCACAGCAGCATTTTAAAGTACAGGGCTAGTTCATTCAAATTCAGGTAAAGCAATCACACAAATATGAACATAAAAAGGAAACATTTATTAACCCTGTTGAGAAGTTATTCCTCCTAAAAGGAAAGATAATTTTCATGAAATTAAATACAGTACCAAACTGGTCATGTGTAAACCCAACATACAACAAAGTTTCTACAAATTCACTGTGGTATATGGCATGAAACATGGAATGTACCAACCTACTGTAAAAGTAAACCTTTGCTCATCTCATTATTTAAATACTACATGGACTGACTACAAAAACCTGACTTCTGGGAATCACCTAACCCAAATGATCATCTTCTCAACCGCATTAGTTAAGCAAACTGCTGAAGTGTACTTTTCCACTTATTCTTGCTATTGGAAAACTAAACTAGCACACTCTATAAAGTACTGAATAACAAACAGAATTAATGCAACTTGAGGGTAACTGTTTCACAGCAACTCCACAAAGCAGTCCTTTCAGCTTTACCACATAAATTAGCATTTCATAGCACACAGCATTAAAAATAAACCTCAACGCTTCAAAATTAATTGAGATATTAAGAAATTTTGCCAGCTAGAATTAATGTATATGTCTTTTATTCCACTAAAGCAAGAGTTACTAAATGTAACTACATTTAGTTCTCAGACTATGCAAACAACAGTCTTACAAAAGGAAAATGCTGCCAGCTTTTAAAATTAACTAAACAGCTCCACTATTTCCAGTGCTGTTCTGATTATACACAAGAATTTATACAAATTTTCCAATGATTGTGAATTAAGTTTACCTTCCAAGCCAAACAAGTCATCAAACACAGGTGCTTCTACAGAGAGCACATGACCTTCAGTGCAGAACTTAAAATGCCATGCTTTAGCCAAACATCACCTGTAGTATTATTCCAATAAATATTCTCACACGTCCCAAGGAGAAAAGTGTGCAGCGAAAGCTCCTGTGGAGCTGGAATGAAAACTGACCATTTTCTGAAGCAATAGACAACTATGAGCTGTGCTGAGTTCTAACTATTCTTCTGAATTTCTTTTAAATGAGAATTACTTATCTAAAGGATCTACACAAACACATACAAAATAGTCTGACTCCTCTCTTTTGTGCAGCTTTGCCAATTCTAAACATTCAGAGAAAAATAGTACAATTTGAATCTTTCCAATCACAGTCATTTCAGTCTGCTTTAACCAGCACAGAGGGAGTTTGCTGTACACTGTGGCAGAGCAGGGTTACCATTTTAAGTACCAGAAGTGTATTAGATGCCCATAAGCCATAAGGACAAACCCAGCTTTACAAGAATTGCACATCATCAGGAACAACGAAGCATCCATTGGTTAAGGGTCTTAAAGCAGGTATAAAAGCATTCTTTGCTAAGCAGTGAGCTTTGAGTTGTAGGAATAATCAGCAAGGCAGCTCTGCCTTTTAATAACTCAAGTGACACCTACATGCATGTATTTATCCATCACCTGTTAGTATACTCTACTAGCAAGCGCCTCAAGTTGGACTACACCTCAAGCAACAATAGTAGTAACTCACCTAAGAAAAAAATAAATCACCCCCGCAGTTGTCCACAGTGTGTAAATTCAGCCAGAACAACTGCATTCCCACAGCAAGCCCTGAGTATCCAGGAGGCCAGCTAGGGCCAGGCTTTTCCCAGCTCACAGGCCCCCTCAGCTCCCCTTAGCTGATGCTGACTGGCCTACAAAACCAGGCATCAATTCATTTTCTTTGAAAAAAAACGATCCGCTGCATTGGTTTCTGAAGAGACCCTTTAGTGGCCTAAGCTAAAATATCCATGAACCAAACCTAAAAATCTAGAATTATGATGACCTTGCACATTCACACCAAGTGACAGACTTGGAGGCAACAAAGTTACTCTGTCCACAAAAAAACCAAACCAGGTATTTTTGAGTTACAGTAAGCCTTTTCCAGATCAGGGACAGGACATTGTGGCTAGGCAATCCCCAGGGGGGAGTAGGTCCTGAAGGAAGAATAGGTCCCTGAGGAATTCTCATCAACCACACTCTTGCTCCCGCACTACAACATTATCTAGAACTGAAATTTACCATTATAGACAAAATTAGTGCATCACACAATTAAGCCTCGCTTTCAGGAAGGCACAGTCTTAGTTCTCTTCCAGAGCACTCTGTCTTTCCTTTAATTGGAGAGATGGAATCATTTCCAGAGCATACAGCCCAGCATTGCTGCAATGACACACCTGCAGCAGCCTTCCAGCACAGGGGGCAGGGAGAGGCACGGGTTGCTGGCCCGGGGGCAGGCTGCAGTGCTGAAAGGCAGCAAGCCTACCTCTTGCCTCCAGTAAAACTGTCCCCAAAGCAGAAACATTCCCACTGCTGTTCACCATCAAACAACACCCTTCTGCTCCAAGAGCTCCCCCACTCCCCCCTTTTTTCCGTGGTTTCAATCTTCTCCTGGAGCTGGAAGCTCAGCGGGAGGGATGGGGGGCAGCAGGCTGGCTGGCTGCAGGGGGATCTCAGCCCACAGCAGGCAGAGCAGGCAAGGAAGGGAGCTCGCCACAGCCCGAGGCACACGGGGAGGGGGCTGCCTTGTCACAAGCATCAGCCACAGCAGCAGCAGCATTGTTCACACGGTGACAGGAAGGAAAGAACTAGACTGGACCAGTCCAGACTGGAACAAACCCCTCCTACCATCACCATTATTCACAACCCCCACCTCTTCCCCAGCTCCACTGCCTCCCACGTTTATCCAGGGAAGAATAGCGGGCAAGTGCAGTATCCTCCGAGACAAAAATCCAGCTGCCAGGGAGGGCAGAAGAAGTAGGACAGATCTCCCCTCCAGCCCACTGCCATGCAAGACACACAGCCATGCATCTGACTAGGTGGGTACGTCACTTTATTGGACATCACATGGTGTTTTCATTTAGGGTAGCTATAACCGATTGGGACTACACAATCAAATCCTGCTCAGTCACCAGAGACGGCTGCAGAGGTCTGAAATGCAGCACTTCTGCCTACGGGCACATGTCAGCTGTGCAGGATTTTGCACTGCAGGAGATGCACTTCAGAAAGGCTTGAAAGATGATTCAAGCTCACTTTCTTTCCTCTTCACCCCCAGCACAGATATACATCTTCTTGGGCTTGGAATAAGCCCAGACTGATGACTGAAAAAGACCTGCACTGCTGTTTAGTACAGAGCATTCTCCTCAGCCGCGCCAGCTGCCCCATGATCCTGCATTTGCACCATCCCCCTCACACAGGCATGAGTTCCCCACTCTCCCCTACCACCAGGAACATACACATCTGCTGATCTGTCACCACTACAACCAGTTACAGACACCGCTTCTGAGCTCTTACCGAGCAGGGAACAAGCACTGCAGCAAGCACACACACACACACTCAGGATAACCCAATATCCGGTGAACACACTCTAAACACATACGGAGCTAGCAGCTGAGCAATGACTGGACTCTCTTCTCCATACTTTCCAAAAGCCACTAGTACAGCAGTGGCCAACTGGACCACAAAGCGCTGGCAGAGGCAGCCAAGCCAAGGACACTGAGGCTCAGCTAAGACCTCCAGCACTGGCGGCACCAAACCTGCTACTGCTACACTAACAGACTGACCAAGGGGAGGGGGAAAGCCCTTAAGATGACCAGCAAACACAGGAGACTGCTAACGGGAGGGAAGGGATCCACTTTCACACGCCTGGGGACCCCACAGCCCCTCTGCGTGAAGGCGACTTGTCCCGTCATCCCAGCGCCTGTCCCGGAAAGCGTCACTTTGTGCAATGCCATTACAAGTTGCGCGGTGCCCTGACAGCTCCTTGGTTGCCACCCTGGTAGCTGGCGTGCCCCCCTGTCTCCCAGTGCCCAGAGGGACAGGTGAGGCCTCGTGCAGGCGCAGCTCAGGTGAGGGGGGAAGCGGAGGAAGGCAGCGGGAGCCCGGATGGATAATCTCGCTCACAGAAGCACAACATGGCCCCTGAGAAACAGGCAAGGAGACGCCGCGGCCATGCCACCAGCACCTCTCCA
>VZRE01000926.1:126799-156313 GCA_013396775.1 Cephalopterus ornatus
CCGCACGCCGCCGGGAGGAGAAAGGGCAGCTGGAGGAACTGGCCCCATCCCCAACCCTCCCCGCCAGGCACCGCCGAGGCGGCGGTGCTGCCCGCCGGGCGTCCCTCCGCCCTCCCCGGGCGCCACGGCCACCGTTCCCCTTCCCTCCCTGCACTGCCCCAAGCCCCAGGTCGCGGGCAGGGGAAAGCCCCTGTCGCTCCCCCAGTTGCCGGTGTCCAGGGACGCCCCGGCCCGCTCCGGAGCTCAGGGTGGGCGTCGCCACCGCCCCCTCCCTCCCGCCGCCTCCCCCGCGGGAGGCGAGAGCCCCGGGACCCCCGCTGCGGTACTCACGTGAGATAACGGCCCGAAAGATTTGGTAAATCGTCTTCTCTTTTTAGGCGGAATTTTTAAAGAGGGATGTGGGAACCTACAGCAGAAATACAGGCGGCGGCAGCGGCGCCTTCCAGGGCCATAGGCTGCGGGGGCGGCCGGCGGGGAAAGCGCAGCGCGGCGCTGGGACTGGAGGGCACAGGCGGAGAGAGACAGAGCCGGAGCGGGCCGGGGGCTGCGGCAGCGGCGGGCGGGAGCGCGGCCAGGGGGCAGCGAGCGAGCGGCGAGACAGGGCGAAGAGAAGGCGACGGCGCCGGCAGCGGTTTTATAGAGCGGGAGGGCGAGGCGGGACCAGAGATAGCGTCACCGCACCTGGGCGGGACCCGCCGCCGCCCCCTCGCCGCGGCCGCCGGGGTTCGATGGGCGCCGGGAGAGACCGGCCCGCGAGGTAGGTGTGTGTCCCCGGCGAGGTTTTTGGCTCCCTGGAGGGCCGCCCGCCCCGGCCGGCAACGAAGCTGCTGCAGGAGCGGCCAGGTCTTTGGGTAGTTCCCGACAGAAGGCGGGGCAGGAACACCGCCGCTCTCCCCTCAAGATCCCCACTTCATGGGGCATCTGGAGTCTGTGCTTCTGTCATGACTTCCACAAACCTGAGACCCGTCCTCTGTCACTACGGCTTTGAGCAGGTGGGAAAAGAACCCGTAGCTTAATGGCCAGCCAGAAACCTCCTTCACCGAGTTAGCAACAGCCTGACAGCTCAGCCTGATCCTCTGGGTATTGATAAGCTGCTCATAACGCTCACTAGAGCAGACTAATCATGCTCCATAGCTGGCACCCTCAGTCTTCCAGCAATTTCAGGCCTTCAAGGGTCCTATACATAAATACATGAACGGAAGGATTTACCTGACCCTTATAATTCAGACAGAGTTTAACTGAAGCTCTGGAATACCTTCAACTCGCTGCAAAGCCTTTAGTTCTTTCTTAACACCGTTGCGAGGAAGCACTGCTCAGCTTCAAGTGGAAAAGAGCCATTTGGAGATGAGGTGCCTCAGTTACAGGTCACAAAACTGTTCCATGGTGGAGCTGAGGATGAACCCTGATCTGCCAGCATGGCTCTGCTGTGTCAATTTTACCAAATCACATAGGGCTGCTTTTTAAAAAGCTCATTCCAGTAGTCACAGTTCTTTCCAGGCACTAAAATATGTAGTTATGCAGTTCACTGAGACCCACCAAAAGATATACTTGTTCTGGAAAGAACTTATTCCTCTCAGGGCACGTTTATTTTCTTTTTAAAAAGTATGTTAGTACAGTTTGGATATTTTTTTTCCAAAGGAAATTTGGATTTGTTTAGTTTTATAGCAGAGAGGTTTTAGAAAAGCAGTGAATAGATACACACCTGTCATCTCTTTAGAAGAAAATGGGACTGAGGTACCACAAGAGAAAGGATGGAGTTTGTTTACTCTTTTCATCTGCTAGCACCTTCTTTTTAGCAAATAATTTTAAACAAGGAGGAAGAAAATTGACAAATATATGCAGTCTCATTACAGTGCCTCTTCTTTCCTGATAACAATGCTAGTAGGTTATAGATGAAGTCAGTAAAAGCAGGCACATTGATTAGGAATTCAGAAGACCTCTTCCATATGTTTTCAACAAACACTGGAGGACTAAAAATGGAGCAGTTTGCACTGCTGTTTTTTCGGGTGTGTTCTGTATCACATCCTTCATAGGTGACTTACCTACTTGTTTGAGCTCCTATTTCAGAATACAAGTGGAGTAGGAGTCATCAGATAATTTTAAAAACAAACAAACTCCACATCCACAAACAAAAACAAACAAATAAGCAAACAAACCAAACACACACACCCCAAAACCAAAACCAAAACAAACCCAAACCAGAAAAAGCTGTAGAGAGAAAGGAAGATAAATTTAGGCAGATTTTGGTCATGGCACAATAAATGTGAATCATTAACAGGCAAAGAAAGGAGGAAGGGATAGAGGGGAGGACAAAGGTTGTAGTCATGTACACAGAGGAGAAACCCAGAAAGCTATATTCTTTGGGAAGGTAGATTTTTTGAAACACATCTTTGGAAGGGATATAAACTAGGAAAAGGATTTCACTAGTTTGGAGGTGTTACTATGTATTATATCTATATTCTTAGATATCTCCTGATGGTAATATCTGAAGATATCCCAGTGTGATTGATTTAACTGGCACATCAGTTACTGCCACCTCATTTATGTTCATCTTCCCAGAAGAGTTTTTGTTTTGTGGTAGGTAGGGGATGTTTTTAATATTCTTACTGGGAGTTAGAAAACAGATAGACTATTTAAGAGAAGAGGACAGTCACGTAGGACAGGAAAAAGAACTTCAGTCTGACATGCAATTAACTGGGGGCACTGTCAACTATTTTAAAAATGGAGGGAGGGAGGGAGGATTTCCTGATCATGGAGGAAGCAACACTTGAAAACAGAAACATAAACTCCATCCTCTCAAATCTACTGGAAAAAAAAAAAAAGAGTGGCACACTGTTTGGGAGAGTACAAGACTGAACTGTGTAGTTACTTGAATCAAAATGGGAAAAAATTATGGATGAATGCTTTATACAGTCTTTCCACTACCACAGGTGATATTAATGCAGAACCAGAAAATTGATGCCACAGCTCAATGTATATATATTTAGTATAGTGCTACACAAAACAGCATCCTGTTTCATCTGGAGAGGCAAAATGTAAAAAAGCTAACATAAAATTTCCTTCTACCTCATTTCTCTCAGTTTTGATATTTGGATTTCTAACCTTGTATGGCTCCAGACCCACATTTTGTAGATTACTAGAGTAACATTTCCCATTTTCTGCTCCAAAGATAGAAAGGCAGCAGAGCACAAAATGCATCTCCAGCTCTGAGTTCCCTTTAGTTCCAACTGTGAGGCACTTCTACCACATTTTGGATTATTTTTTGCCTCCACACTTTTTTTTCAGTATAGTTCACAGTTGGATGTAGACAAAATCAGGTGTTATCCCTCTGACGCAAATAAACTGAAGCAGGAAAGACACCCTTCCCCACCTCCTCTTTTGGAGTGCAAAAAACACTCACTAGTGAGGCAACCCAGTGGTCAGGAGTTCCAGATGTCTAAAGGCTGCACAGCCCAATGACCTTCCCTGCTAATCCCGAGTATTTCCTTCTCTTTATGTCTTCCTAAGGGCTACCTTTTTTCTCCTCTGGTTCTTCCATTTCCTCTCCCTCTCAGATGCACCCTCTATCACCAGGCATCAGCAGCAGAGTTGGATTCCGCTCCTGCAGCGAGAGAATGAGATTATTTCCTTCTCCATCTCCTCTTCCTCTTCCCCTACTGCTGCCAACTCTTGCAGTGATTAGTGTTTTTTCTTAAAGCCTCAGGTGCAGGAATTATGTGGTTACACAAGAATTTCATCTTCCATTGAGAATAAAATGTTCCTAGCTACTGAAAACTCACCACAACAGAAGAGAAATACAAATAACGATCCACCTTCCAATGTAGGGAAAAGGCTGCTTCAGTTTCTGAATGCTTGAACTTGACAATAAAAGGAGCACTGTTCTGGCTCTTAAATGCAGTGGCACTCGGTATATTAACTATACCCGTGTTAACACTGGGTATAGTTAATAATCTGTAGCCATCCAGCTGCAGGACTCGGCTGTTGAGGCAGGAGGGAAGAATCAGTCCAAACCACATTTTTGTCTGAGCAGCTCAGGGCAGGAATGGCTGTGTGAAGGGCAGAGGCACGACAAAAGGAAATAAAGGCTGTAACAGCTCTGGATCCCTCATGCCCACAATGCCCTAGAAATGATAGAAGTTCAGCAGTCCCCCTTTTTAGTAGGATAACCTGTATAAGTAAGACCTCATAGAAGTAGTATCAATTGATACTCTGATCTTCAGACCTTTTTCGTCACTGCACACTTGGGAGCTGTGACTGCTCCAGTCCAGTTGACAGAAATGCTGATAACCAGCTGGAGGATGATTCACAACTATTAAAAGCTCAGAGGTGATGGGAGGAAAGACATCTCTACCTTAACTCACAGGGACCAGTCACCTCTCACCTATATTTACTGATTGGTTTGCTGGATCAAAACAACTGGGGTAGAAATAAGGTTCCAGCTTTCTAGTGTGGATTCCTTTCATTTCAGAAGAGTGTAATTTCTATGGAGAATAGTTACAGACTAGATCTCATACTCATGCCAACTTGTTTACATGAAGTTACTGGTAAAATCAGCTCAAAATACTTTATAAAGACATCAGAAGTAAGTAAAATTAAATTGCAGTTGTTCTACAAAGTCAAAGGAGGAAAGAGCAAGAGAAAAGTCAATCTTGGTTTAGGAGTATCCAACAGTATACTGTAAGCTCATTTCAGTCCAATCCTAGAGTGATTTCACCTCCAAAAAACCTAGACTGGATTGTCAGAAACTAAAAGAAAAGAACTGTGAAGAAATGTCTGTTGTGGTTCAACCCCAGCCACCCACCAAGCCCCACGCAGCTGCTCGCTCATTCCCCACTAGTGGGACTGGGGAGAGAATCAGAAGTGTAAAAGCTAGAAAACTCATGCGTTGAGATAAAGATGGTTAAATAGGGAAAGCAAAAGCCACACATACAAGCAAATAAAAAGAAGGAATTAATTCACTGTTCCCTATGGGCAGGCAGGTGTTCAGCCATCTCTAGGAGAGCAGGGTCCCATCACGTGTAACAGTTGCTTGGAAAGATAAATGCCATCACTCCAGATATCCCCCTCTTCCTCTTTCTTCTCCCCACTTTATATACTGACCATGATGTCATATGATATGGAATATCCTTTTGTTCAGTTTGAGTCATGTGTCCTGGTTGTGTCTCCTCTCAACCTCCGATGCACCCACAACTTCCTCGCCAGCATGGCAGTACAAAAAGCAGAAAAGGCCTTGGCTTGTGTAAGCACTGCTCAGCAATAACAAAAGCATCACTATATTACCAACCCTGTGTTCAGCACAAATCCAAAACAAAGTCCCATAACAGCCACTGTGCAGAAAATTAACTCTACCCCAGCCAAAACCAGCACAATATTCAAGCTACTAAATAAGGACTATTAAAGAGAACATTCAGCTATGAGCATTACTTGAGAGTTTGTCTACCTGCGTGCCTACTACACATTAACGAGTAAAGAAAACTCAAAAGTTTTAAATATCTACAACAGGATGTGGACTTTTACTGTTAGGAAATGTGCCCAAATCCAGTTCAGGTTAGAAATTACTTGGGTTCTTTATGTGATAAATATTGAGTTGTGTATTAATCACACCCATTCTAGTTCCTGTTATCCAGGTGCAATGGATCATTAGTAATAACTGAAGGGTCAGCTGGAGACCAAAGGTTATCTCTCTGTGGAATTTATCATTTCTCATTACAAATATCTCTGGATCAGAGAAGAGGCATGGGCTTCCCCTCTGTGAATGAACAGGAGGCCGTTGTTCCCAGAAAAGTGAACCGATCAGGAGCGATAAATCGACTTTAAAACACACAGTCCAAACACTAAAGCCGGAAAAAGTAGTCTGTGTACCATGCAAGAAGTTTAAAAATATGCATGTGCTGTGACTGGTGGTTACTGAATGGGGAAATTCTTTTTTATTAACTCTTTTGGAATGAATACTCTCTCTGTTGTTGTTGGTTGCATTTCCAAGACGTTTTTGTTCCCAGATGTTTATTCTCAGCACTGTAGTTCTTGTGTAAGTTAGTCTTCCCCAAATGTGGTCCTGGCTTTATGCAATGATTAAGAGTGTTTTCAGGCTGCTTGGCTTGTGACTTGTTCTTGTCAGTCACCTTCCAGTTTTCTGAACATGCACATGTTCCTCTCATGATTTCTAGACACAGTGTTCCCTGGCAGCCTCCAGTTTTGCTGATCTTCCCATGACTGGTAGGGCATTTTGTCAAGAGTGAAGACTCACAGTCTTCAAGAGAAAGATTTCCAGCTAACCCCTGGGGAACCACTTCCCACGTATCAATGTCTTTCATCACCCTCCTGGCTCTAAGAGGTGGCGATGGTCTTCTCCTTGTCGTCCAAGAGCAGTGAGAAGGGAAGTGGTCTCTTGAGATTGCACTCCAGTGCCATCAGAGATGCCTCAAAATGTATGTCTGCATTTTCTCTCTCATTGACAATGTTGCCTCACACATTCTGGAGCTGAGAGAACCACAGGTCAATGCAGAGGCCTTTCTCACTAAGGTGAAAGGGGCAGGACTGCTAGACAGACAAAACCCCAGCAACCTCTTCCACTGCTTTAAAAGCAAATAATAACATGTTTGAAAAGAAAAAATGACCCATTTTATATAAAGCCTGTAACTCCTGTTTACTTTGCTTGCATGATTAGAGTTGCTAATGTTAACAAGAGGAAGATGAGTAGCATGTGGCACTACTCACTTCCCTCTGCATTTGAATGTTCTGTAACACATGCATTTTTCACTTAGAGGTTGACTTTTTCAAAAAAGAGGTTTTTTTTCCTTCCCCACAAAAACAAGAAAACCCACAGATATAGGCTGGCAGTAGTGACCAGCACGGAATAATTAACCCTCTAACACAGTTAAGACCATACAGAAGGATCTGCGACATCACCTACATACAGGAAGAAACAGGCTCTGGACCTGTGCATTTGGTTGTCAGACCACTGCAGTAGTGATGCTGCTGGTACTCAGGGTCTCCAAACAGGTTGTTTGTCAACATGCTTTTGAGTCCCTAATTGTACTCAACCAAGTCTGATCTCCAGCTCGAGGAAACTGTGTTCATGTACCTGCCACTTTTTCTCTCTAGGGGCTAGGCCTTAACACCAAGATTTGTAGCTTGCAATTTCTTTTTCCAGGCTCAGGCTTCTGTATTTCTCAAAAATGAGGAAGGAAATCCCTTTTTAATTTTGTCGCCTTTAAGAACTCTGTTCTTGCTTAGCACTTTAGACACTGTTGTTCTCAAGAATGTGGGGCGATGTCCTGGATCAGATGTAACATTGTTGGAAGTGAAACAGGAGCTACAGATATCGTCTGCTCAGGATACTGTATCAGTGCTATCCCCTGGCTTTGCTATTTCCAGACAGATTTGCAGAGGCAAGAGGAAAGTTAGCAGAGCAAAACAAACAGGGCTGGATTATTTTTATTACACTCCATTTCCTCGCAGCTGGTCAAAATAGTCAGTACCTTCCAGATTGACCAGATAGAAATGCAAGTGAAAGCTGAACTTGAGGTGAGCATCAGGCAAGGCTGGGGCAGTGTCTTAGGTTTAGCACCTGATCCCCTTTGTCATGCTCCATTTCAGCAGCAAGGGCAAATGGCCTAGTGTGCACACTCAAATCAGAAGACAGTGCTAACCCAGAAGATCTCACCTACTTTTAACACCTCCAAAGCCACAGGGCAAGACCCCAAGGAAGACATTGTGCAGGGCAATGGGGTCAAGCACAGTCAGGAAGCCACCAGGACAGTGGGGGCTGCAGCTGGGACCCCACAGGGTGGCTGCAGAGCAGGAGGGCCAAGGGGCAAAGAGCTGCTGAGCTGAGCTCAGCCTTCAGCTCTGGGCAGTGTTCAGGGGTCCCAGTCCTCTCCTTGCCATGGTATTCTCCCATGCCGGTGCCTCTGCTGTTCACCTCTCCACAGAGAGCTCCCAGGGCAGGGGACAGCAAACTGCCCACCTCTGCAAGCTCAATCACTGCAAGGAGCTGGGAAGTGGTCTTATTTGGGGAGCTATTACTGGTACCAGTAAACATACTGCAGTGGCCACTCCCTGCCTACTTATCCTGCATCTACTCATGAAAAAATAAACTTGGGCCGTTAACTTTGCCTGGTTTTCCTAGACTGGGATTTGGGATTTTTTATTAAAGACAGTTTTCCAAAGGGGCAGATAATTGCTGTTCCATCTTGAAATGAAGCCAAACAAACCAAAAAACCTCAAGCAACTTTCTTGTAATATATAATTTTCTTGCATAATTTAGCATTTGTTTCCCCTCTTCTCTGCTGCTGGAAAGTGTGGGGTAGGGACCCAACACAGCATCTGGGAAGTTGCTGCAGTCCCAAGGCTGAGCAGGATGCCCACATCAGCTCAGGTGCCGCTAGAGCTGGAGGGAGAGATGAGTGCCCCACTGTCATCCATCATGGGAAAGAATTGCCTAAAGCAGCATGTACTTAAGGCTACCACCTCCCAGATGGTCCTTTAGTTAGAACATCCTAATATGTTATTAGTTATGGACCAGGGCTTTGGGCTTAGGTTTACGGTGAGAAACCAAATGCGTGTTTACCATTTTCTGTAATAGCAGCAGAATTTAAAGGAATGATTATAATAATATCTAAGGAGTGTGTTTCTGAGGCTTTACCACATGTAAACACAATCATAAGTGTAATCAATGTCAATGACTTCCACTTAATTCTCAGACAAAGTTTGCTTTTAAATACCACACCAGATTTGACATGGCCAATGATAAATGGAATGCAATTAGTTCTACTATTTGCTTTGATGATATGCTAAATTATTTCTTACAACAGACCATTTATTACATCCAAAGCTAATGATTATACTCTTCCAGTTAACAAGTAGCAAACTGATAAGTTTCAAATTGAGATACTACAGTCTAGGAAAAAAGTCATCCCCTGAATGAGTTTCATCTAATAAATCCTTGTCAATGCCCAAGTAATAATTTTCACAAAGAAGTCTTAAACTGTAAGAATTTTGTATGTATCTCATAATTACACAAATAAAAAAATAATTATGTTGCCTCTTAGTGATTTACAGTCACTTAATGAATATTTAATGTTATGGAAAATGTCAGGATTTAAATATTCTTATGGCATTTTTGACATAATGCATCTTATAATTGTTAACAAGACTTTTTTTTTTTTTTTTTTTTTTCTCCAGAACTTTTTAGGGGCTTACCATGGTAATTGAAAAATTCATGAACAGAGTGTGGTCCCTGAGAAAACAAAGGTAATTTCCTAATTTTTCACCTGTTTTCAAATTTTCTCTTATCAAAGGACAGGTCTGTACACCTTGATTTCTTTTATTCCAGGTTTCAAAATAATGCAGGCACAGCAAATTCTGGTTCTTATTAGAGAAAATTCTTTCATAACATAAGTAGGCAATTATTTCCCCTTTCTGTGGCTATCTTAATAACAGCAAGCCAGGCCTACATCAGGGTGGTCTGCCATAGTTACTCCCCACACACTTGTCTGCCCCCTCCCAAACCTCCTTTGCTCTCCCAGTCTTTCCTCCTTTCCCTTCCACCTGCACCTGCCCCACCAGGCACAGCCCTAAATCTTACACTCTTCTGCCATTTCCCTACTGTTTTTTCTTCTTTCTATTTATCCAATTCCTCGGGGACTTTTTTTCTCATCCTAGTCCCTTCTCCCACATTTTCTGAGCTCCATGTTTTCTTGCTCCTTGTTGTGCAGGGGATTCTTCTCAGCAGCTCAATCCCCCTGAAGATGATAGGAAGAGGTGATCGCTAGGGATAAAGGCAAACTCAGAAAACATACCAGTCTTTCATGATGAACACTTAAAAATATCAGAAATATCATACTATTCTCAGTAAAGCCTTAAAAATTAACAACCATAGGTTGTCCCTTCTGCGAAGGTTTATGTAGAAATGGAGAGGTGAGGGCACTAGACATTCAAATCATCCTTCTTATTTTTCTGTCCATACGATGTCACCATAAATCTGTTAATCTTGAATAAAAGCAGCTACAACAGAGAGATTTGACATGGGAAATTCCACTTGCAGGACCACAGCTAAGACACTGCTGTGTTTGGTACCATTTACTCTAAGGCTCTGCCTTGTTATTTTCGCTGTAAACTGTCTGGTTTCTAAATTCTGATCAGAAGAATATTCCCATCATCCAGATGACATTCTGTCCCTTGCCAACATTTTGGCTGCAATAACATTCCCTTGAGGTTCTCCGTGCAGATAAAAGAGCCCTCAACAAAATCTACATGACTGGGCTAAGGCCTGAAACAGCAAGCTCTGCTTCTCCCCTGCAAAGCTCTGGAGTACATATTCATCACCCCTGCATTTATCACAGCAAGATTCATAAAGATTTTTGACAGATGATACATGACTTCTAAACTTTGGTTTTCCAACAGAAATATCAGAAAGTGGCAGAAAGCTACTTCTTTTTCAGTTTGAGCGAAGACTGCAGATACCAATAATTGCAGTCTATCCTTGCAGCAAAGTCAATCCATCACACTTGCTATACCTTCCACTCAGCTCTGGTCAGACACAGCTCTGTGATTTTAGCACTCCAAAGTCTCTGCATTCACCAGGGCAGCAGTCATCTTCTTTTAGAGAGTCATGTTAAAATGACCCACCTGCAGCAGGTCTTGTCTCCTGCTTTTTCTTCCAAGTAAAAATGATTTATTTAGTAACTAGAATTGTCTTCTTTTGGGGGGAGGGCACTGGGTAAAACTCACATTCTGCTCATCATATTTTTCTGCAGCAGGGTGGCTACTTGTACCGAGATGAGGTGTCAGCAGGAGCTCAGTGATCATTGGCTCTGTTCAGCCAAACAGCAATGGCTTGGACCAGCCTCAGCACGCACTGCCTCCTTCCTGGCCAGCCCTTGGCAGGCTACTGTGGGCAAGGGGTGTTAGGGGATATGGAGGGAACCTGGGGCTGCGAAGGAGGAGAGAGATGGGGATGGGATAAAGTGAGATAGGATTTCTACAGTGCAAAAAATAAGGCACAAATCATGGGAAGCAGACGTGGTTACTGCTGCTCTCTGTGGGGCAAATTGTCTCCTCCTACCACACCTCAGAGAAGCTTCCATGGGACAGTGACACCAGAAAGCCATGGGGCCCATGTACTGTTACCATTTGCCAGAGTGCCGTAAGGGAGATTTAAATCACACGTTCACATGGCATTCTTAATGACCTCATGAGTGAAGTATAAAATAAAGGTAATAATAAAGTACTGCAGTGAAGTCCCTTAGGACAATGATAAGAAACCATGCAGCTCTGCTTCCCGCAAGACAGGCGCTGATTTCTTCTGATGGCAGTACCAGGCTGTCACTGCGGCTGCTCGCTCCAGCGCGAGATGCCAGCTGCACGATGCCATTAGCATTCCTCATCAGCCGCAGCTTATGTCTCTCTCTGTGCACAACGTTGGGAAACCAGGTCATTCTCTTGGCTCATCCTCCTCTGATAACTCCTCTTTTCTTTCACTGCCGGGAAGCTGAGGATCGTGTAATTAGTTTGCACTAATGTTCAGCTCTATGTGTGACTGCTTTTGGCTCAAGCCAAAAACGAAGTTTTCACATAGTTTGGATGCCCTAGTAGGAGGGAAACTTGAGACAAATCTGGGATGTAACCATTTTCCTTGTGTTACAATGATTCAGCTGATATTTTTCGAAATACCACAGAGAATGCAAATGACATGTTAAACCTTCAGTACTCCAGTACTCACTGAGCAGAGAATAAATGAGTGGGATTCTAATGAAAATACAAAGTTATACACCCACTTATGCCAGGTATCAACTGGTACGGCAAGGCTGTCATAACAAGCAACTCAAAATCATGCCCTTATGCAGAAAAGCTGCCCAAAGTTGTATATAACTCCTTTGGGTTTGCAGGCAGATCAGATTTGATGTTCCAAAAAAGCTGCAGGGGGAAATAAAAAGGAAAAAGTCAACCCCAAGCCCAGATAAGAAGTTCAGGTTTTCATAATAAGACAATGGAAGTGATAACTTCTAAACCTGAGAGGAATACATTTTGAGAGGACTGTATGGAGCATGGTACAGAGAGATAAAGCAACAAACTTTATTAAAAGGTATGTGATTTTAATCTGTGAGCGAACACATAAACATAAATGCCCACAAAGAATTATCTGCTTGATACAGTGGGGCTTGTATATTCGTTGAGTAACCATAACAGTAAATAAAGCTGCATTAATGTGCTTGAGTGATGCTCTGTAAGTGTCACTGCAATGGCAGCCCCAGCATCAACTGAAGCAACTGGTGAGAGGAGGAGCTATGAACTACAGAGGCTCCTTGCCAGGAATGCTCTTGGAATTTGATATATTGGAACACTATTAAAAGTAACGTGATTTAAATAACAATACACACAGCCCCACAGTATTTAGTATCCACTGCAATAATTGCAAAATCAACAAATTATATGCAGTATTTCAGGAGAAAAAATATGTAGCAGAGAATGCATTAGCAGTCATTCATATCCCTTTACAACCAGCTGGGCTCTTCGGAAAAAAGCACACCAGGTTTCAAGGAACTACATTATGTTTTGGTAGGCTGGGAAAGAAATTACAGTTGAATCTGAAATTTCAGTTGGAATTGATGACACCAAAAACATATAAATTTCTCTTTTGCAATGATTTAGATTAAGAAGTCCTAAACACTGGGTATAAGCTGTCCAGAGCTCTGCAAACACAGATCTGTTCATTCAGTTAGATGAGAGTTACAGCTCACTGGGAGAAAAATATCAAACAGAAAAGTTTGCAATTGGATTTAATGGGAATACCTGTGCTCCTGGAGAGAGGGAAACATTTTCCAAAAAATTCTTACTCAAGCTTGGGGGATCCTAGCTGCCCAAATTCAGCAGAATAATTTTACAGAAGCTTCAGATATATTCATTTTACTATCAGCATTATCAAGATAAGATTGGGCCCAGAAGGATACACATCCTTTAAACTTGTCATAACAACTCTAGGTATAATGGAAGCCCAAGCACAAAGTATGCTTCAGAGGTGTGGTGTTAGTTGCAGATACACTGGTCTAATTTTTCAGCTTCATCTCTTGCAAATCAACAGGTTTTAAATAGACCCTAAAGAAATATCTAATTTTGATAAGTTCAATGACATATTACCTATTTCCTGAAGTGGTTAATTTAATAAAAAATATTTCAGTGTTATCCACAATCACTACCAACGTGATAATGAGTATCACTATGTTGTTTGAAAACATTGCTTTGGTTCACAATGCGGCAATCACAATTTCATACATATACAAGACCAATACTAAGGACTTAATGGTTATGATGATAACCAGCACACAGAATTAATTCAAAGAACCCCAGGACAGAAATCCTTCCTTGAATTTTTTTCCAGATTTGAGCCTGGAATATTAGTTGTGCTTAAAATGCAATTTGCAGCAATGAGCATTTTATCATGACTGAGCTTTTCTTATTCATTGCAAAAAGTGAGACAAAGGAACTTCTCTTACACTGTTAGGCACAGGTTCTTTCAGCCTACATACTTTGGTGATATTTAGACTATGGAAATATGGGCAGTAAAAGTGGTGGTCTTTTGTAAAGTGGCTACTGAGGTGTCAGGAAGAAAACCTAAGCCTTGCAATTGCCTCCTCCCATAAATCACACAGTGCCTTCTTTGGCACTGGAGGCAGAGAGTCATGTACCCTCTAGTTAGATCTTGTATTGAAGAGAATCACTCTACACTAGGAATGAACTCTGCAAATAAAAGATGCAAGCAGCCACAATTTTTTTATATGTTTTAGTACACATCTTCATGGAACGGGGAGAGAAAAAGAGATTTTCATGTTCACAACATATTAGAATAAATGCCCCTTTAAAAACATTGCATAAGATAGTGTAATAGCTCTGGTTTGATTCATTCATGCCTTGGGATTTTCTTTACAGATGGAGCAACACCTCTTCCCACTGCAAGCCCTTGGCCAGCTGTTGCTGCTGGCACTTTGGGGCTCATCCTGCAAATGGTTCACATCCTGGCTCTAGCAGGCCATTGATCAGTTCCTAACACTTTCAGTTGAGTAGAGACTTCCATGGCAGGATGAAGTGACAGTAGCAGGGGAGACAGATTGTAAAAATCCGACCAGCCATTGTAACACACACCGGAGGACAGCTTGAGTTTGCATATTGGTTTCTTTCTTTGCCCTTCTCCAACAGATGATACTTCTGTTGCATAGTAAATGAGCAACATTATTTGGTATTCTGTGTATCATTAAAAACTAAGAAAAAAAGGCTAAGTCCTCTCCTATTCTTATTTCTTACAGCCAGTGATCTTAGAGTTTTCACCAAACTGTTGCGCCAATATTCTTGTGGTCACCTATCAGAAAATGGGAAAAGTAGAATACACTAGAAACATAGAATCACACAGTATCCTGAGTTGGGAGGGACCCTGGAAGATCAGTAAATCCAACTCCTGACTCCACAAAGGGCAATCTAAAAGGTAAAGAATACATCTAAAAGCATTGTGCAAAGTCTTCGTGACCACTGACAGGCCTGGGGACATGTCCACATCCCTGGGGACTTGCTCCAGTACAGATCTCTGAGCATTCAGCCCAAAAGCTGTGCAAAGGGACCTTTTGTTGACAGCACTATCATGGAGAGAGCAAAACCTTTGCTGTGGTTGTGCAACTGTGTTGCAAGGGTATGAGACCATAATAATTAGTTGTGTAGGAAAAGTAGTCTGCGCGACTGAGCTGAGGCCCCAGGCTCTGAACACGAGCCAGCATGGTGGAGCTGCTGAAGCAGAAGACTGCTTAGAAGCTGGTAGAGACACTACCATGGTAACACCTTTGGTCATTGGATCTGGTCCAAAAGGTTTGGCTCCATCACCTGTGGCCCATTAATGTTTATTCAGTGTAATATATGTCAAATGAAAAGCAGTTCTATGGGAGTCCTTTGTACTGCTGGTGATGAGATTACTTCCACAGTTTCATCCATGCTGGCATCTTTTATAGGAAGAAAGGCTTCTAGACCATTCATGTCTCATGAAAAAAGTTGCTTAAGAGCCTGTGATCTTCTTTAGGATCCTAAAAATGTAGCTGTAACAGCAAGATCTGCTCTCCTTCATCTGTTTTTTCATTAAGAGAATATTTTGTATGCAGATCAGCTTAATTTGCCTCTGGCTTATCACAGTTATACATCTTAAGCATCACAGCCCTGAATGTTATCTATATATTGTAGTCTTCTACCCAATTCCACAGGGCATACACAGCACTAACCTCATAGGTATAGCCAAACTGAGAAGAAAATTCATGGTGGTCCTACTTTTTAATAAAACAAAATGATGAGGTCATTTCCTTCTGCCCTGGTATATTGAAAGTAAGAAAACAACCTGATGAAAATATTCTGAAAAATGTCAGAGCAACAAATGACTCGGTAAAGTGCCTGGGCAGTAACTGTGTTGAGCAAAGAATCATCTTCTCACTGTGCATCATAAATCCTGTCTTCAGTTCTTAACGTGTTCACAAATAATCTTTCAAAATAGAACATAAAACCAGTTCCTGCATATTCATGTTATAGGCTACAAACAACGGCTTTCTCCAGAAGCCAGTTTCACTTCTCCAGCATCACTCTAAATTACTATAATCTCCTACACTTCATGGACCATGCCTGGTGCTGAAAACAAAATTTTATTACTGAAGAGAATTTTCTGAATATTACTGAAATTATTTGTAAGTGCTATCCCAAAATACTTCTATGATATCTAATGTAGTCCTTAAACATGTGTCCTAGTACAAACTGTATTTGCATTTCTGTATTGATGTGCTTTTAGGGGTGAAAAGGATTTAGACCAGCAGTTGTAAGTTCATTGCTGATCCTTTAAGGATGATGTAGTTCTTACAGAGCAATTGTTCACAAACTGCTACGCAATTTTCCTCTGAAGTTCAGGTCCCTTCAATGTTCCTTGAAGTCTCTTTAGTAGTTCAGTGATATGGTAATCACGGGTAGGCAGACATGTAAACATCACTGACACTCTCATCTTGCAGAAACTTTGTGACGCCTTTGACTAGGGGGTGTTACAGCACAGATAGTTTCAGTCTTTCGTTTTATCTCTCCGACACCAGTGTGACAGAGCGAACACTTCCAGGACATTGAAGAATGTGACATTCAGAGCAGGACTGATGCTGTGGAGGTTCTTGCAAGTCCAGAATGGCCAGGGAGCTGCAGCCATCTCTGGCCTCCTCGGGCCTCGTGTGCTGCACTGAAGCTTACTACAGCTTTCCATCTTAGCTGGGTTCAAAGAAAGGCCAAGCTGAATCCTAACCAAACAAACAAGCTCTAAGTGCCCCTACAAGCTTATCATCACGGCTGAAGCTTTTCTTTAATTTCTTGTTTGCTTGTTTGTGGAAGAAATCTGCAGTCACTTAACAGGCTTGGCATTGTGTGTGAATCCCTGCATCAACAACTAGGTCAACCAGCAGGGTAAAGCACTGTACATTTGAGAGGCTCCCTCAGCTCAGCGATGCCTGCCGATTATATTTTGGGAATTAGCTAGGTAGAAGAGAATGTCCTCCCAGGCATGTGCTACCCTGAAATTTTAGTCCATTTGCACAAGTCATTTGAAACCTTTTCTTGGCCCCAGTTGAACGGAGTGCTAAACCCATGGCAGCTAAAGCAAGACTGAAATAGTGGAAAGTTTGGGGGCTTTGTCTTCTTCTACCCTCTTTCAGCACTTGTAACTACCCAGTAATTAGTTGCAGCACCCAAGACTATATAGGGCTCGTGCTGTGTTCAGAGAGTATCAGCTTTCCAAAGTGATGCAGATAACTTTTGGGTAAGATAAAAGCGAGAGGATAAAGAGCCAGGATATTTTTACTAAGACTATTTTTATTTACCATATGAACCTAATTCCTCTCACTGCCTTAGGCAAAGACAAATAAAACTGCAAAGATGACAGCTACCCTTAGGTCTAGGCAGGCAGAACTCCCCATCCTGCCAAAGCGTGGGTTTGCTTGCTCCGTCTCTAGTGGAGCTGCCTCTGTTGTAGTGCCATCAATTTGGAAACACTGCTGCAAGAACATATTTTTGGCTGTCACTCAGAAACTCCTGCCAGCCCTCCACAGAGCCTGGGAGACCTTTTGTGCTGTGAGCTTGCCTTTAAGGGAAAAGTCCTTACAGAATAAATGATTTCTGCATTGCTCTTGTAGCTCAAATGTTCAGATAATCTGTAAATTAAAAAAAATAGCCCAACAACTAACAAATAAAACAGACAGTTCTGCAGAGTCCCACCTGGGACATACTATTCCTCTAAAAGCTAAGGAGTTACACCCAGCTTCCCTCCAAACTCACCCAAATGATAAAATCCTCCTCGAACTAGCAGACCAAAGGGTTTGTAGCTGCACAGCAAATGCAGACATGAAAAATGGAGGGACACTTCTGTCCTGCCTTCTCCTTTTTATCACTTTAAATCTAATCTATCATATTGCCCAGAATTTGTGGAATTGCAGCCAAGTAATCAATCTATCTACAACCCTCTCTGCCCTTCCTTTTGCACTGTGCCCAGCCGTGCCTATGCACACAACGACAGCACTTCACCCTATTTCAGGAACTATAGAGTCAGAGGGGCTTAAAGGAGGCTTTGGGGGAGGTAAACAACAACTTCCTGGAGAGGCTGCTTGCACAAGGATTGCAGTGGAGCTTGCAGGGGACATTGTTGTCCTGCCCAGATGGTATTGCTGTGGAGTTGTGCCTCACTCAGCACATCGGCCCTGCTTGTTAAGATGGTGGGAAAGGATCTGAGCTGTGGGGAATAAGCTGGCACTTTTGCAACATGCTCTTAGTGTGCAGTAGAAGTAATCTGGAACACATTTTAAAAAGCCCTCCAAGTGTAGAGCAGGGATGGCCTCACAAAAAGCTTGTGCAAAATGGTACTGACCTTCAATTTCACACTTGCTTGACAACAGCTTATTTCCAGGGACAGAAAACTTGTAGTATGGATTTCCATTCTTTCTCCTGATGCAAGGAGAAATTAAGAGTTGAAGGAATTAAAATGTGACCCATTGAGAAGTAATGTGAAGTTAGGTTGTTTCTCATGATGGATAGCTCACGTGTGGACTCCCAGCTGCTCAATGTTACTGATGGCTAGAATTCTGTAGGAGTCAGTAAGGGCATGGACACTAGCACCAGTGTTCAGAGTTGCAACACTTTGAAATTTTGAAAGCAGTCAGGGTTTACCCCAGTCCTCAAATAATTAAGATTAGAACATTTCTTGCCCCTTCCTCTGCTGAATAGTGTGAGGGAAAGTGTATAAGACTATGTGAACCCTACAGCTAATCCAGCAAAACAGCTGGTGTGACATACACATGAACATTGCATCAAAGACTTTGTAATACTTATAGCCTTCGTGACAGTGGCATTCTTTTTATGGAGTTTCTCACCCATTTGTGTATTTTACTTCTTGTATAAATTCATTAATAACTTGAAAATGAAAATCCCAAAAATGTCAGATCTAGAGAACAAACTATCTAGTGACTGGGTGGCAGATGGAGGTTCCCAGGAGTGTTTGTTCATTGCCCCTAAAACACAGATACATGTCTTAGATTACAGGTATGTTATGGCCTTAGATATATGCTAATTCTCAATCTAATTAGCTCTGCACATTTCCTTCCCACAAAGGAGCACTTCTAAGAAATCTATTTAGATATATATAACTCTGTAAAAACAGCCTACTTTGAGTAAGAAGTCAAATTTAAAATATAATCACACTAGCAGAAATAGCCATCAGTCTGTTCACATCTCCAACACAGCAAAGGACATATCAAGTGTTAGATCGCGCTCCAATACCCCAGTTTCCCTACAAATACCAGCTCTTATCAGATCACAAAGTCTGGATTAATCCATCGGGCTGGCAGCATGACATTAAGACCAGCAGGATGCACAAACTACCAAGGCAAAAGGTCTCTCTGCAAACGTAGTGAGACAGACACAGTGGCGCAACGCTCGCTAAGGGATTGCAAGAGCCCCTGATGTTACTTTGGTTTCTGCCCAAATGCTGCAGTAAAGGGATCTGCATGTCCTTTAAAGGAAAGAAATCACGGGCTGTGTAGAAAAACTCAAAGGTGGGGATTGTTACTGGCATCAGAAAGGAGTGAATATCTCCAAAATGCAAGCATTCAGGCTTTTTCAAAATTACTTATTTCATAGCTTTTATCAGAAGCAAACCAACATAGCAAAGCAAGCTGATGCACTGTGTGTACTCCGGACAGTAATCCTGGCCCCTTGGATACCTCCTGATGCTGCTGTACCTCTGAGCAGGGCACTGCAAAGCTGATCACCCCCAGGAGGTATAGCTATACCTATTTACATGACCAGCAGTGGCTGACTGTGGAGGATAGGGAAGGTAGGAGAGCAGAGCCATCCTACAGAAACACTTGATGGTTTTCCTTGGTCACTCCCCTGATGAATCCCAAATTTCTACTCTCCTTCCTGTCACTAGCTCGCTGCAGAAAATATACATCTCCTCAGGCCCATTGCTGAGGGCCAGATTTTCATGCATGTTAAGCATTCATGTTCCTAAATATGAAAATGGGAGCCATGGATGCTCCAGACATTGGGAAGTGCGATGTTAATCCCTCCCTGCCCTAGGGCACACCTATAATGGAAAACCTGCCCTACTTTAATTAGATTAATTTGAAAATGTGAGATTTTAATAGTGAGATTTTTGCAATTTAAGTAATTCAGACAAGGCCTCATTTTCCCTGTCTCTACCATGTCCATAAAAAGAAGTTTCTCTTAATTGTGTGTGAAGCCCCTGGATGAAGGGCACTGAGACCCAATTGTTCCTGCTGTATTTTTTACAATGGCACTTCCTAAATGATTCATGCAGGTTGCTGAAGGGCCATTACATTCCAATTCCCTCCCTTGGGTTGCAGACCTCCAGCCCCGATCCCCAGACCTCTCACTTCTGTTGCATCTCACCCTGTGCTGGCTTTGAGAAGGGAGTCAGACCAGGGACACACAGAGGTCCTGTCCAACATAAATTGTTCAGTGTTTCTCTGTGGATATCTGAGCGGGCTTCAGAAACCAGGAGTGGAGGTAGGTCCATGCTGAGCACTTTGCTCTGTGAGGTTAAAGTTGTCTCGAAGTTAGGCTGCCCTGGTTTTGC
This sequence comes from Cephalopterus ornatus, assembly GCA_013396775.1. Lineage (NCBI taxonomy): Eukaryota > Metazoa > Chordata > Aves > Passeriformes > Cotingidae > Cephalopterus > Cephalopterus ornatus. The sequence continues at coordinate 146,943 of VZRE01000926.1, forward strand.
TGGGGGTTTCTGCACAGGTCTGGACCCTGTGAAACATAACTGCGGCATCTCATCCAGGCATGACCTATAGGCACATCCAGGCTTTTCCAACACACTCTGTCCTCATGACCACAGCATATAGTAGCTCCTACCAAGCTACTGGATAAATATAATTCCAGATATTAACAGGTAACTCCTCCAAACCCAGTGATGCAACTAGAAGATCAGATCAGGATAAGCTGAACTCTTGCTCATAGTACCCTGAAAACCTGTGAGCCTCTGGGCCAAAAGCTCTCAGGAGTTGTTGCTATCAAAAGAGGAAAGGTGAAAGAAACTCAAGAGCTATCTCCAAATCAGTGACAAGAGGACAGCATTGCCTTGGAGGGCTCATGGAAGAGAGGAGCAGATTGGTGTGCAACACATGAGGAAGAATCAACAAACAGGAAAAGCATACTGAAAAGAAAAAAAACAGACGAGAGTGAAGAAGTCAAAAACAATTAACTTGCTCCAAGAAGAAATAAAACATGCATTAAAGAAAGGAAAAAGTAGCTAATTTTCTAATGGTAGTTAAAAAATAAAGCAGTTAGCATAGGGACCTCATTCAGTTGCAGAGGAAGGGAAGCGATCCACCAAGCACTTCTGCGAGTAAGGTGTGCTCTGCATTGCCAGTAGCACTGTCTGCCAAAATGTCTCTTTTTTCCCCATATATATAATGTGAAGAATCAAGGGTTTGAATAGAATAACGTCCCTCCAGGTGTCCTTCCCCTCCATCATGGCCAAAGACAAGGCTATTTATTTCCTATAGGCAATTATGTCCTTCCTGAACACATTTTTACCTGAAACACTAATAAAATACAGCATTTAGACAGTTGATTTCAAATATAATGATCCCAAGCTGAATTGTACCATTTTTGTCCTTTTTGAAGCTCTACTGTGCTCACTTTCTTTACAGGGAAGTGCATCCTTTCAGACATCTTTTGCATGGTAAGAACCAGTGGTCCTACAAGTAGAGGTGTATTTGAAACACAGACCTAGATTTCTGCTGTTGATGAGAAAAGCCTGGAGGAGGCAGCAATTGGCACAGTGGGGACATTCTCACCCTGGGCTAGGGGCTGGAAGCCTGGGTTCAATCTCTGCTCGAACACTGCTTCCCAGTGCTCCACTCTCCTCATCCATAAAATAAAGATACATGAGTGACATATATTTGAGATTTATGAGTGAAAGTAGTTTAAAGAGATATTGTTGCTGTTGTTATCATTAGTATTCACACTTTTACATCTTCTTTCTCACCTGCAATGTGTTAGGCACTACCTCAAATGAAACTTGCAACTGTATCTACCAAATTTGGTTGTTTGCCATCTAAATTGTGCTTTAGGCAAGAAAAGATGCCTCCTTATCTTACCTCTGCCTCAAAATCATGTAACAAGTGTCAACAGTTCTTCCAGCTATTTCTCTTGTTCTCAATGCATGCTTTATCTTAAGAAGGTCATGTTTCACATTGTATTTTCCAAATTCAGGGAACTCAGTGCAAGTTCACGTCTATCTTCATTGTTTAATTGAAACACAGTTGATCCCATTACTAATTCACTCAAGTAGAATAAATGTGATTCAAAGGAATTTGACATGGAAGAATCTAGTACATTATTTAGCCCGAGTCCAGAAGAGCCTGGTAAAAGGAGAGACCTTGAATACTTTTAGCTGCAGAACAAACAAAGGGCAAAAAGATGCAAAGGACGGTGATGGAATTAAATGAAAAATGTTTATTGTGTTTCTGCATTCCTTGTGTCAGAGAGAATAAAATGTATTCCTTATCTGAACTTTGGAATACAATTGTAGAATAGATTCAAAGATAAAATATCCAAAATGCCACTTCTAGTGGATCACTTATCTTCATAAATAAGGAGTAAGTACTACAATAAACTCCAGTACCTCCTGTGAGATCATTTCATTTTGGTAAAGAAATAGGGAATATATTCAAAGATCTAAATTTACCAGTAGGTAAATCACTGCCCTTTTGGCAAATTAAAAATAAACAGGCAGTGATACGTGTCACATAGTCCATGTGGTTGCCTTGGAGGTATGTGTGACAAAATGAGACTTCAGCTCCCAGGAACCTCAAGTGCAATATTAGCTTTGCTGCATGTCTGTGCGGAGCCAGACATACTGTCCTTTTAAGACTGTGAGAAACCAGTGCAGAAGATAAGCTGTTCTAACATTGCCCTCTATCAGAAATTTTAAGTAAAGACAGAATTGACATGATTTATGAGTTTTGTATTTAGCAGATGTTATTTTTGTGGTTAGCAAAAAAAAAAATATAACATGACATAAACCATAAACACATACATAATTTTATTTATGTGACACCAAGATCTAGTGGAAGTGCTGCATGGACCCTCTGGACAGCTCAGTACAGCTCTTGTACCTTCTGAACCCCTCGCTCTCCCACCAGCTCTCTCCTTCAAGCACTGGCACGTTTACAGCTACTGAGTAGACTAGGTTAAAGAACTGATTTGACTGAAAAATAACAAAAGGGTCCACTGTGTGCCCACAGGGTGTTTGTGCTGGGCAAAAGGGGAGGTAATGAAGAGCAGGACCAGCAGGCAAGGAAACAGAAGGGAGATGATAACATTATAAGCCATCTTTGTAATCTGGCATCAAGTAGTTTCTTACCAAAATATGCCCTAAAGCCTTTTCTAATATAATGCTGTGATGAGGAAAATATTTCACCAGGATTATAACCAAAGGATTTGAATGACAGGAAACTGAGGATTTATGATAATACAGTAAATTATTCAAATTGGTTTTTAAAAAAATAATTTTAAATAACTAGGAATTTATACAGGATTGAGACAGGGATATTCCTTTTCCTGTCAAAACCACTGTGGTGGTAGCCTGTACTATCTCTTCTTTAGCCAGTAAATTCTCTGTTCCAAGGTGTCATCTACAAAGACACAAGGAACATTCTGCTAAGTTAAATGGGTGCTTCCAGAACTGGGTGCCAAATATAACAGCTGGTTCTTTATTGTCACTCATATCTTCATAATCTGCTATAAAAATTAAGTTGCCAATCCATTATTGCTATTACTGATGTGATTATATATTTCTTCCATTTTTCAGAATATACAGATGTATAACTCATTTAAATATTACTCTGTGATACTGAAATTGCCTAAATTGAATTTTAATTCAGTGAGGATTCGCAGTGGGGTTCACGCATTTAACTCCAGTGAAGTGACATCTGTCATTGTTGGTGTCCCCAGATCTTATTCATGGCTTCTCCCACAGTTCCCGAAGTATCTAGCCATTCTCATGACAGACCCCTCTGGACTCTGAGATTTCTCCCACTGGACAAATTTATAACTGTGCACTGCTTCGTTGTGCACCCTGTGAAGTTCTGCTGTCACAGCCAGGCAGCTGGGCTCTGCTTTAGACTCAGGTGTGCTGGCCGAACAGGGTGTTGCCGGACTTTGTGTTATTTGAGAGTGGGACTAACACGAGACCTGGATGCAGCAGCGTGTGGATGGAAGTGCTGTACAGCTACAAGGCTGAACGTGTCCCCAGGCATTGTTGACTGTACAGGACTACAACCTTCCCAGCCCCTTCTGAGCAGTGCAAGCCTGGGACTAGAGTCCCACAGGAAACCCCCATGACTTTATCTCTACATCAGAACTCTAAATCAGGGTCTCTGAAACACAGATTCATGAGAACACTGAGCTTCCCAGAGGCCCCTTCCACAAATTAGGTGCTCTCCCCAATATCTCGGCTCAGCTCAGTAAGGTACTTGAGGACTCCCTGTCCTGTTTGGAACGGGGGAGGCCGTGATCACTGCTGTCCATGCGGAGTGTGCAACTGGGATCACAAATGCTGCTCATAACTTCTCTCAGCTTGATTTAGAACAAGGCTTTGGACGTGATTTTCAAGTCTGTCAGAGTACAGCCTGCTCCAAAGCTTTTTAGGCATGATGGTTTAAGTCTTTCTGCACCTGTCCTGAACATGCTGCCCATATTGTATAGAATAATTAAATGCTTATATGCATAAATACATACAAATGGGGACTTCAATGTCAATTGCTGTAATTTTGGAATTTAAAAAAATTTGTAAAATTCGAATTTATTATCTGCCTCAAGTCCTTGAACTGAAACTGAAAGTCAGGGATGCAGTTTTAAAACAGAAAAGCAGCTAGGAAAGAAACATTCTGTCTCCTTCACAAAGCTTCACCTGAAGAAAACAATTTTTGTTACAGTTTGCAAACACCTTTTTTTCAAAGACTTACGTTTCAATCTTAGGGCTTGTGTCTCCTAGGCAATATCAAGAAAGATTAAAGTGCAATGTGCTTCGATAGGTATCTTATATTAAAATGCTTTCAAAAAGCTGCCAGGAAAAATAAAAATAAATAACAAAGTAATATAAGTTTGTTTTTCACTCCACTTTCTTTGAATAACTTTGGGTAAACAATAATATTTTTTGTCTCATTCTCCTATCATCCAAACTGATTTTTGGAGGCTGCAGGATGGGGTCTTTTATTGTAGTTTACCCATGTTACACAGAACACCATGATCTTACCTAATTGTATTTATTTTTAAGATATTTGAATACTGTGCAACATGATACTGGTATATATAGCAATATTATTCTTTCCTGTCTTTTGATTTACAGATATTTTTCAGCTTTTGAAATTATAGCTTTCCGTTTTTAGGGCTTTAGATCTGCAAAGTGTATAGAATCTTTATTTTAGCACCTTTATCACCAGAATAAAAAAATTCCATTGACACATTAATAAAACTGTGAGTAAAATTATGATCACACTAAAACTAATAATAATATACCCATTGTCTTCAGCAAGTCAGTTTGTCAGCTTTTGTTTGTATAATATCTGAGGAACACAGCCTCAGAGTATGCCAAAAAGTGAGGAAAATCTGTACTATCTCTGCCAATCTCTGTTGTATATGTCATCCACATAGCAAAAAAGAACACATAGCTCTGCAGAGATCGTTGGAGAAAATTTGGCTACAAATCAATTATGTAAATATAGAATGGGTGAATAACCAGAATTCTGTATTTCCCTCAGAAATGCTCAGAGATGTCAAGAGCCACTGCATTAGAATGAATAATTAAAATCCTTTCACCATGTTCATTTTGGAAACATTCGTTGCTGTGAGAGAATGTGGAATGGCAGTCTTGGCTCACAAGGAGAGGGACTCCATGGGACAGAGTCCTTGGATGGCTCCTGACAACAGCTTGCAATGGGTTTTTTGGCGGAGGCTCCTGTGCAGCAGGCGTGGATTCCCTCACTGGGGACTCCCCATTGCTGCCTGGGGCAGCACACATGCCTGGGGTCATATAAACCCTGTGGGACCCTTCTAGGCCTGGGTAGAGTTGCTTTCATCACCAGGATTTTCAAACAGCAGCGGCTACTTCCATAACCCATCTCATATGTTCTTATTTTCACTCTCCAAATTTAAAAGAGCAATCACTTTATGCAGCTGGTAAAAGATCATATCCAAGGGCAAACCTACCCCCTGTCATCTCTTGCTAACTCCTACTTAAGCTTTCTCAATCCTAAGTAGTTTTACCTCAAACACCTCTGTGCACCCCAATGCACTCTCAAGTCAATCTGTGTTTAGCCTGTGCAGAAGAGTATTAATCAACAAACATGAGTCATTCAGATATTCAAAGCTGAATACAGGTCTACGTGGAGAGCTGATCAAAAGTCATCTTTGATATATATTTGGATTGTAGAATGAAACTTCTGTGCAATGATTTTGAGACAATTATTTTTCAAAAATTACAACAGAAAATAATTGAGATAAAAAAGACACATTACAGTTCCCTCCTCTCTGAATGGAATTTTAACAAATAGATTTCTCAAGATATAGAACAAAAAAAAAGTGTATACTATTGTTTTTCAGGCTTCAGAGTCTTCATAAAAATATCCCTGTCAGGCCAAATGGGGCAATGGTACAGCAAAGCATGTTTATAAAAATATTAGTAAACATATTTGTTTAATCTACCATATACCCACTCCTATTGTGGCAGCTGTGGTTTTAGATATTACTGTTTACAGTTTTCTCCTTGACAGCATTTATAGTTACTGCACACCTGGCTTGAGTTTCTCACCAACTGCTCACTTAAAGACCATGCTAAAGCTCACTGTTACTGTGCATTTATATCGCAGTTTTTTGATTTGTGTGTGGGGAGGGGTGTGTGTGTTTCTTTTTGTTTGTTTGCTTGTTTGGGTTTTGTGGGGTTTGGTTGGTTGGTTTGTGTTTTTGTTTTCTAGTGAAGAATTATAGATTGCCTACAGGCCTGCTTTGTACCTCATTGATCTCAGTTAACCAAATGCCAAATATCATTATAAAACCAACCACATTAGGCAGTGGATTTTAAGTGGCAGATCATAGGTCCTTGTTCTCAGAATCCCCTGCTGCAGTTCTACAAGCGTTGTCATTGTGCAGGTTAAAAATGCTTGCTGTTCCTCTCTTAAGTACTGCTTTTATAGTATCATTTACTAACCACTCTGTTTATTTATAGAGGTTGATGCCAACTTTCCGTCTGATAGCTTGGAGCTATAATGACTCAAAAAAATCTTCACTTGTTCCAAAAATAACATAGACAATGTCTTGCATTTGCTGGCTAGTGTTGGCATATGGTATATATTGCCACATTTTGAGGAAATGGCTTGCGATCATGATAGAAAATGTGCCCATTGTGAAGTTTTATAAGAATTTTCATTCAAAACTTACTTAATAATTCCTCTATTAAGAAATTATTCTTGATGGAATTGTTAATGTGGGTATTTAAAAATAAGTTTGCCAACTTTTAAGGTAGGGAAGTTTCTGTTTTAACAAATTCTTTTGGGGTAAGTTTTCTTTATATTGATATTATACAAGTTTCTCTAACAAAATTGTACCAGTAGGAGCATGTCAAGAGTATTAAAAATGGCTGTGGGCAGTTCAGCAATGGGAACATTTTCAGCAGCCTCTGGTGGTTGAAGGACAGCACAAATGGCTGAAGAAAGACTAACCTGTCCCATCCATCAGGCGTTGTTTAACAACATTCATACTTCGAACTTGACTAAGCAGAGTTCGGCGCTTCTAAATCCAAAAATACTAAAGGGGAAGAAAAGCACTGGAGTAGAGGCCTGGAGTTGGTCCCAGAGACCTGAAGCCCCATCCTTTGCTGGGCTGGAATTGTGTGAAGTCACCTTTCTGGTACCCCTGACGACATTTGTGCCTCCTGTGTGCTGCAGTTCCCCACTAGCTGCCTGCAGCTATAGGAGGGCCCCAATTCTTGCATATTTGAAACCACCCCCTCCCCCCCAAAAATAAACACCAAACAATTAAGAAAAATAGGAACAAACCGTTTTGTTTCCCAAAGCCAGCAAACCAAAATAGTTCGCTTTTTGTGTACAGTTCCTGCTTTCCCCAGATAATGTTGTGAATTAAGATGACAGGCAGTTTCACACAATAAAAGCAACTGACTTTGCTAGTGATAGAGCGATTTACAACCTGCTCTTTTTCACTCAGCATTTATAGTGTGAGGTAAGACAAATGTGGTTTGGTGCCAAAATAAAATGGCAACAGTTTCTTTCCAAGTCCATGTTTTCCCACTCGTCACCTGCATGCAGGTGTCCTCTTTTCCCAAGCCTTTTGCTGCAGACAGAGAGCAGTAAAGCATTGCAGCACACATGTTCCCATAGTTGTGATCCCTGAACCACCCCTGCATATTCCAACACTGCGTGTTTTCCAAGAGATGACCTTTCCCCCTGTGACTTGCAGAAACAAACCCCAAAACTCACAAAGAGTATTGAAGCAGGTATGTTCATTTACAGTGCCAGGGTGCATGGGAGATAATCCAGCTTTTCACGCCCCTGCTCATTACTTTTGTTCAGCTCCTTTTATGTGATCTAATATTACATATGCATTAGCTGTATGACATATACATTAATTGTGTTACATATGCATTAGCCATGTCAGAAAATTCCAGAAAAGGGGAGGGGAGATCACTAACATACACCACTCCTATAACTCCACCTCAGAATGCCCCCTTGGGGTCTTGTTTTGGGGGTCTTTGGATGAAGTAAGAAGTCTTCCTCGGCTCTAAACTTTTCACCTTTGCTAAGAACTGCTGAGCCAACACTGTCCAATTATCCCAAAACGGGTAGTATCTCCAGGAGCACTTCTTTATCAGTGCTCAAGGTCCCTGTTCTTAAACCTCAAAGCTCCTTATCGAGACTCCAAGGTTTTGTTGTTCCTGTTAGAATCCTCATTATAAGGTTAACCATATCCTGTAAGTTAGCATTAGCAAGCAAGCAAGGCCCTATTCTAATTTAACAGTATTCCATCTAGAATTAGCTCTAGTAAGCAACTAAAACTACAATCTTTTGTATCACCCCTTATCACACTACGCAACTAAAACTACAATCTTTTGTATCACCCCTTATCACCTGTACTTGGCACTGGTGAGGCCACACCTTGAGTCCTGTGTCCAGTTCTGGGCCCCTCAGTTCAGGAAGGACATTGAGGTGTTGGAGTGGGCCCGGAGAAGGTGTGACGGGTCTGGAGCACAACTCTGATGAGGAGTGGCTGAAGGAGCTGGGGTTGTTGATCCTGGAGAAGAGCAGGTTACGCGGTGACCTCTCTACGACCCCCTGAAAGGAGGCTGTAGCCAGCTGGGGTTGGTGCCTTCTCCCAGGTAGCAAGTGATAGGACAAGAGGACACAGCCTCCAGCTGTGCCACGGGAGCTTTAGGTTGAACATTAGGAGGAATTTCTTCACAGAAAGGGTGCTTTGATACTGGAATGGGCTGCCCAGGGAGGTGGTGGAGTCACTGTCCCTGTAAGTGTTTAAGGAAAGACTGGACATCGCAGTGAGTGCCATGGTCTAGCTGACATGGTCGTGTTCCGTCATAGGCTGGACTCGATGATCTCAGAGGTCGTCTACAACCTGATTATGTGGTACTGTGATCTGAGGAAAATCTACTGACCACAGCCAAGAACAAACACACTCTTTCACACCCGACTGTCCTTCTCTGCTGTAAGGGCAGAATCGTACAGAGCCTCCCCGACATCTGTTCCCCTGCGCTGCGCAGGACCGCCCTCAGCCATACACAGTTTTCACACAAATTCCTTCATCAAGTCCATATTTATTTATCAGAAGTGGGTGGAGCCCGCCGGGCCCTGAGGCAGTCGGTGCCCCGAGTTCTCCCTGCGCAGTGCAGATCAGGGAAGCCGCGAAGGCGCCGGGCCGGGTCTCGAACCCGCGGCTCCAGCGCGCCCGTCAGTCCCTGCGTGGCCGCGTCACAGCCCCGCCCGCTGCTCCGCCCCCGCGCGCCCGGCGCTGCGGCGGCGTCAGCTGACCGCGGGTCACGTGAGCCGCCGGCGGGTGTGCGGG
>VZRE01000926.1:156599-231834 GCA_013396775.1 Cephalopterus ornatus
AAGGGCAGCAGCGGCCGAGTGCCGGGCCCGGGGCCGCCCGGCCGCGGCTCCGCGGGGAGTGCCCCTCGGGCAGGGACAAGGGACAGCGCGGCCCCGGGAGCGCCGGCGGCTGCGGGGCCACGGGAAGTGACACCTAATCCCGGTGATCCGGGTCCGGAGGCTGCGTGAGGAGCGAGGGCAGCGCTCGCGGGCCGGCCCAGATCGCCTCCGCACGGGCGGGGGAGACTTCCCCTTGTGAAATCCTGAAATCTCCCCGGGCTTCCGCGTTGGGGCCGCTTCTGTTTTTGAAACGTGCAGGCCGAGCGTCAGAAGTGATTTCTGAGAGCGAGCTTCACCCTGGGGATCTTAGCTGAGATTCTGTTTTGACATCACTGTGTTTTTCCAATTACAGCACTGAAAAAACTATTGAGAGGTTTTATTTTAGATTGTAGTGTGCTGCATGAAAGATTTTTCTTTGGAAGTCCATTTTTCCTAATAACATAGGGATGAAGCAATATAAATGATGGGTAGTAGTGCAAAATGCATTTTAAATAGTATTTCAAACTTACTTCAGGTATTAGAGTAGTGAAGGTTCAAAGCCAGGTACTTTAGAGGCTAAGTTCAAGGGATGAAACACTGCAAGCATTTTGAAGACGAGTAGTGCTTATTTGACTAGTAGAACGTCTTGGTGATGTGTTTATGTTACTGAAGTCTCTTTGTAACTGCACGTGGAAGAACTGTTACACTTCAGGGTTACCTTAAGGTATGCTTTTGAGAAACTCCCCCAAGGGATGGTGCCCAGCTCTTGAAACAAAAATGATAACAGAGCTTTGTTATCAATTTCTTAAGCCCTTATAAGTGACAACGTGCATTTTTTCACGGTACTGAACGAGATAGAGATGGATCAGAGCACTGCTGGTCTTGCAAGGTTGAATTTATTTTTGATTTTTAAAATACGAAAGTTTTCATTGTTCAGTGTTAAAATAGTCCAATAACCTGTAGAATTGTAAATATCAGGGTAGCTATCTCAGTGCTGTACATAAAGTTGGAATTCCAGAACCTGTCCCTGGAAGGCCTGAACTTTGGATCAGCATGGTCTGTAGAGAGATTCTTGTATAAACTGCGTTTCTCGTTTTCCTGACTTTTTTTTCCAGTTGTACAGCAAACTCATTTTGCTGGTGTTGGCCAGAAATTGCTTACAGTGGCCTCTTGGAAGCAGTTGCGCCCATTAATGGGTGGCTTTACCCACATTCAACAGAACTAGGACCATGGTTTATACTCAAAACATTTTAGTGTGGTAGGGTATGGAATGAACAATGTTTAGGGAAAAAACACCACCCTGAATGCATCAGCTTGATTATCTGAAACTTGTACTATGGTATTGAATGTTTTAAGACTGAGAAATATGTGTGTTGTGGGCAATTCCATTTATGTGTGGGGATATCCATTTGTAAATATTTCTAAGGTGTGTATGGCAGAAACAAATGAAACAGCAAAAACAGCAACAGTGGAACTGTGGTATGACGCATTCTGCTCAGTACATTACAAAAAAGTGCTGGTCATAGAGGTGCATGGTGTGAGCAACAGCTCACTTATCCATTCTTATAGCTTATTCTAGGTTTTATTTGAACACTTAGTGTTTCTTGCTTTATCCTGTGGTCCTTCTCTTTAAATTTCTTGGCTTTCATTTTATCCTGGGTCGGTATGTATTCTTTGTCCGTCCAGCATTTGTTTCTGTTTTTCTAACCATTCTGTAGCACTTCTCCTTTCTTCACTTCTTGTTTGGTATTCTCCATAGTTCTGATTTCAAGCCCTCTCACATAAAACAAACCCTTAAAACTCTTCTACCAAGCTTTTTCTCCTTGTATGTATTTGATAATACCATTGAGTAAATACCTTGAATGGGAAATCATCTTCCTTCCCATGGCTATTAGAAATAGAGCAGAGCTTCAGAAAAACCAATGACACTCAGAAATGGTGAGGAAGGGAAGTCCATTGCCTTAATGATTCCTGGGAGCTACAACTGTTACACCTGTGCCACGTGACTTTAAGCAGGAGAGAAGGACCCTGGTTATTCAGTTGAACAATTAATTTTTGCCTCACATATTAAGGAATCATAAAATGCTCTAATTCGTTGGGGTGTTAGCATAAAAAAAAGATTTGCTGCAAGTCTGTTTGTAACAAGGTGTTTGTAACTTCAGGCTTGTTTGTGGTAGATTTGGAGTCCTCATATGAAGTCTGGTCTTGGAAAGCTAACTTTTTAAAAAGTTGGAAAACTTTAGTTATTGAAAGCAATTTTTCTTTGCAATGGGCCTATTAAATTTTTTTTTTTTTCACGGGAAAAGACATTTAGGTTTTTAATGGTGAGCTGATTTTTCCCAATCTGTAATGCAGAGAGTGAGACTGTGTCATTGTAAACATATAATTGTTTCCTTAGCCAGTATAGTCTCTGGAAACTTTATACATATTCTTTAGAGGGTATTTATGTTTGAGGAAAACATGAGAATGCAATGTTCCGTCTGTCTTACTGAGTAGGATTCTGGATTTCTGTTATGGCTCTTCTGTCTTTTACTTGGATGTTTGCACACTGCTGCTGCCACCACCTAAACTAGTTTTTTTTATCCAACATATATTCCAAAGCTTTTTTTACTCCTAGTCTAGTTAAAATAGTTTAAAAAATACAATTTAAAGCGTAAGCGCTTTGAGTGTGTGTGTATCAGCTGTAGTGGTGTCTCCCTGCCCAAACTTCAGTTTACTGTAAACCTGACCATGCCTTTTCTGGGGCCAGAGTTCAGTGGAGCATAGGAGAACCTCAAGTGCACCAAGTTCGGCATGTATTAAGGAAGATAATGCGTCAAAGTAGTCTGAATAAGAGGAGATTTTGGGTTGTTCCAAATCATTGATAATTAGCAGACATCCTGTAGAGACCCGTTATGTGAGGTAATCCCCTTGGTGCTAAACAAAGAAGCCCTGTAGCATGGTGATAACTAATGTTGTATGTGTCTGGTCTAGTAAATATTATGACTTCTCAAATATCTATACCTGCCTTGGCATTGTCTGCATTTGGGATTGCAGCACTGCTGTGCTGCTGCCTGGCAGTGCAGTGTCATGGAGTTTGTGATATTAAGGACCTCAATAACTGGATGTCATCCTCCCCTGCTAGAAACAAGGCTCCTTAGCTGAAGAGGTGGCTGCTATAGCAGTGACAGGGTGTGCTTCATGATAGTAATTTAATGGCTGGTAAACTTTCTTCAGCTTTAGGCTTCCTGAGTAGCTGAGTAAAAGAATCAGCGAGCAGACCTTTCTTCAGCTCACCTGGAACTTTAACACCTTTGGTAACTTGTTGCCCCCACAATGATTACACAGATGAAGGACCTATGTGTGGTGTTTTGGGCAAAGTTTGCTACCACATTCTAATTCTTAAAAATACAAGATGTGATTTGCTCTCCCTCAAAAAGATGGAGTGCTGTAGTCTGTGCTCATGAAATGTAGGTTAATCTCCACTCATTCAAAGCTGCTACAGAAGACATTGCAGATATCAAAATTTGACATTTATATTCTCTCAAGGTACACTTTGATTTTGTTCTTCATTCCCTTACTAAAAAAAAATCCAGCAACTGTCAACCAGCTACCTCTGTTTCTTAATCATGGAACATATATACTCTTTAACTTCTTGAGCTTGTCTGCAAAGTAATTCAACATCATTTGTGTTTAGTACCAACACTCTATTGACTAATGCCAGTACATGTAACTTTACTTATGGTCTGCAATGGCAACAGAGACATCAAGGCTAGAACTTGTCCCCCTTTTTGTTGAAATTTGTAGCTGCCAGGACAACCTTAATTGCATGAAAGAATAAACTAAATTTTATTTCATTTAAGTAATTTTAGGCATTTATTTACTTTAAAATGCTGTCCTAATCTGAAAAATGATTGGAAAAGATATAATGTCAGAGTTGAAATTTGTTTGGTTTTTCTTTTTTTTTTTCCTGTCTGATGTGTTCAGAAAATGTTGTTGTACAGAAGCTGGAAAATACATGCAGCTTTGAAAATGTGATTTAGGTCCTGTTTTATTGGATTTATTTTCAGTTATATTGTTTGCTCATAATCTTTCTGTGAAAGTACAGTTGAAAGATGCTAATGTTGTAACCTCAGCCCACCTTAACTTGCAGCATGGGCAGTTTAAAAAGACTTTTCAACTGCGGAAATGTGATTTGGAAGATAGGAAAAAATGAATTTGAAACCACATGATACTCTTGGGTAAAATCTCTTAGAGTGACTTGAACTGCAGTTTAGTAACATGGAATGAGATATTTTTCTTCAGGCCAAGCTTTGAATGCTGCACTAATGGCAGATATTTTTTCTTCTCTCCCATGTTTCCCTTCTACTAGCATCTTGCCTTTATCTTCAGAAGCAGAAAGCATCAAGATAAAGGCACAAAAATGACCGAGTTTTGGCTGATTTCTGCTCCTGGGGAAAAAACCTGTCAACAGACGTGGGAGAAGCTGCATGCAGCAACTACAAAACACAACAATCTTTCTACTAATTCAAAGTTCAACATTCCAGACTTGAAGGTGTGTAAACCCTGTGTCATCTCCTAAGAAGTGTGTTTGTTTTGCATCATCTTTGTTTCTCTAGACTAAAACTGCAGGTGAGGAGTACTTGCAGACTCTTTAGGGAGTACAGCTGACTTCTTTTGATGTTTATGTGTGGATCTCAAAAAATAATTGAGACAACAGTTACCTTTTTTCTGAACTTTGCTCACTCTGTATGTTTTAAAGGTCCAGCAGCCTGGGTTCTTTCAGCTAATACAGCAGTTTTTCCAAGGATGGTAGTCTTGATCTTATACTGCTAGCAGTTAGTTGGGGAAGAAAAACGGAAATTGTGATCTGAGTATTGAGATGATCGTTTCCTTTGACTGTTTGTTTTGCTTTGTTTGTTCTTTCCTTCTGATTTGTCTGCTCCATCTGCTCCTTTTCTGTCTGAGATGCAGTGAAAAGGCTCAATTTAAAATACAGGTGTAATCAAACAGCTGCTGCCTTTTCTCTGTGCAGAAGTAACATTCTTCTGTTAGAGTAGTGGTTATCTTTGGCTGAGCATTCCAGGGTGACCTGCCAGTGTGTTATGGAAAATGGGAAAAAAACTGTTTAAATTATTCCTGTGAGAAGCAAGTAGGAAGAAAATATTAAAGCAGATTATTTTGGTTTAATGCAATCATCAGGATATGGAAAAGTTACGAGCCAATGTATTTGTTAAGAAAAGGTCTATCCTGACACCTGAATATTTCTTGAACAAGAAGAATTGTGAGCTCAGTTTAGTGGAGTGAAAGCTCTTCAAAGCTTATAAAAATGAAGAGAAAAAAAATACCACTGATCTTTGTCTATGGAGTGGATCAAGTTCAGGTGGTGTGATGCCTGGTTCCTGTCTCTGCTAAGGAACAAGCCCAGGGCACAAAATGCTTCTGTGTGTCTTTTAAGAGGATCTTCCAACTGCCATAACTTTGGACTGTCCTGAGTTAGAATAGGGACTAAAGAAATGTCTGTCTCCTCTCAGGGGAACCTTGGCATAAGTCAGGATGGCTTGCAAACTGTAGAGCGCCTACAGCACTTAGGGGAGTTGTCACTGAAAGCTGATGGGGCCCATTAGGGCTAGAAACAATTGATTTTGCTTCTATTCCCTGTAGGGCAGAAGCTGAATATACCTTATATAAAGTTCGGCTTCTGTGGAGCTGGTAAAACTGTTTGAGTGAGATCCTTTAGTTAAAACTCATTGAAACAGTGATTTAGTCTCCACTGAACAGCAGCCTTATTGCTTAAAGGCTTACTTGTCCTGTGGCTTGTCAGTGACTAGTTCAAATGTGAGCTTCCTAATTGTGCATGTGGCTTAGAAGAAGGTGGGGCATAGAAACTGATTTGTTTGTGATAGTTCTTAATTAATATCTGCTCCTTTCTGCTTCAAGACTATAGAGAAAAGGAATAATGTGAATTTGAATGGTCAAATGTATGGAACATAGATGCTAGACTACAAATAATGTTATAGCATCTTGGCTAGACAGAAGATTCACTTATGCTCTGTAATATTTCAGCAAGGAATGTGTACTCCAGATAACAACTTGAAATTAGGCAAGGAAGTGTTTTCTGGAGGAGAAGTGAAGGCTTATAGACAATCCAGATATTCTGTTAGCCCAGATGCAAAAAGTCCAGTCTCTTGTTGGTCTGACTGCTGAACTGCTCTTGTATCATCAGAGTTTTCAGTGTCCTGGTTGCCTCCAGCGCTAAGACTCCTGATTAGAGAAATTTCGGATTTGATCTAAAGTAGTAAATCAAATGCTGAAGCCTTGTGGGAAATACAGCCAATTCATAATGTAAACTTTGTTTTAACATGTTTTGGATGACTGGATTGCTGGACTGAAAGTGTGCACCAAACTAGTGAGTTAATCTGATACTGTAGTGCTTTAAGGGAGTATCTTAAGCAAATGAAACACAGTGTGGCTTTGGTAAATCGACAGGTCTGAAGTCCTAGAGTCCAGCATTTCATGCAGTTCTGCAAAGCTGCCTGTTGGGAAGATTTAAGTTTTACTGTTATTTGGTTTTACCTTTTATGTTTATATACAACTACTAATGCTTTTTGATCTTTGCTTCTAGGTTGGCACACTGGATGTTTTGGTTGGTTTGTCAGATGAGCTGGCTAAACTGGATGCATTTGTGGAGAGGTAACAGTTTATTTTGACTAGGATGCAAAATATTAGAGTAGTGATGTGATGGTTTGCTGAGTCCTAATAATAGACAGGTTATTTTCAGCATTTTTTGTTCCATAGTGTTCTGCAGGCTAAGATTTCGGAAAGCTAAGATGCTGGTTTTCCTAGTATCTGTTCTTGAAAAAAGGAAAATAATCTGAACTTCTTGTGGAATATGCATTGATGAAGGATGGTTGTCCCTATAGCAGTGCTATGTGCTGCTGGGTCCTGGAGAATGGTTAAGAACTGAGCCTGGCAGCTGCAGGAAGTGATGGTATAAAGAAGTAAAAGCTTGTTTTAGCAAGAGTACAACTTACAGAGTTTGAGAAAGTACCACGTTATTTCCTAATCCATAGAAATGCTTAAACAGCATTAATATTAAAATGCAAGACCTGTTAATTTTGAAGAAACTACTGGTCCTTTGAAAATGATTTTGAGCAAAAGTAACAATATTTCACGTAACCAGAAGTTGTGGAGCCATCTTCTGTTTCAAGAAGAGAAGTCTTAAGTAGTTGTTTTAAGTAGAAAAGGAAACTATTTAGCATGGCCCATGTGAGTAATGTTATGCATGGCTTTTCTAGTCAGGTAAGCAGGGATTGTCAGGGTTGCCTTGTGTTTAATTTGGATTATTGATGATTTCTACCTCACTGTCTATTTCTAGAAAGGGTTGGGATTTTGAAATTATCGCAGAGTTCCAAAAAGTTTGGAATTACATTTGAAGTCAACACCAATGTGAGGGAGCTCGCCTCACCTTGTTGAGAACTGATGAGTAGCAACACTAGAGAAGGTTTTAAATAGAGTTGTAGAATATTTTTGAGAAGTTGATCTCCTCCAGATACTGAGCCCAGCTTGTGCTCTTGGAATGCTTGTATGTAAAGCAATCATCATTGTCCTTGATTGACCCAATCACTTTTGATCCAATCTCAAGCAATTTAAAATCAGTTTCGTGAATGGTATTTCTCAAATGGCATATTTTGTGGGTTTTTTTAATCTATCTTTATCTTTCATTTTTCAGTGTTGTAAAGAAAGTGGCCCAGTATATGGCTGATGTTCTAGAAGACAGTAAAGATAAAGTTCAGGAGAATCTTCTGGCTAATGGAGGTAAAGTATTAACCATAATTTGCGCATCCTAAAACTTGCAGGAGGGAAGGCAGCGATCCTGAAATTTACTGAGGTTCCGTGAAGTCAAGTGCAGAACCAAGTGCAAGGTCAGGGCAACCCTCAAATGAATGGATTGAGAGCAGCCCTGCTGAGAAGGACTTCAGGGTGCTGGTGTGCATTTTATTTTAGTAAAAAGCTGCACTTGTCTCTGAATCAGTACTTTGTTTTCAAAGCCATTTCATAGAATTTGACACAGCTTGTATTGATGCAAAAGAGGTTAATATGACTGGATTAGCATGATTCTTAGGTAGGGGCTTGGAGTAGTGTCTCTCATAAGTAGCTTTACAAAGGTGTGGCTTCAAGTGAGCTGTGTAATCACTGCTGCCTTTCTTGCCATCGTAATCCTCCCTCCTCCAACCCATTTTTCTCACAGAGCAAAAAATAGTTGCTCGTGTCCATAACTCTCCAGCCATCATTGAGTTGGTAGTAAATATCATTTAGGGTCTACAGAGGTGGAGAAATCAATATCTTGAAGGCAGAGGTCACGGATAACCTACAACTTGATTGTTTATTTTCAAATTTCTTAAGCAACAGGGTGGGCACTTGGCAAGGTCCACAAAGACTCTGTTCTGTTACAGTTGTGTTCTGTTAAATCAATTCTACATGGAATATAATACCTCAGTCTTTTATTATCTATCTTTACAATTTTAGTTGACTTGGTCACCTATATAACAAGGTTCCAGTGGGATATGGCTAAATACCCAATCAAGCAATCCTTGAAGAATATTTCAGAAATTATTACAAAGGTAAGGTAATTTGTTTTATGAAAATTTCCTATTTGAACTTGAGATATATATGCAGAAAACTTGCTACTCAAAGCTATTTGTCTATTTTAGTCAGATAACAATAGTAGTGAACCTTGTAGCAGTTGGTAACAAAAGACATACATTAGGAGGGGGATAGGGTTTGGAGAGTGCTCCCTGAAAGCCGTCATGCTGTCTTTGCTGATTTTTGTTTCCTGAGGTCGCTGAGTTAACAAATAAATAGCGAGCAGATGATGTTGCTTACATTCAAATTTTGCTGTACTAGCATGCTGTTTGTCTGATGTTCTCAAACCTTGTGGGCTATTAGTGAACCAGGGAACGTATTTACCTTCTGAAAGCTGTGGCACTCAGTTGTGAGGGGAAAAATAAGCCTTCAATGTTAGATGTAAGAAAAACTAATTTGAGAATTGTCATGCATTTTCCTCATCTTTACACAAAAGAAGTGTTTTGTACTTCGAGGGTTTCATTTGGTTTGTACTTGCTGTGAGCCTAGACAGGGTCCTCAGCAGTGACTGACTGTATTCAAACAGTGAGAGAGTTCTCTGTAAGCAACTCTTGCTTTAATATCTTCACAGCCTGTTCTGCTTTCCTATTTTCTGTCATCTGCAGACTGGCTCTTGGAATTGTCTGTGTCCCTAACTGGAAATACATAACCTGGAAAAAAAAAGTGGCTTCTTAGGGTACCTATGGAGACAGACTCTGGTGATGGATAAGTAGGGACTATAATTGGGGTCGGGATGGGCAGACTCGTGCTTTGCTATAACTGCAGGTTCCTGAACCTGTTAATTTTTTTTTTCAGAGATTATAAAATCTTAATATACAGTACAAAGCTGATTGAGAATGCAACTAACGCTTTTCAATTTTGATATTTTCTTTGGGACTATCACTGCATCTTGAATTTTTTGCACAAATTACACTCAGTTACTATTCCTGGAAAACATCTGCAGTGTGGCATTTTGTTGGAGGAAGACTGACTGTCTTATGGCTCTTAAGATTTGCACACTGAAAATATCTCATAGATATAATAATCTTAATATTGGACACTACTTTAGTACATATTTACTTCAGAAGAAGAAGGTATCAAAAATGAAGCTTTGATCTGTTTCTAGTTGTTATAGTACAGAGCTTGTTTCTGTAGCAATTAAACTTTTTGAAAAAGAAACAAAGGACGTGAACGGACATGCCCTTTATTGAAAATTATCAAGGATTCAGTGCATGTTATTCTGTGTCCTGGAATTTACTACATAAATAATCTGCTTGCAGCAAAGTTGTATACCAGAACCTGAACTTGAACTGTCTTACATTCTTCATCTACATTAGGAACCTCATTGAATTATTAGGCAGAATATTGAATGCAGAGAAACAAGTCTGCTGTAGTTTGACCTGAGTCATCCTGTTGAGGGTTCCCATTCCTCTTCGTGTTTAGCTGTGAAGCTTTTTGGACATGTTCATGTTAAATAATCTGAAAAGCTTGTCAAATGATGATATTCTGTTTTTCCTATATGGTTTATATCCTCACTCACTATGGCAGCAGCTTCTGATGTCTGCCAAAATGAGTAACAGCAATTGCAGGTGGGGAGTTTGTCAGTTGAGTAAAAATTACAGCGATGCTGAAAACATCTGAAATAAAATTAAATCTGCTGAAACTGTACATCAAGTTTTTTCAGCTTTTAATGTTCAGAAGTACCATGAACCCCACTGTCAATACTGAATACTTCAAAGATGGCATCTGTGCCACGTGACAGCTGTCCTAATCTCATCATTCTTTGAATTTGAAATTAGTCATAAAACTGTTATGCCAGGAGACAGCCTTGATAGCCTTGGTGCCCCAGTCCAACCTTTTCAGCAACCCAGGCATCCACTGAAGTACAACAGCTCAGCTGTATAGTTAAAAGAGGACACTCGTGTATTGCCAGCAACTATGTAAGTGGTTTAAACATCTGGGTTTTCTATGTGTAGAAGTAGGCTCACTGAATTAGACTGATACTTTCTTTAGCAATATCACAAGTCTGCTTCCTTTTGCAATGACCTTTGTGAGTTATTCACCAATTCTACTCCCCAAAGGAAGTTTATGTTGTTGTTTCATTTGGTAATTTTACACAATTACATTTTCAAGAGCTCTGCTGTGACATTGAGGTTTGTGGTTCTGCATTCTCTAACATTCCATGGGAAGCAAAGCTGCTTGTTGTTTACGGTAAACTCTAGCCAATGCAGCAGTAACAAGTTTTTGTCTAAGCAGTCATCTTTTAAAAGGCTACTGACTTTACAAATGAGAACAACTAGAGTGTTGTCAATTAGGAAATGGTGAAAGGAATAGGTTTGTAAAGGCAGTGTTTGGTATTGATGGTTCTTGGGTTTTGTCATTAAGTAATGCGTAGACTGTTTTTGAAAGTCTAGATCCTTGGAAAAGGCAGAGGGGAAGGTTGTCAATCTGGGAAAAAGTCCAAGTGCACCAAGGCACTACCTTACTAGCTTCTGATTAATTTTCACCCTAATGCTGTCTTCTAGATGTACAAAAAAAAAAAGTTATTGTTATTTCTTGTAGTGTAGAATAGTTTTCATGAAGGTATATGCCTTGTGTGACACCTGCTGAAATGTTCCACAAGCTTTGCTAAAGGTCATATCAGTCAAAGAATTTAAATAGCCTGAAGTACTCATCTATTTAAGTCTATTTTGTTATTTTTCAGAGTATTTTGTATAAAGCATTGCTGTATCTGTAATGGTGGAAGCTTAGCCAAATAAAAGGTCAGGATTTTGATGACTTTTTCCTGCTACAGAGGAGCCAACTTAGGTGTAACCATAAACAAGGTCGCTATTTAACTAAGTGACCTTGCTTTTAAGAGGTATTTATTTTGTGGAAACAAAATCATATCTGGATCTCCCAGGTGAAGTGTTTTATGCAAACAAAATGTTTTGTCAATGACCTAAGTCCGTGTAAAGGGAGAGTCCCTTGACTGTGTTCAGAAACTTGTCCCTGGGAATTTTTATATGCTTGTACCTCCGTACCATAGTGAGGAGGCAGTGAAGCAGAAGTAGGCAGCATTATTATGCCAGACCAACACTGTGCCACATTCTTTGTTACCCAACTGTTACTGGATATATTCATAGAATCAGACGGGTTGGAAAGGACCTCTGAGATCATCAAGTCCACCCTTGATCCAATACCACCGTAGTTACCAGACCATGGCACTAAGTGCCACATCCAGTCTCATCTTAAAAACCTCCAGGGACGGAGAATCCACCACCTCCCTGGGCAGCCCATTCCAAAGACTGATTACCCTCTCAGTAAAGAATTTCTTCCTAATATCCAACCTAAACCTCCCCTGGCAGAGCTTAAGACCTTTCCCTTTTGTCTTACTGATAGTTGCCTGGGAAAAGAGACCAACCCCCACCTGGCTACAGCCTCCTTTCAGGTAGTTGTAGAGAGTGATGAGGTCTCCCCTGAGCCTCCTCTTCTCCAGACTAAACAGCCCCAGCTCCCTCAGCCTCTCCTCATCAGACTTGTGCTTGAGTCCCTTCACCATCCTGGTTGCTCTTCTCTGGACCTGCTCCAGCACCTCAATATCCTTCCTGAACTGAGGGGCCCAGAACTGGACACAGCACTCCAGGTGTGGCCTCACCAGTGCTGAGTACAGGGGCAGAATCACTTCCCTGCTCCTGCTGGCCACACTGTTCCTGATACAGGCCAGGATGCCATTGGCCTTCTTGGCCACCTGGGCACACTGCTGGCTCACGTTCAGCTTCCTTTCAATCCAAATACTGATTTTAAATACTTCCTTGTATAAGGTACACACAGATATGCGTATGGTCGGCTGTTTTAAGACGTACTAATTGCTTCATTTGTTTTGTGTTCTTCCACTTACTGCCAAGTTGCCTAGCTGGGAATGAATCACTCTTGGTAATCATGCTAATTAATCCTGAAGGATGGATTTGAGAAGGATGTCTTGCAGAAATGACAAGCCAAACATGAGTTCTCTTCTACTTCTTTAGACACTGTTCCTTTTCTTTTTGTTTTTAAGGGAGTAAACCAGATTGACAATGATCTAAAAGCGAGAGCATCGGCATATAATAATCTGAAAGGGAATCTTCAGAATTTGGAAAGAAAGAATGCGTAAGTTACATTGTTTTTTGCTAATTTAGCACAGGAAGGTTATGTAAGCATGAAAACTTAAAAAATGTGGAGTGATACAGGCTCTAAGCTTAATGTATTTTTGAGATATTTATTGATCTTGAATAGCAGTTATCACAAAAGAATATTTGTTACCAGCTGACTGGTTGGTATTAGCTTAGTTGTGAATGAAAAGCAATTATGAAATCACAAAAGCATGTACAAGTATTATAAATTGCTGGAGCTTTTGAGAGGAGCTTGCTGTTAGTGGTGCGTAACACTGCTCCTAAATTGTCTCTCATCTAAACAAGGAAGTCTTGCCTTCACTCCAGTTTATGCTTTAAGCATATTAATATTACTGGGTTTCTTTCCCCAGAATTAACCAGCAAGACGGCAGTTCTGTGCACGCAGATAACAAATTAAACAGGGACTGCGTGTTGTCTTGTCGTGTGTGTGATGATTACTTGAAATACAGTTGAGGCACAGTAGTTCTTCTGTGCAAATACGGTTGATGAATTTGCCCCAAGCCTGCCATTACAGTTAATGGTACAAGGCTGCTGGCTGATTCAGAAACATGGGTCATACTAATGATGGTATGTGACAAGCTGTTTTAGGAGTGAGCCATAACTTCTGTGTTAAGCCATGGTAATTTGTGAGCTGAGCCCCATTCAATCTATGTATGTTCTTCATCTTTTGTGAATATGAGGCAACAGGCTGCTCTGATTTTTTTTATTGAGGTTCTGTATGTAGGTCTGTACTAGGTTACTTGTAACTCTGAGGCTCCACATAGTAGAATTCACAATTCATGGTTTTAATGCTTCTTGTGATTTTAAATAACTTTTAAGAAGGAAAGTTAGCTGCTTAAAGCATGTGAGGTATTTGGAATAAGGAAATGACGCACAGCAGTGGAGCTGCTGATAAAAACTTGTAGTGACTTTGGACAGTGAGGTATAAAATGCATGTAAGGGCATTTTGTTTGCTCTGCTAATAGCAATTGGTTAGGTAAAATGTATTTTTGAAAATGTTATATTATCAAGCACTGGAAACTGTTATCCAGACAAATTCAGTTCTTAAACATGTAATTGTTCTGGCTGTCTTTGTTTCTCTGCAGGGGAAGCTTGCTAACCAGAAGTCTTGCTGATATTGTAAAGAAAGAGGACTTTGTACTTGATTCAGAATATTTGGTCACATTATTAGTGATTGTACCAAAGTAAGTTTATTGTTCATCTTAAGAGAATAAAATAATAAGAATAAAATAAGAAATCTAAATCAAATAATAGATCTCACAACCCTATAATCCTGTAAGAAAGGACATCTGAATTTGTTTAGGACTTTCCTGGATGAGCAAACACAAACATTCAGATGCTTAGTGGAGGCAAATGAGCCTGTGTGCCTGTATTTCTTTGTTCACAAGAACTCATCATAAGGAATGCTGAGTGCTCATGAATTTCCTGAAGAAACAGGAGATTAGACTTAAGTCTCTTATCCAGTGTTTGCTGTGACTAGTCATGTTGTAGAAGACATCCTTATGAAAATAGTAAGTGCTGAGTAAAAACATGACTTGTTTGACGTTAGAAGGCTTAACATAGTCCCAACCAGGATAATTTAATTACTGACTTTCACCAGCTAGTGAGTGAAGTGAACTCTTTGCTGCTTTGCTCTGCATATTTTCAGATTGCCAGAACACAGATTTTTTACTTAATCTAAGTCTCTACCAGTGGAACACTGCTTTTGTCATGTCAAAGGCTTGCTGGGGGAACAGGCTGTTCCTGTTTGAAATGTTTAAGCAACAGAAACCCCGTCTTTTCCTCTGGCCAAGGAAAGTGCTGATACAGATGCTCTCAAAACTCTTGTAAAATGAGAAAATGGCACTAGACTGCCTTTCTGGAGCTGGGAACAAAAAGAGCTTCTAAATTCTGAAAAGCCCACTGGCTTTCTTTACCACATGAAGCAGGAGAGTCTGTCATATATAAAACTCTGGTGAAGGAAAAACAGTTTTGCAGTGACTACAACAGAAAGCAGGTGGTTAGAGTATCTCAGCTGTTATTTTTCTTTGACTTTGTTTTTGGTGTTGAAAGGATGGAACTTCTTCACCACCAAGTACAGAAAGGCAGGGCTTCCAAAATTCTCAGTCCTTCAGGCAAGTGCAGGACCATGGGGAGCCTGTTTGTAATTGTGGAAAAAGTAGTCCTATTAGTAACTCAGAAGAGGAGAGTTGCATAAGGAGTTTCTAGTCAACCTTGACAGTTAAGTCCATTTGGTCCTCTGAGATCTGTACTTAATGGTGACTAATTTAATTTCGTAGTTCTTTCATTTCAAAAATTTTACACTTTAAATTTACACAAAGACTGAAAATGTGTTGCTTTTGCTATCATTTTAGTTTATTTATCAGTAATTATAAAAAGAGCAAGAGGAGTACTGTCCCCGATGTCCTGAGTATTTGTGACAACCTAAACCTGAGTTGGAAGATGTGATGATTAAATGCTTTTAACCCTTTTAAAAACGCTTGATCCTTTAGTCTCAGACTTCTTACTACAGGGCTAAAAGTCTAACCATAACCTGTGTACTCTCTAGGGTAAATTACAATGACTGGGTTAAGCAGTATGAAACACTAGCAGAGATGGTTGTACCACGTTCCAGCAAGTAAGTCTTTAAATGCTAAGTCTCGTATTTGTGTGTGCTGTGTTTTAGGAATGTCCTTTATCTGGAGTGACTTTGAATTTTAAAGATTGGTCAAAAACTTGTCCAAATGTGTTTATTGATCAAGCCTGATCATGTTGTAGTTGAGGAAAAATTCAAGTGACCTCTAACTCTAGGATTAACAAAGTTATCAAACTTAATTTACATGGGAATAGTGAGAGAATTGAAAAGTTAATCTATTTCTGGTCAGGCATATTCAGCTGCAAACTGGGGCATTGTGGGGATTAGCAACAAGTACTGGCTGCTGGCCTGTGTGCTGTATGTCTGTATTCGGAGGAACTTGAAACAAGTTATAGATACTCTTTGAAAGCTGCTAAAGAATGAAGAACGAGAAGTGTAAACGGTTTTCTTGTGTGCAAAGAAAGGTAACTTGCCTCTTTAGATCCTTAGTACCAAGCTAGTGCTTGGTGTCTGTGATGGGCAGATTTGATAATATTGTTAAACCACTTTAGCAGTCTTTTGAAAATAAAGTCAATGTGTGTAGTACAAAGCTTTGATGTGGTTAATTTTAACTGACAGACTGAGGTTTTGATCAGACAGATCTGATATTACCAGCTCTGTGCCAGTTACAAAATCTGAACGTGCTCTGGATGACTTCATATTTGAATTGCATCAATTTAAGCCTAGTGGGAGATCTGCTAATGATTCTTACTTAATTACTGGGAAACCATAACCTAGGGGTAGCTTAAGAAGAGGCTGCTTGTTAAACTATTTGACAGTGCTTGTGTTGAAGACAGTATGACATTGAGGAACAGTCTAAATATCTTCAAGTTTTTTTCCTAAGCTGAAACCTCAAAATAAGCAGTATTATTTTGAATTATAAAATAGGAAATTTACAGCCTAAGAAACACTTTCTCTCCCCAACCTATATTTCTTAAATTTGTGTACTTTTCTATTTTAAATCCATTTAATATTTCTTTAAAATACAAATTTCTAATAAATCCCTAATCCAAACGTTTCAGTACTGAGCCAGCTTCAGTTCCTTTATTTGTAAAATGATTTTTAATTTGAACAAATATCATATGAAGTGTTTCTGAGTGGTGAAGTCTCTGAATGTGAATTATAAGCTGCCATCCTTTATGAAGGGAGTAATTAAGAGCAGTTGATTACTTTCCCTATAAGGTGTTTATTTCAGGAACTAAATCCCGTAAGATTATCTACATTTATGTTCTTGCCTTGTAGCAATAAAGTACAACTTATGCTATTGTATGTCAGATCTGTACTGACTTGAACCTTATTAATTCTGACACTTGGTTTGTTTTTTTCCTATGTAGTGTACTCTTTGAGGACCAAGACAGTTACCTTTGTAACGTCACCTTGTTCAGGAAGGCAGTGGATGACTTCAAGCACAAAGCCAGAGAATATAAGTAAGGCTTATTTTGTGTGTGTTCTGTCTCTCATGCTTTGAAGGATCTCTAGGTAGCCACTTCTGATTTTATTCACTTCCCAACACAGATTTTTGGTCCGTGACTTCCAGTATAATGAAGAAGAGATGAAAGCTGATAAAGAAGAAATGAATAGACTGTCAACTGACAAGAAGAAACAGTTTGTAAGCCTTTATAAACTAGTCATTATAGAAATGTGAGACATCTAAGACTTGTTACTGTTACATAAAAATTTCATGAACTTGTGATTCTGAGAAAGCACTGCAAGGATGACATGCTGTATCCAGCCTGCCACCCGGCTAATCTGCTCTGGGATGAGTGAGCATAAGTGCTCCTCACTGCATTGAACCAAGGGCTGGCATCACAGCTGATAATATATGAAGTTTGAAAATGGACAAGTGTTTGAATGACATAATCAGATATTACTAAAATGATCTTTGATATAGTTAGCTCATGAGAGCTGAGATGGCAAACTGAAGAGACAATGGGAAGTCTCATTAAATTTCTCTTTAGTTAGTATCAAACTCCCTTGAGCCATTATGTCTGTAGTGTATTCTGCCTTATCTTTATTATCATGGTACAGATACTGAGTAGCTGCTCAAACATGGATAATGGGCTGGATCCTCTTCTGATCTTTGAATAACCTAATTCTTTTTTTTCCTCTTCCCTTTCACAGGGGCCTCTGGTTCGGTGGCTGAAAGTTAATTTCAGTGAAGCTTTCATTGCATGGATCCATGTGAAAGCATTACGAGTTTTTGTTGAATCTGTTTTAAGGTAATGAGGCAGATTTAAACAGTGCTTTTCTTCCTAGACTTTAAGACATTACGTTTAGCTTGGGATTACCAAACTGAGGTGTGTGAATGCTGCTCTGCTGGGAACGAGGAAGCAAGAAGTAGGGCAGTAAGAACAGCTGATGGCAATAATATATGTATATATAAAAGTAATATCTTGTGCTGTGGATAGTCTTTCCACTAGTGCTTTAGGAGTTACACCTGCTCTGTAAGTAGCAGGAAGGCATTTTTTGCTGATTTCTAGGTTACTTTATAAGCTGCTTGTAACAAGAGCCAACTAGAGTAGTTCAGAGTAAAAATTATTTGGGCTTTGAGTAATATAGTTTGACATCATGAAATGTGTGCTTTTTCTTAAAAACGTGCTTTTCTAAGACTTTTGTAGTTTAAACTTTTCAGTATTAAACCACTCAATTTTCTAACTCTAATTTTTCTCTCTTTTTTCACACCTATCCACAAGCGTATTACTAGATAAGAACAGCTGTAGTTGTTCTGCAGAAGGAAGGACCTTGATTTTTCTTTTTTTTTTTAAGAGTTGAAAGGGGTCCTGCCTTAGTCAGGAAAGGGAAAGGTGTTTTTAGCCTTTTTGATAAGTTGTTATAAAGGAGACAACCAGAGGATGAAAAGAAAGCAAATCACATTAACTTTCATCCTAGTCCACTAGATAGCTGCTATGGGCTTATTTTGAAGATAAAACTTGAGTAAGGAAGAAAGCTGAACTTAATTGGAATGTTGGCAAATGTTTCAAGCCCCCCAAAAAGGAGGACTGAGTAGAGACTGGATTCTCCACCAAGTGCATAAGCAAAGTTTTGCGAGTAAACTAATTGGAGTGTTCAAAGCTAGTCCGAGAGTTCATGTAACTTTGGGAACTGTACTAAGTACTCAAAGATTTTAAATTATTTTAAAAGCATTTATACTTGTGTTTTATTATTTTCAACTTGAAGAAAAAATTTCTACTTTGATGATGCCTTATGAACTGTAGAAACAGAATGGTTTTTCAGAAATGGAAATGAGCAGAATTTCCTCTTCAGCAAAAGGATCCTTTCTCAAAATCAAAATTTGCTTTGAAATATAAAAGAAGGTTTATTTCAGCATTTTCATAGTGTTCTACTTGACTTTGTCAGGTATGGTTTACCAGTTAACTTCCAGGCAATGCTGCTTCAGCCTAATAAGAAAACAATGAAGAAACTGAGGGAGGTTTTGTATGACTTATACAAACACCTTGACAGCAGTGCAGCAGCTATCATTGATGTAAGTATTTTTGTGACTGCTACTCCCCTTCAATATTAGTTTTAGTCTGTTTAAACAGAACAAAAAAGTCTTGGCTTTATTAAAAAGTTAGACCTCTCCATATTCTCCGTTCTCTCACAGTATAGAGAATTATGTCTCCTTTTAAAAAATGTCTCTTCTATTTTACATTTTTGCAAGGTAGATAATATATAAAGTTGCAACCACTGCATTCGATGAGCTGTCTGGTTTAAGAGTCTCATGTAATTTCTTCTTACTGTATTCTTTCCTACTACTGATGGACTGCAAACATATTCGTGTCCTCAAAGAATTCAAACCAAGTCAACTCTGATCTCAAACTAGGCTTAAGGAACTTGAACATGCTTTGTATCTTTTTTGAGCCCAGAGGAATTCATAAATTGTCCACAGTCTGTGACAACAGTGGCCTTAGTACCAGAACTTTTTTTTGTTTGCATTGCTGTTTTTAAGTTAGCATAGTTGTCCTTCTCTGCTAAAGGAGGCTGAATCGATGTCAAAATAGTCAGCCTTTCCATCTGTAGAGGTCTCATTTTCATGTTTAAAACTGGTTTGCTGGGAGGCTTATTCTACTATTTTGTTTTGTATTGAAAAGCAGTGATTTTCATAGTTAAAGATGAAATAAATATATATACCACACCATGAGTTTAGCTGGATTAAAAAAGATTAAAAATAATCTTTCTTAACGTTATATTGAATGTCATGGTTTTCCACAGTATCTCCAGGCCTTTCTGAGGAACAAGGATGTGAGACAATCCAGGGGAAAATTAAAGGTGCTGAACTTTATGTAACTTCCTGGACTGTTCAGCACCCTTATAACGTTCTTATCAGAAACTGACAGTGTTTCCACGTAGTAAAGTTTGTGTTTACTACAGCAACGGATGTGAAATATTGATACAGAACTACTTAGATTTTGAAAAAGCACTTGTATTTAATTTTGAAAAATACTGTTATTCATTTGTCAAAGTTCTAACTTTATCTGTTGTTAAAGTTGCTTGATTGTGAAAATTCAAGCTTGAAGTCTTGCCTGGCCTGTTTGCTTCAAAAACTTACGAATATTTCATCTGATTCTGAAGAGTAGTCTGAATTGTAAGAGTATAACTGCTTTCAAAACTTTATTTGCAGGCAACTATGGATATTCCTGGCTTAAACCTCAGTCAACAGGAGTACTACCCATATGTGTACTACAAGATCGACTGTAACTTGCTGGAATTCAAGTAAAAGTTCCCTAACATGACAATCTTCTCAGTGTCGGTGTTAACAAACAGAAGTGAGGTGAAAGTACAGTAATACTTTTATCACTATACTAATCATATGCTTGCTTCTTATGTTAGGTGAATTTAACACACTGTGGTCCATATCTAGACATCTTCTTTTTCAAGAACAGTGTAGGTAATCAGCTTTTAATCGACTATGTCTGTAAATGTATATTGAGAGAATTGAAGTATTTATAAACAGAGTGATTTATTTAAGGAAAAGTTTATCCCTCTTTCATATGGTGGTCTGTGTTAATTCAATTTACCATTGTTTATAAAAAAACTTGTTTACAGAATAATAGTGTAAATGTTCATGGCCATTTTGTTCATTTGATTTAGTATGTACAACTGTGTTAACGTTGTTGAACTGTGATGTAAAGTATGTAAAATTGGTATGAAATTGTGCTTTCTGAATGGTTTAAAATTACAATTGATGCACTGTAAACACAGGAAAAAATAAACATACCTGTGCAAAAGTGTCACTTTCTTGTACCACATATAACTGTAGGTACCTGCGTCTAAACTGAAGCAATGTATTAAGTCTTAACCAGTGCTGCATCCTGCATGCACTGGTACAGAAATGCGATTGGCTTCAGCACAAATACTTTTAAGAGATGCAGGAATTTATTTTGCTTTGTGCAGAAATACTCAAATGTGTTGTTTGGCTACCAAACATATGTATGAATGTTTGTCATGTTTATATCTTTGTGACTCTAAAGAAAAGATGTGAGGCAATTACTGGGAAGATGGTGGTAAGCTGGGTTGCTGGCAAGCTAGGCTGAGCTGGGATTTTTTGATAATTCTTTGTTCTTTTCAATCAGTTGACCCATGAGACTACTTTATGGCTTTGAATACTGGACTATTAAATGTCGGTTTTTTTGCAACATCTGTCCTACCACACAAGGAATATGACAGCTTCCTTTTAATGTGTATAGAGAAGGGCTATTTAGCAGCAGCTATTACAAGTATTCTACCTGTATGAGTAGCTAAATATGCAGTTAAAACTGCGGTACTGTTTAAAACTGACTTGAATGAAGAGTTAGACTGATTTGTGAAAATTAGTATTTGAAGTACTGTAATGACTGTATTTTTTTCGTAGTTAGTCCCTAACTGCAAATACCAGTGCTGTGGCTCTAAGCAGTATAGAGCTTTTAGCTGTGGAATCTATAATCATCACCCAGAAGCATTTTTGAGGAATTTGCTAACTTTGATAAGGCAACATTGAAATCTCTGATTATTAAAAGAGAAGTCTAGCTTTTGAGTGCAAGAGCTACATCTAGCTCCTGATAGTGAAATGGGGTTTGACATCTATAAAAGTATTTGCTGTGTAAATTCATATTTGCTTTTCTTACTATTTTTACAGATAAAGGGGGAAAGAGTGAGATCAAGTGTTCAGTTGCGCTCACATTCCCATGCTCTCTCTCATTTCCTTACAGAAGTTAACAGCTGCTTACTATCCAGGTTGCTAAACTGTGTGACCAGAGGGAAGGGGTTTTCCCTTTTATCATCCAGAAGCTCCGCTCTTCCCACTGTCTTTTGCTATTGCTACACACGAAGATGTGTAGCTAGGTCTTGGTTCTGAGCCCACTATAACTGAGATACTCAGAGGTAAAGAGGGTTTTTTGTCCTGCTTCTCTGATCACAGCAGGAATCAGGCTAAACTGTTGTCTCTGTTCTTCACCTTAGTTCCCTTTTGATTTTGTTTTCAAAGCCTTCCTATGAGCAAGTGCAGGCAAAGGCTTAGGTCTCCAGTAAACACTGTATGAACTGCTTTGCTGTGTACTTGGCCACGTTCAGGATAACTGGTGGCTGCTCAGTCAGCCCTCGATCCTTCTGAAATGAGTGGAAGTGAAGTGCAGGTGAACAGCAGAATGACACCACCATCCAAGGTGAGGGTAACAGTCAATGTGCTAAACACAAAGAGATGTGGGAATGCTGGAGAAATGGGCTGACAGGCACTGCATGGACTTCAGCCAAGAGAATTGCCAAGTCCAGCGCTGGGGGAGGAGTAACCCTCATGCCCCAGCACCCGCTTGGGGCTGACTAACCAGGAAGCTGCACTGCAGAGAAGGAGCTAGGACTGCTTGTGGAATCTAGTAGTGCTTGTGGCAAAGGCCAGCTGTCTCCTGGGATGTTGTTAGTCAGAGGGTAACCATCCTTCCCCAGTGTTGTGCACTTGTGAAGTCACATCTGGGCTCTGTAGTACAAGAAATGGAGTACTATAATGGAGAAACTCCAGTGGAAGCTACCAAGCTTGT
This sequence comes from Cephalopterus ornatus, assembly GCA_013396775.1. Taxonomy (NCBI): domain Eukaryota; kingdom Metazoa; phylum Chordata; class Aves; order Passeriformes; family Cotingidae; genus Cephalopterus; species Cephalopterus ornatus. The sequence goes on from VZRE01000926.1 coordinate 178,997, forward strand.
CAGGGGGCTGGAGAATGTGACACTGTGGCTGGTAAAATCACATCTCTTCATGCTGGGCAAGAGACAGAGAAAAAGCAAAGAACAGATTTTACTGGTATTTACAACTGTCTGAGCAGAGGATACAGAGAAGATGGAGCCTTCCGAGGTGCCTGAGCACTTCTCAGAAGTACGTGGCAATAAGAGGAGAGGCAAAGGATGCAAGTCGGAACGTGGGAAATTCTCACTGGAGGCCGTGGTGGGTTGTCCTTGGCTGGTGACAGATACCCACCAGCTGCTCTCTCACTGCCCCTGTTCAATGGCACAGGAGAGAAAACGAGCTGAAAAAGCTCATAAGTTGAGATAAAGACATGCAGATTGCTTACCAGTTACCATCACAGGCACAACAGACTGGAATTGGGCAAGATTTAGTTTATTGCCAGTTACAATAGATTTGGATGATGAAAAGCAGACAAAAAGTAAAACCTCTTATCCCCATTCTTTCTTTCTGAGGTTCAACCTCACTCCTTTATCCCTAGCCTCTGTGCCCAGCAGCACAGAGGGGTGGAGAGTGGGGAGTTATGGTTGGTTCACAACAGTTCTCTGATTCACCTTCTTCCTCACACTTTTCCCCTGCTCCAGCAAGGCTCCTTCCACAGGCTGCAGTCCTTCAGAGTAAGCCTAGTCTAGCATGGGTTCTCTGTGGGCCACGTTTCTTTTAAGGCATGTCCACCTGGTCTGATTTAGGTCTTCCAAAGGCTACAGTGTGGATATGTGCTCTGGCATGGATCTCTCCATAGGCTGCAGACAGTCCCTGCTCCACGGTGGGCTGCAGGGAAATACCTACAGTGCATTTCCTGTCAGTGATCTATCTAGATCAGAGTTACCTGTGGCCGAGCAGACTTAGAATTGCTGTTTCCATGGAAGGGAGCGTTGTAGAGTATTAAATGTTAATGATCAGCTGTAGAAGAGCTGATGTTTGATACCATTGAGCCTTCCTAGTGTTGAAGGGAGATACTTTGGATATAGGGGCTGGAAGCTAGTCTGTGTTAGATTTGATTTACAGGGAAAGGCTAGAAACAAAACCTCCTGTTTTTATAGTTTGTTATATTTCTGTGGTTCTTCAAGGATTTCTGGCAAATGGAACAAGGTTAAAACTGTGTAGAAATGGAAAATTTTCATTTTGTTTCTGAGAAGGATGCCAGGTGATTAAGTTAGAGAGTAATTTGTGGAAGAAGTGAAAAACGTAGTATACTCTGGAATGTGAGGAGTATGGGAATTTTATTTTTCTTATAATAAGTAATAACAGATGATTTATGTCCTAATAAGAAAAGCAGACATAACTGGATTGTCACAATTTACATGTCTGTAGTCAAAGTCTGAGAAGGGGAGACAGCTGCTGCACAGCAGAAGCATCTAAAATAGCAATGTACTCATATTTTAGTAAATTTAACATAGATCTTGAAATGCTGCTGATGGATGCCACTTGAAAGCTGACAAATAAAATCTAGTCATAAAACTGTATGAGAAAACAATACCTACAGTGGGTTCCAGGATCACCAGGACTGGGTAGAAGAAGGAGCAGAGAGCTGGGCAGAAGCAGAGGGAATGTGTTAGCTAGGAGCTTGTAGAAGGGGCAGTTAAGCAGACCTAGTAACTCATTACTGAAGAGGAAGGGGCACGGGGGAGCATCACCATAGCTGAGGTCAGACGGGAGAAGATTTTGGTGAACTTAAGGAAAATGAACCACCACAAACTTGTTGGAAGAAGACAAACATCGCTCTGTCTTGAAGAAGGGCAAGAAGAGGATCTGGGGAAGTACTGTCTGGGCAGCCTGACCGCAATCCCAGGGAAGGATCAAGGAGCAAACTGTATTAAGGATAGGAAGGTGATTAAGGGTAGTCAGTGTGGATTTGTGCCTTACTAACCTGATAGCCTTCTGCAATGAGATGATGACTAGAGCAGTGGATGAGAGGAGAGCAGTGGGTAGTTGTTTACCTTGGCTCCAGCAAGGTCCTTGATGCTGCCTCCTGTAACATCACGGACATACTGATGGAGAACAGACTAGGTAAATGTACAGTGAGGTGGACTGAAAAGCAGGAGAATTGCTGGGCTCAGAGGCTTGTAATCAGTGACATGAAATCCACCGAGAGGCCCAGGGTAGTGGGGTATCCCAGGGGTCAGGACTGAGGCCAGTATTCGTTAGCATTTTTATTAATGACTTGGATGGTGGGAACAATGCAACTTCACCAAGTTTGCTGGTGATACAAAATGGGGAGGAATGGCTCATATGCCAAATGGTCCCTGGTTAGAGGCCCTCGATACACTGCAGAAGTGGGGACACAGGAACCTCATGAAGTTCAACAGAGGGAAATGTGGAGTCCCATATCTGGGGAAGAATAACCCCACATATCAGTACAAACTGGTGGCCACCTGGCTGGGAAGCAGTTTTGCAGAAAAAGGACTCAGGACTCCTTTTGGAAATGTTGAGCACAAGGCAGCAATGTGCCCTTGCAGCAGTAAAGGCCAACAGCCTTAGGAAGAACATTGCCAATGAGTTGAGGAGGGTGCTTGGTCTCCTCAACTCAGCACTGATGAGACATCTCACAGCTTGGCAGTAGTGGATGTTGGCAGGCACCACTGAAGCTCATCTAGTCCCCCCTGCTCAAGCAAGGTCAGGTAGAGCAGATTGCTTCAGACTGTGTCCAGTAAGGTGTTGAAAATCTCCAAGACTGGAGGTTCCACAACCCTCTCTGGGCAACCTTCTCTGGTGTTCAAACACCCAAGTGTTAAAACTGTGTTATGTTTAGACAGGATGTGATATGTCTCAGTTTGTGCACATTGGGCACCACTGAGAAGCCAGGCTCCCTCTTTACACCCTCCCAGCAGTTATTCATAAACTGATTGATAAGCATGGATAAGATGCTCCTGAGATTAATTATTTTCTTGTGCAGAGGGAGGTGAGTGCCCCTGCAGTATTCAAGCGCTTGCTTCTGGGGCTGCTTTTGTTGTAAGGAATATAGTTTTTAAATGGGGAAATCCACAGTGACCAGCAGATGTGGGATCTTTGCTTCAATTTCTTGTTTGTTTGTTTTTAATATATAAAAACATTTTGAAATGCTCAATATTTAAACCTCTGTATTAATTCAGTTTTCATAAAGATATTGATGATATTGAAAGCTTTCTGGAAGATAAATGTACCTACGATCTGCTGAACTGTTAGGTACAGAAAACCTTGCATGCAGTGACTGATTTCTGAGCAGAAGTGTTTAGAAAGTAACTTCTTCCCAGATATCTTTGTGTTTTAATTGTGGTTTTCTGGCAGAATTCCCACTGCAGAAGGGATGTTTGAATTCTGCTCTATCACTTAATGTCAACAACTGCAGTGTTTGTCTTCCACCCAACCAGGACTGGATTCTTAGAGTGAAAGACCCTAATATTTGCCAGCAGCTTAGTATTTGTCTCCAGGCAGACAGTGTATAGTTTATCTTATACTGACTTAAATATCTTTAAGAGCACAATTGGTGAGATGAGTCATAAGCAAACGGCATCACGCTTCACTTTATGGGGATAGGATCCATGCTTGGGATCTTCTCATGTTTCTTCAGTGTAAACAAATGGACTCCGTCAGCTCTCTGTACTGTGGCATTAATGGCAAGAATCACGGGTGGACTGAATTATGAACGCTTCCTCTTGCAAAGGTCTGGGCGTTGTGTTTCACCAAGAAGCTCACTTTCTGTAGGCTCTGGGAAAATACAAGTATAATGTTTGAATTCCTGCAACTTCACTGAGTCTAATGTGGTTTTCCTGAGGTTCTTTTGAGCCCATAGGCAGATCATTGCAATGCTGTATTTCCCTCAGAGACTTGTGTGAGGTGCTGGTGGGACCTGGGAAGCTGTGGCTCTGTGGGTATTTTTAGAGCATCCTGCATTGGACAGAGCTAACGGGAAAACTACAGGCCTGTATTAGGCAAAAGATGCTGGAGAGCCAGCTTTGAGCAGACAACAGCGCTTTTATGTGAAAGAGTTACAAAAAGCAGCGTGAGCGTGCACACTGTTGTGTGTACACCTTTTTTTTTTGCTCCTATCTCTTCTTAAAATGCAGTGGGTTTAGCTTTTGTCCTCTGTAGGCTAATCAAGGACCTCTCCTTTTTTTGCAGTCTGTCCGGGTCTGTGATCTCTGATGAAATGTTTTGGTTGAAACATCTGAAATGAAATCTGTATTTTTCACCTCTAGAGAGCGACCTCGGGCTGCTCTCAAGTAACTGCTGGTGTAAAGCTCTCACGAAGCCTTTGCTGAATGATTTGAGTTTGAATTGACGTGTTTGATCATTGAATGATCTCGTGGTTTCATAGTACCAAGGAAATTCTTGATATTGTCCATAATTATTATGCTTTGCTCCCCCATACTCCCAAGAGATTCATGTGATGCCAGGCACATACCCAACCTTTCACTGAGGAGCCTGAAGAGATTGGCAGTAGAATTCTGGTGGACTCAAAATTGCTACTTAAAATGTTATATGTCTGATTTAAGGTCCATTATGGAATTTCAGTATTTTAAAAGTGGGTTCTTTGACTATACTCTGTCTTATTTCTGTTGATATTAGCAAATATTATAAATGAAGGAATATGAAGGATCACATGCATTCCTCATCAAAGCAAAACTCCCCAGCTTTCAACCTTCTGTACCATCTCCCTTTGCAATGTACAACCCTGCTTCACACCCATGGCAACAAAGGGAAAAGACAGAGTGATCCTGCAGCTGAAGGCTGTAGAACTTTGATGCAGGCCTTTTAATCTTTGTCTCTTTTTAATTAGATTTATGAATTTTTTGATGTGTGAAATTATTCCTGTAGTCCCTGAGCTGCCAAGTTTTCTTTCCATCACAAACTTAGATTTTAAGTCAAATATAAAAATCTAAGGCTTTGATAACTTCTAGTAGAGCCTGGCAGAGGCTTGCCTTTTCCTGTCAGACTCTTAAGGAGGAATTCCTGGTCTCTGGGGACAGAGGCATAGTAGAAATCATTACACAGTTACTTTATTCTTGCACATGTCTGTTTTGCTATTCTCTACCTTGTGTCAGCAACGGTGCCAGCCCAAGGCAGATCTGCCACCTGGTCCAGCTGAAATCCACTTGTTTTCCCATGAACTGGTTGCCTCCTTTGGCTAAGAGAAAACAGAAAAACTGTTTTCAAATGGACTTCACCTGTAAACATAATGGAGAAAGCAACTGTAAGAACAAGCGTCCCTCTGGGTTACACGGAACACTCTCACTTGGTAAGGATGCACTTTCCACACCAAGGCAGCACCTTAGTCCTGCTTGCTTCCCAGTCTGCTCTATCATATCACCCTGGCTAAAAACTCTGTTGTAGGTCACTGCATGCTCCTTATTGAACCTCTTGGTTCTCTGTCCTGCAACTCCAACTTCCTGTCTTCCCCTTGCTTACTCTCCTTTACATTCTGCCATTCCTCCCTTCCCTTGTTCCTCTTGGATTTGTAAACTGCCACTCTACCAGAGGCTGCAGTTTTTAATGGTTTCATGTTGCTAAGTGATATTCTTCCTCTCTTCTCAACAGCCTGGTTTTCTTAGAAGTATTCAGTGTCTGCAATCCCCACTCTGTTGCCCTGAATTCAGATGCATCCTTGTCTTTATGTCTGATAGCTAAACAGCAGCTTAACTTGCCCCATTCACCCATGTGAAAGCTTGTAGTCATTAGTAAAACTGTTTCTTGGACAATACTGTTTCAAACTGGTAATATTTCACAATGGACTTGCTGATTGTATTTTGAGTGTTTTCACAAGAGACTTGTAATCTGCTCATAAGGGCTCACCCGACCTGGACCAGAGACTGGAACACATGGCTTGAGGCCCATCATGCTGCAGCAATAATCAATGCTCCAAAGCATCATAAGGCAAAGGACTGGCTGACCAATTATTTGGTCAATCTACTTATTATGCTCTATTGATTAAGGGTCTGGAAAAATTAAATTATGTACAGATTTTCATTAACCAGTAGTACAGCAAATGTTTGAAGAAGCAAGATGAAAAGACAACATTTTCACCAGCTATTAAGTCACACTGTCCCCAAAATTCCAGCTGCCCCTGGAATTCTGATCTACAGTTTCACTGTAGATTTACCTATATGAGCGTTTTTATGGCTCAGTTAAAGGTTAAATAGGTGTCAGAAAAGAACATGAAAACAAGAATCATGAACTTAGATGAATGCAATAGGAAATACACAGCAAATGCAACCAGAGAGAGATTCATCCCAAAGTGTCAGGTCTGACTGCTCCTGGGACCATCGTGGGAGAGGTGTTAGTACCAATATGGCATCGCAGAGGCTTTATCCACTTGTCGCTGATATCCTGGGCATTGAGACAGCTTAGAAGTGCTCAGTACTTTTAGAGACACTGTAAGGCCTAAATTTAAATTTACTTTTTCAGACCATGATGAGTAATCTGTGCACAGAGAGACATGTCTGTAATGCAGAGCCCCAGCCCATAGGAACTCCTTTTAGTCTCACTCAAAAACACTCAGAGCTTCCACTGTGTGGAAAATTGATAATTAAACTATTTAGGAAGAATTAGTCCAGCTGATACCAGAATGGATTATGGTACATGCATTCTGACATTTTTCTAAAAATTTATGTGATTCGTACTGTAAAGTAGTAGTTTCAAATAATTTTAGAATATTTTCTAATGGAAAATATATCAAGATAATTAATCACGTAAAAATAACTTTACGTTCTTTAAAAAACCCCCACACTTTGAATTCTTAAAAAAACAACTTTAGATTTATTAAATACTTCAGCTGACCCTGTGAAAAGGTATCACTTAAGTCAGGAAGAAAAAGATGTTCTTTTATTTAAGTGGAGAAAGCTGTTGTAATAATAAAAGTATATTTCTCATGTAGATAATCAAACCCTTCAAACTTAAGAGCTTCAAAACTTCAAGCTAAAATGAGTAGGTTCAATATTGTCCCTGTTTCAGCTGACACTGTCTTGCCACTTGTTTCTGTCAGACGTCATCATCATCATCATCATCATCATCATTGTCCCTGTTTCAGCTGACACTGTCTTGCCACTTGTTTCTGTCAGACGTAGATTGCACTCAAAATGCTAAATCAAACCTGTAATTTTCTTGTTGCTCTGGTTTGCTGGAGGACAGTTCAGGCTCCTCATTGAGGCCTTTGTACCTCTTGTTGGCTCTCACCAACCAAGTTGACCCCAAGGAGTGCAATAGTTAAAATAATAAAAATACAATAATAAAAATACAATAATAATAATACAAAATCCATTTTTGTTTAAAATAATTATGTGGGCATGTAGTTCAAGGGGAACAATTTTCTAATTAAAAACAAACAAACAGAAAACCCCCCACAAACCATATACACACACACACAAAACAACCCACTCAAAAAGCCTCCAAACAAACTAACAAAAAAGACCCACAATAAGAAGATCCCCACATCAGCGAAATTTGAGTTTCAGAAGATAGTTGTGAATTTCACAACCCTTAGAAGTGGGTCAGCTGCTTTGCAGAACTATTTATTTTTTCATGTAATTACTAACACCTTGTCATATCTTAAATAAATCTTCACAAAGGGTAATGTCTCAAAGCAATACATTTTGAAGCATCCAATCTTTTTGCATAGCATGTCAAAGAAATCAGGATGTGTGATCATTTTCTGCCAAAGAATGGAAGGAGCAGAGTTAGCAGACAGAAGGCAGCTTAGCCAAGGTGTGAAATTCAGTTCTAGACAGCAAAATTGTGTTGTCTGCCTGTAAGCTGGGTGTCTGAGCTCTCACCGGCGACAGCCTGAGCTGTCGTTTGTTGCTGCCGTGTGAAGAGAGGTGTCCAGTGCCATTTCACACACCGTAAGGCAGCTGAGATACCCTGGCAGAATCACAGAATCATTTAGGTTGGAAAAGACCTTTAAGATCATGGAATCCAACCATAGGGCTGGTAGGTAAGATGTGGGGCTAACAGGAGGCCCATATCCTTCTGGATCCCACCTGGATCAGTAGGTGCTTTGCTTACCTGCCTGACTTGATCCCCTCTGGCTGGGCAGCTGAGCTGCTCTCCAAGCTATTCCTTAGATCTCCACAGGCTGTAGTGGGCCATAGGTAGGGTCAGATATCTTTGTCTCTAGGCGAATCCCAAGGGCTTCATCTCCATACTATGATGTTTCCAAACTCCTCAAGCTGCAGCTCTTACCTGCGTTTTGCAGAGCTGCTTTCTTTTTTTTTGCTGTTGCTTTTTAACTCTTCTTGAGGCTATTTAAATTTGTGGGTTTTCTCCCTATTCTTGTGACGGATTGCACCCTCAGCATGGAAGAAAGGTGCTACCATCCTGTCGAGTGTAAACCCAGCTGAACATTGAATGGTATCGTATTGGTGACACAGCTGTGGTCAGACACAGCAGGTCATGGCTTTGTCTCAGCCATCAGGCATGCAAAGAGCAAGCATGGATGCCCCCAGAGCTGTTGGTCTCCTCTTGTCTGAGGACAACTGACTCAGAATGCTCTGTTTGCACAGGTGTAGTACGATATATCCAGGCACACAGTCAGGGTGCAGAGTGAGACTGTGAATAAACACTCTCTGCACTGAAGGGATGTTGTGGATAGACTTTAAGGACAAGTGAGGTAATGCCCTCCAGCAGTGTTTTGGTCTGTAGCACAGTTCCATCTGGAAACAGCAGCTGAGTCAATCAAAAATTCAGGGAATGTTCTAAGCATGAGTGAGCCTATGCCTCCTCGAGAGCAGCTGGGATACTTCTCAGGATAGATCTTCCTCCTGGTAGACCTCTTTGCTTTTATACATTATGTCCTAGTTGGTGTTCTGACATGGCATTCCATACAGTGTGTATATATTTACTTTGCCAGTAACACAAAGGTTGGAATATTGCCTATTTGTGGGTTTGAGAAATGAGGCACGGAGCTAAACTTCCAAATTTCCACACCTGTTGAGATTTGCAAATCCATCCAATCTTGATTTAATTTAAACCCAAACACTCAAGTACACTTACATGTCACCTACTCACATTCAGACACAAAATATGGCAGAGCAGAGAGCCACAAAATTCGTCATTTAATTTAATTCCTCAAATAAATAAGAATGCATTAGTTATTTACTATCATCACCAGGTGCCTCTGAAAGACTGAGATAGTGTGTTGCCACTGGACAATAACTAGCTATTCTAAAAGAGGATTATCTTAGTTTTCCTTTCCCGAATTGACTGACTTCCCACTTCAGTTTGTTTGACTAAGGTGTTAAAAGCCGTAGCAATTTTAAACTGAGTCAAATGAGTCTGTTTTCAGTTAAGTAGCCCTTGAGTCGCCTCCATTTACAGACATCACTTACAGACTGGCACATCACAGCAAGCTGAGATCAGCGCTACCTTACGTTAATTCGCAGATGAGTCAACTCTTTAAGCTACAAATGAATGGAACTGCTTTTAACAGAGCCAAAAAATCTTGGCTGAAGAGGAAAACCTCCATCATAGGAACAGGGCTTGGTCACTCAATGAAGAGGGAAGATGCAAACATTGCAACAGGGCATTTCTGCTCCGTCTGTAAGCGAGAGGCTGTTGCTTCTGGCAAACTGAGCTGAACCAGCCAGGAGCAGCCACTGGCCCTGCTCTGCTTCCGAGAGGAAAACACATAGCCATGTTCTCATCATTCAGAGGAGTGGAAGGAAAAAATAAGTAATCTGCTAAGGTGGAAATGGGTAATGGAGATATATTTTGAAACTGATGTAAATCCTGTTTGGTGACGTGCTGGTGAGTCATGAGGGTGGGTGGAAGTGATTCTGCATAATAAGAGTATCATCTGCTTTCTCCTCTTGCACTGACACACAACAGCAAACACAGACTCTGTGCAGCAGCCAGTGAGTCATATGCTATGTACCAACCTAAAAAGGCTGAAACCTCAAAATATTTACAGTTACATTTCACATCTCAGTGCAAAAAGGCATCGGGAATGGGTAAGAGTGGTGTACCGCTCTTTTGGTTTTCCCTGGACTGACCACATCAAATCCAGGAGTCAAAACTTTGGAGGAGTCTTAGGAAGAAGCTGCTCTAGGCTTCACAGTGTTTAGACAGAATAAAAGGGGACAGACGTGAACAAGAGGACAGGCTCTTTCAGAATTAACATTTATAAAGAATGAGGCTGAATTCAGAATAATTGTACTGAAGTAAGTTTTCAATGTAATTTTCAAATAAGCTCAGCAGAAGCACTGAAGATCAGACTAAGACTCACACAAAGGGTTGTGCTGAAGCTTAGAAACATTCAGAAGTACTTATTGAATGGAGATAACTTTTTTCCTCCTTTTTTTAAACATTTAATTTTTTTATGACAAAACATGCTTTAAAATTCAGCGTGATTGCTCCTAATTGAGCTCTTATACACAGATAACAAAAATGTCATCAGATCCTGCCAATTTCCATCTCCTTTTTTCCATCCTCTTGGCACTGTAGGGAACAGAAACATATCCTAGCAAAAGAAGAGTGCAAAATATTGTTTTGTCAGGTTTATAATTGACAGAGTGGATCCTGTATGTGTAGAATTAGAAATTCCTCAGCTTATAGAGCTTTCCTAACACAGTACACAACTAATGGAGTGTCTGCATACTTCCTTTTTAATTGCATTTAGATTTCCTTGCACTATTGCTTTAGGCTGTTAGAGCATCTAGTCTATAACAAAACAAATTAATTACCTATAAACAATTAAAACATAGCAGTACCTGCTTAATCTTGTAATACTCACAGAGAGAAGACTGCATCCGAAGGAAAAAGTCAAAGATATTTTAATTAAGATTTAGGTATTAGGGCCATAAATTTCAGAGTAACTCTGCCAGGAACATCTGAAGTGATGAATGTTTACCCAGCATGATACTTATAGTTACATAAAATACTGGTTTCATAACTAGGTTTTATGATTTACCTTCTTAATTAGGGACAAAGTGTAGTCTTGGAACAGAGTACAAGGTAAACAGATATTATGTGAAGGAGCTCCGCAGAGACTGGGGTAAATGAGAATAAATCCATCACCGCTCTGTGCTACTGCTCTGTTTGCAGTCTGAGGTTTCCAGAGACATTATGGCTGGTGCCAATGCCAGCCTCTGCCAGGCGGCAGCGATTGATTTGCACCCTTTTAGAGATAAACTCAATAGCTCTTTTCTCTGGGGAGTACCACCCAGAAATTCTCTGTGTGAGCAATTTTCAGCCTCTCTCTTCGTTATCCTTTCTTACTTACACTTAATATCCTTGCTGGATATTACACTTGATGTGCTTCACTCACGCTCCTTAACCAGCAGATATTTGAACACTCCAAAATAAAGCCTAGTGCACAGCTGACAATTTTTTTTCCTCAGAAAATAATTTTATTTCACTAGCTGCCAGTTTATTTGGGCAAGTCTGGGACAGCCAAAGGGACTGCAGGAAGACCTTCTACCTTCTTTAAGAAGAAGATCTCAGCTGGACTGTCACAGCCTAGCAATACTTTGTAGGATGTGTTTCCATTGGTAGTTATGGTGCCCTCCAACCACTCTGGCAAAGGGAATGGCTGTTTAGAAAAACGAGCTGCTTTTGATGTTACAAAGTAATCTAGCAAAGCTTCTTTATTGTGCCCATTTTCATAACTCCTTTTCATCCTTTGAACTACTTGAACTCACAAGAAAGTAATTGAGAAGATATTGTCCATGAGGACAAATTCACCTAGCCATTAGCAAGCGTGCTATACCTGTAGCATCCCACCCTGCTGAAACCTCAGTATCCGCCATCACCCAATACCACATCTCTGCTTCGGTGGAGTGGTTGCAATTTACTTTCCATCCCTGACTGCAAATGGAGTAACACGGCATTCCGAGTGCAGCAAAAGGCGCTGCCTCTCAATTAAAAAATGAAGCAAACATTCTCATGCAACTTTGAAATGTTTAAACTTCCAATGGGCCAGAAGATAGATGGAGGCAAACCTAAGATTTTGTCTTTCAACATACCGATATTGGAGATTTCTTTGCACACAGCACACAGAAAAAGCACGATGGACACAGAGCAAACATGCACATCTGGCCCATTTTTCAGTCATAAAGTACCAGTAAGATGCCATGCAGTGAGGACACTGATGCCTGCTGTGTAATAGTTTTCCACTACTTGCTGGGAAAGTGAATACGATTCTACTAATTCTAAACCTCCCACTTATCCAAAACGTACAGTATCTTCACTAGGAAACGTGTGCCGTTCACAGGGGAAGGAGGTTGGACCCTAACAAGTACCGGTCAGCATTAAGGTCAAGCTGTGGTTCAAAGGCTGAGAAAGCTGGAAAGAATTGACTGAAGTTTTCTTGATAGTACATCACCACAGGAAACTTCTGTGCTGCCAGGGTATTGTTATTCACAATTAAGAATCTGGTAAACTATTCCTCTAGGGTTTTTAATCCAATTTGAGACTAAATTAGCAGTCTGGGATGGAGGAATTCAAGGCCTTGCTCTCTGTGTTAGAATTTGAGGTTGTGTTTCAGAGTCATTTTCAAACATGAAAAAGATGCTGTGAAAGAGTGAGTTAATTAAATTCTTCCTATTTATGAGCTGTTTGGAGACATCTTACCAAACCTTCAGCTGTAACTGAGTATCACCTACATATGTCCAGGAAGCTGTGAATACTAAACTGAAAACCTTTTGAATGGCCAGGAACGAATGCTGTCATTTCCTTGTTGAAAGAAATGCATAAATAATGCAGAGCAATGTGAAAATTATATGGTATACATTTGAAAACTGTTTAAGAGAAATATTTGAGCAATCAGGGCAAGAAAATTATATTTTCCAAGTGCTCACAACAGTAAAGAGAAATGCTCAGTCATTTACTTGAAGTAAATATCTGCTGGCGGGAGGAGAGCTGACTCAAGTATATAGTGTGAAAGCTTCAGAGGCAATCTTGCTTCCAGGCATATTGCAAGCTTGAAGTGATGATGTCAAATGGGTATAACACAGCTAAATAATTACATTTCTCCTCAGATACACAAAATACCTTACTAGAAAGAACACATTTTAAACACAAATTCTTCTCTCCTCTCTAATGATGTTCTTGAACCACAGGGGTCCTGGGTAAGTGAGGAAACTGACCTCCTATATCCTTTCTGGAGTGAAGAAAACAGGTTTGCAAGAAAAGCAGGGACTTAAAACTAGATTTAACTGGTGTCTTTGCTAAAATGCCATCTAATAGAACAAGCAGAGGTGCCAGACAAAAAACTGAAGAGAGACAGGACATCTTTTTCTAAATCTCCTGTTGTTTTCCCTTCACTTAACACTGAAATGATCACTGGGATACAAAAGAATTGTAATCTGAGGGGAAAAATAATAATGGGTCCTACCACAATTCCATATGTATTTTATGAGGAGAAGTACCTTTTCATTATTTTAATCCCATTTTAGAGAAATTGTAAATGTAAAATCCCTGAGATCCCCTTCCGTTGCTCATCCCATCACTTTACTTCCTACTCGTATTTTTGAAGTAGCATATCTTGAAAGCAGTGTACACAGAGCAGACATCACTGACAGTGGGAGGAGGAAAAGCATCACTGCACAGTGTGCATCAGATAGCACAAAACCAGAGGAAGCTAAAATGCAGTCTAAGCTCCACTAATAGGATCTCTGGGAGACCACCCTTTTTCTAACAATTAATGGAGACAAGGCAGATTTTACTGCCTTAATCATCTCCTGGCATGAGGCTAACAGCATGACAAGTTAAATTTGATCCAAAAATTGTATTCTTAATCCCCTTCCTGCCAGGCTACACCTCCTCAGACACTGAAGTAAAGGAAGAAAAACAAATCGTAAAGTTTCTCCCCTAAAGAGTTCTGCAGATTTCAATTCTTCACTCATACATTGCCATCAATGTCTTCCTGCCCTACACCGACTGCTCTGCACCCACCTTCACCAGCAGATTAGTTCCCATCTGATTACACTACTGGAGGAGATGGAGTCAGGCCAGGGATTCATCTGATCCTGGGTATTTTCTGTATTTCTGAAGGCAGATTTCCTTTTCTGTCCACTTTCTTCCCCAATATGATTCTCAGTGCAAAATCAGTATTATTGAATTCATATTCTGGTGTTGTTACCTTGCTGTATGACAGCTGTCCTCACTTGTTCCATGCCAGCCAACGTGCATTTTCCTGACACAGGTTGCGGTACTTTATAGCTACAGCACATGCCCTCTCACACGATGCCTGTGTGCCTCAGAGTTTGTTCTCTGGCTCAGAAGGGAATCAGAAGGGTGCAGATCTATGAACATTGTGCCCTGCACACTCTGCAGTGAGAAGTAATTTCCTTAATTATTCAGAATGAATTCTGATACAAAGGTACCCTCAGCTGATTAACAAGACAATGAAAACCTCTTTTTTTCTCCTAGTCTCTAAAATTAATTTTTAACACAACAAAGAATAAAACATGAGTGGTCTCAAACTGAAGATTTAGGAAGGTATTCTTAGGGTAGATTTAGGTTAGGTATTACGAAGAAATTCCTTACTGTGAGGGTGGTCAGGTGCTGGAACAGATGGCCCAGAGAAATTATGGACGACCTCTCCCTGGAAGTGTTCAAGGCCAGTTTGGATGCATCCTTGAGCAACCTGGTCTAGTGGAAGGTGTCCCTGCCCATGGCAGGGATACTGGGACTAAATGAACTTTAAGGTCCCTTCCAAACAAAACCACTCTATGATTCTATAAAAGTTCTTCTAGCTGTGGAAAAAAAATTCCAGTTTCAAAAAGTAGTTCTCAGTTCTGCTAGGAATTGATGAAAATAAAGTTAAGCCATTTACTTACAGAGCTAACAAACATCTCTTGTTTGTATTAGTCATACAATGATTTTTTTTAAAGTATTTTTTAAATTCAAAATCACAGTTACACCAGCAGCTTAAATACAAAAGCAGTAATAGTTACATTATTGTTTTTCTGCAGTAATTTTCTCCATGTTCCACCAAAAGCAGAAATTTGAAAGGTGCTGCAAAGTACTAGTGCAAAGCAGGCACCTCTGTAGGGCTCAAGGAAAATGAACATGGTTCAATATAATGCTTGAAGACCCCACTTTACATTTATGGTCTAATTCCTCTCTAGTGGTGGTGGTAATAATAGGAAAGAAAGAGAAGAATTATATTCTCTTGTCAGTGGCTTTCCAAGGGCTTGAAAACTGTGCTAGGAAAAATAAGTGTCAGAAAATGAAGCACATCTAGAACTGAAATCAAAGTGATGTGAAAATACACATGCCAGCAGATCCTGTCAGGGCCTCTCCAAATTTTAAGGCAAAACAAAACAAAATAAAAAAGCTTCCCCCAGGTTCCGTTCCAGCATGTACTTTGTCTAGTGCTCCCAGCCTAGAAAGCTGTTTCACATAATTACAGCGTGAGACACTGACTGTGTTACTGAGGTTTTATTCGGAGACTCAGGCATGTCTGGCAGTTTTTTCTGAGCAATGCCCTATGCCCACCCAGGGCACACACAACTCCTGGGAAGCGGGTTATGTGTTAGACCTCTTCACTGGCTTCAAACACCACTATATTCCATTGCTCTGGGGACAATCTGCTGGTGGGGCAGTTTGATTGAAATACAATCTCTGTTGAAACCCTCTTTTTATAAAAATAACATACTTCTAATCCACAAAACCATTACCACAGTGATGAAAAAGTAGCTGCTTCCTCACAGATCTGCCCCTCTGATCTTGGGACCTTGATAGCACAAGTACCAGCACTCCTATGGGTGAGGGATCTCATCACATCTCAGCTGGAAAGTAAGGTTGTTGTGAGTGGCTGGAAAGCTGCTTAGAAACACCTGAACAGTCATCTTCTTCAGGAAGCATAAGTGGTTCAGCAACTCAGATAGCAGTTTTCAACCTGAATCACTTCAGAACCAGAAGACAGGACAGAGCAGCTGGGATGCAGAGCTAAGGCCTATGGGATCCTCTTAAAAATCATGTACCAGCCTTTAGAAACAAGATCTTTTAGCTCCAGAGAGTTTGGGTTCCTACTTTCAGCTCCAATAACACAGGACAGCCTAAGTTTCTCCAGATTTCAATAGACATATCTTTTTTAGCCAGGAGCCACACTGTGCAATGGTATGGAGTGCAGAACATAACTTCTGTATTGCTCTGTAGGTTGTCTTAGGGGACAGTCATTCCTGCTGCTCTACTGCAAAATGATTCCAGGAGAGAAACATCTAACTGGGCTAAAGTCTCCTCATGACACGATCGCACAGTGCCTAGTGTTCATGGAGCCTGCTCCAACCTTGACAGGGACCTTGACAAGCAGCTACTGCAATACTAACTGCAACCACCATCAGTGACTCAAAAATCTCTGTGTCTGTTTAGATTACCCTGAGCATAAACCTAAATTGTAGTCTATTTTGCAGATATCTCATGTTCTCTGTTGCCTCCCAAAGTGAGTATCCAAAGGAAAGAGCGGAAGTATTTCTGGAGTTGACCACTCAGTATACAGCAGCAAACCAGCTAACGTCAAAGGTTGAAGCAAGGCTCTCCCGGCTAAATCAGGGAAGGGCAGATGGTTTAGTGAAACGGAGCACAAGACCCA
This sequence comes from Cephalopterus ornatus, assembly GCA_013396775.1. Classification (NCBI taxonomy): domain Eukaryota; kingdom Metazoa; phylum Chordata; class Aves; order Passeriformes; family Cotingidae; genus Cephalopterus; species Cephalopterus ornatus. The sequence continues at coordinate 195,541 of VZRE01000926.1, forward strand.
GTCAGGGTACATGCGCTTGCTGCTAAGCGCAGGCCGGGAGGACGGCTGTGCCTTGCTATCTGTGGCACGCTGGCATGTGCGAGTAAATCCTGCCCGTATAGATCCATAACCCGGGGAGAAGGGAGCGCTGCCCGCCCGCGGCGTGTGTCTGCCCCCGGCCACGGGCAGCCGGAGGAACCTGGCGGGGCAGAGCCAGCGCCGCGGCGGAGGCAGCAATCCCCGCTCCTGGGGGACGCCCGGGGATAGGGAGCGGGAGGCGGTGGGATGTGAGAGCGGAGAGAAGCGGGAGGGGAAGGGATGGGGTAACGGGGGGAGAAGGGGAGGGTACAGCCAGGGGGGGGGTGGGGGGGGGGCGGTGGAGATAATAAAGCCGGAGAGAAGGGGGAGAAAGGCGAGCGGAGCCAGGGAGAGACGGAAAAGCGGGGACGGGGCGAGGGGTGTGAGAGGTGCCGGCGGTGCCCCGCGGCGCTCCGCGGCGCGATGGTGTCCGGGCGGCGACGGCGGCGGCTGTGACTGAGGCTGTGAGCGGGGCCTCGCCATGGGCTGCGGGGGCAGCCGGGCCGACGCCATCGAGCCCCGGTACTACGAGAGCTGGACGCGGGAGACCGAGTCCACCTGGCTGACCAACACGGACTCGGAGAGCCCGCAGCAGGAGGGCGGCGGCGCCGAGCCCGGGCGGGAGCAGGGCGGGCCGCGCCCCGGTGAGTGCCGGGCGGCGCGGGGGGACCGCGGGACGGGGAGCGGCCGTGGCACACATCGTATAGACACCTCTCACACACGTGTGCGTGCACGGAGCTGCGTGTGTGCACCTCCTTTACCTGCTGCGAGGGGAGCATATTCCACCCCCGCCGAGAAATGCAGGCGCCCAAGTCTGCGCTAAAGCCGCGGAGCGCTCGGAGCGCCTGCTCTGCTCGGCCAGGAGCGGGCTCTGCGCTAACAGAGCTGCTCAGGGCCGAGAGACCCGCTCACGGCCGTGCTGGGCTGCGAGCGAAAACATTAAACGCCGGCAACTGTGGGGCAACGTCACCAGAAGGGAAGAGAACTTGGTCTTGGAGGGTCTTGCTGTGGAATACATGGCTTTTTCTTCTGCAAAACAAGTAGTTTAGGAAATAGATTTGAATTAAGGAAGAGGTAATGGTGCGCAGGCTTGTTCCACACTACCTCTGATACCTTCTGATATGCAGAAAACTGGCCAGAGGGTGGGCTGCGCAGAAGCTGACCTGCAAGTTTGAATTTCTCATTTCTTGTCAGTGTGCTACATCCTTAGCTGTGCACTTGAGGTTTTACAGTAGGGACAGATACAGGAAAGGGAATGAGAAGATCTGATTTGATGTGGAGTTTTAAATGTTTTAAGAATTTTTATGTGTTGCAGCAATATCTAGAAATATCAGACTCTGTCCAGAAATTCATCATGCTAAATATTGTACACAGCATGAAAATGGTCACTGCCCCAGATAGATTATAATTTCCATATAAAGTAGTAAATGCCTATAGGCAGCTTCAGAGGAAAAGAATTCACTTTACAGGCATTTATAGCAAGTAACAAAGCACCAAAAAGAAATTATGAAAGAGCAGGAGTGAAAATTCACAAAGGTGGGCATCACAGGCCAGGTGGAATAGGGAGATCATGACTCTCTGCTGACCAGAATATGACACGGAGGGAGGAGTCAAAATGGTCTTTTTTAATGCTGAAGGCTAAAGAAAAACTTAGTAGTAATCACATGTGAAATTATAAGAATTTGAAAGTGAATGAGTCTATGAAATGCCTTATTAAAGAAGCTTATATCAGGAATTTGAAGACGTTCAGGACAGTGCTGTCCAGTAAGTTCGAATGACAGGTGTCAGTCTCGTCTCCAGCAGTGAAGGCTGAACACAGTAAGTGTTACCTCTGTACCTACAATTAGCATTATCTTAGCCATGTTTACTTTGAATTGGTGCCTAAACATCATAAACAAAAGCCAGATAGTCCAAGACCTGATATTGAATAGGAGGTAATAAAGAGGTAGACGAGTAAGTATTCTTCCTAGAAACATGCGATAATTAAATTTGTATTTAGAGACGAGAATACCAGCAGTAAGGAGAGGAGGACAACACTCAAGTCCAATAGAGACTGATTAGGATAAGAGAAACTCTACAAGGAAGAAGAGATTAGAGGGAAGGGAATGAGGAGAGCACAGATTAGTAGGAGCAGAGGAAGGAGTAGTAGGACTTAAGTAAGGGCAAGATTTACTCTTCAACACAGCTGTGGTGGCAGCAGCTTAAGGAACCTGAGGAACACACACTGCTCCCAAGTAGCGCATTGAAAGTCATAAAGTACTTCATGGAGAGCTGTAGTAGGGTAAGGTTTGAAGTAGGAAAAGAAAATGAATAAGTAGAGGTACTCTAGGGAACTAGAAACAGAACATTAAGTGAATTTATAGATGAAAGGGAGAGGAAGGAGAAATTAGAGGGGCAAATGAGGTCAAGTATGTGTTTAAGACATGAAGAGGAAAATATGCCTTTATTGTGAGAACTGAAAACCACCTAAGATTGAGAGACAAAAAGGAAGAGTAAGGGAGGGGATATGAGCAGGATGGGGGTGATGAGGAGGTGGGTCATGACAGTAACGTAAGTCAAGGTAGGAAGATCATGTAACTGGGACACAAAAAGGGAGGCAGCCAGGGAAGGGGGCACCAGCCAAAGGAGGATGGGGAAAAGAGGATGAAGTTGTTGTCATTTTTTGCTTGAAATAAATCGGTGAAATTCTGTGAAGAGAGAGAAGTAAAGATAGTATATATAAAGGAAGTATTTTGGGAAAAAGACAAAAGCAGTAAGAGGTGGCTGTGATTGTCAACATGTTTCTTTTAAATGGAAAAGACAACAGACACTGGACATAAAAATGTAAAGAGAAGTAAATCACTCAGGGATGAAAGAATGTAGTGTATGCAGGATGAGCCAGTGTATCAAGGAGGAAAGGGTTAGAAACTATCATATATTATTCTGAGTAATCTCACCCCCACAAATACCACCACGAATTTCATGATATCCTTTTCTCTTTTTCAGCCAGTACATTTAGCTTTCTGTGCCTGCTCTCGTTGGAACTATATGTATTTCTGTAGCCAAATCTTGGTACCTTAAACAAAGATGCTTGAAACCTAAAATATTTTTCAATTAAGAAGGAAGTATTTTACCGTTTCCTTTTCTATTTTTCCCATTTCAATTGATGCTTTCTTAGAGTATTTGTTAACTTCCCTACTTGATTTTTTACATCCATTTTAATAAAGTTCATTGTAATATCTCTATTTTTTACAGAAATACATTTAGGACAATGCTAATTGTTATAATATAGCTAAAATAAGATAGATGGTCTTAGGTTCTCAAGAAGTAGCTTAGGTCGCAAGAAGTCGCTAACAGCCACGAATATAGATGATTGTAACTTGTTGCAGTATGCTGCTGAGGTTTTGATAATGATGAACAGGATAAATTGATAAAGATGAAGAGGGATAGAAAAGCACTAAATAACTTCATGAGTAACTGCAGGTGGCAAAATTGCAAGATATCTTCTAGAAGATAAGTGTACATACTGTTCATAGGGTGAGCAGCTTCCACAAGGGAGGAAAAAGGAAAGAGTCACAATGAGCCCCTACAATAGAGCCATTTCCTGTAAGAACATCCATTGCTATGAGAGCAAAGAACTTTTCACAGGATTCAGCTATTGCGTAGGCTATAGCTGGGAAAAATAATAGACTGCATTTCTGCTTAGTAACCGTTCCTTGATCCTTGCAACTCTTAGCACAAATTGCCCGCTCTTTAGAGGGTCTGATTCAGCTAAGTGGAAGTGTTAGCACAAGTAATGACTTTCTGGGGAAGTAAGAATCTGCGGGTACAGGCAAGTCCCCAGGTCAGTCACCATGGGTTACGAGCAAACCACAGGGAGAGGAGTGATTTAACAAAAACCACACAAAAACCTTCAAGTATTTTGGAACACATTTGCACAGCGCACTGTGTTACATTGGGATAATTTGCTGATATATATATATATATTTATATATGTGTGTATATGTGTAGCCTAGTAATTTAATATGCACAATTTCCTACCAGAAACTAGTACTGTAAAAGTGCTTTATAAACCCATTCAAAATCAACTATGAACAAAATTTTTTTTTTTTTGAAAAAAGGCTTTAAGTCATCATATTTCTATTTCTCTCCATTTTTACTGGTTAAGTTAGCTGCTGTATTCAATTATTTTTTCTTTATTATATTTGAAAGTGCTCAGAGTGGATAAAGCAACATGTTGCTTTGTGGTCAGAGAGACCTTACAATCAGGATTTATCTCATGGGCTGCAAAAGCCTTAGAACAGGATCTCTCCTTACCAGTTTCCCACAGCAACCATCACAGTAAGACCCCAGTCTTGGCTGGGGATTGTTACTGAAATGCAAATAAAAGTTATTAATTTTTAAATGATGTAGCAACCAAATGAAAAGTAATTCTCTCGTATCAGAACTGAAAAGCTGCATAAAACTCAGGACTCATACAGTTTCTCAGCTAGTAAAACATTTGTTGAATTTTTATCATTATGTGACTCACAGTATCAGCTAAAAAATTTGTTTTTTATTCTTTCTACTTTTCACTGTTTCTATAGAAAAGTCTTTTTTTCGTGAAGCATATTAAAGAAAAACATTATCCACGTTTCACACAGACTCACTTCATGCACTCAGGAGAAAAACTTGCACATGGCATCAGCGAACATAACTGCAGTCAGTGGACTGTGAGGAATGAAATCTGTCTAGTGAAGATATTTGCAAAATACCTATGGGAGAAGAATTGAGTCCTTTGTAAAATAAATAGAGAAAACCAGAGGAATACAGGAGCAATTTTATCACTGTCTAGCAATCTGCCTGGCTAACAGTTTATCTTGTATAATTGCCCTTAATATACTTGTGTGTTTATGAATAATTCTCGCTGTGTTCCCTGGGGCTAAATGACTGGCTCATGCTGCTGCTCCACTGTTTTCTGATCGCTGACAACTCTGGGAAGTTTTGTGGATCACGCCCATATTTGTAGCTAGGCTCTGGTCAAGACTCAGTACGCACAATACGGTGTTTTGAAGGTAACCTTTCGTAGAGAAGTTTTGGAAAATCGGTTTTCCATCCTTTGCAGCAGAGGACTGGGAGCAGCGGCAGCTGAGGGCCGGGCTGTGCAAGCACCAGTTGCCATGACAACAGGGACTGGTGCTGGCTTGGACCGCTCTGCCGTCGTCATCCACTCCTCCCTTTACCAGCTATGCGCAAAGTTAAGAGCTTAACAGAGGGGAATAAGCATCGGTTTGTAAATTAAAAACTTGGTGCTGCAGAGGGTTTCTCGTGAATTGGACTGCAGAGAAGTATTTAATAAAGAGTCTGTTTTAGGTTAAGAGGGATCAGTGTGTTATATGGGTATACCGGGATCTCTTTGTGCTCTTATGCACTTTTATTAATGCGTTGGTTCAAAATCTGGTATGTTTAATAAACAACTAAAGCGGTGACTCTGATGTGATAGTTTCAGGAGATGATCTTATTACTGTTTGGAATTACAGTAAAAGTGAATAAGTGCAGCCTCTTCCTGGACTGCAGACATATTACAGTAATTCCCTATTCCATATTAGTCCAGACATTGAGTATGATAATATATTGGATTTGCATGGTGAGGTTTTGTAGCAGCCGGCAGGGTACAGGGTTGGTTTCTGTGAGAAGCTGCTGGAAGCTTCCCCCATGTCCAGTGGAGCCCATGCCAACCAGCTCCAAGACAGACCCACCACTGGCCAAGGCTGAGCTCATCAGCAACAGTGGTAGTGCCCCTGGGAAAACATATTTAAGAAGTGATGGGGGGAGATCCTCAGGAACAGCAGAGAGAGGAGTGAGAATACATGAGAGAAACAACTCTGCAGACACCAAGGTCAGTGGAGAAGAACGGGCAGGAGGTGTTCCAGGAACTGGAGCAGAGATTCCTCAGCAGCTCATGGTGAAGACCATGGAGAGGCAGGCTATCCCCCTGCAGCCCATGGAGGTCCACAGTGGAGCAGAAGTCCACCTGCAGCCCCTGAAGGATCTCACTCTGAAGCAGCTGGATGCCAAACGGAGGCTGTCATCCCATGGCCAGAGGAGGCTCCTGGCAGGACCTGCAGACCCATGGAGAGAGGAGCCCATACTGGATCATGTTTGCTGGCAGGATTTGTGACCCCATGGGGGAGCCACGCTGGAGCAGTTTGGGAAGAACTGTAGCCCGTGGGAAGGACTCATGTTGGAGATGTTCATGGAGAACTGTGTCCTGTGGGAGGAACCCCATGCTGGAGCAGAGGAAGAGTGCAAGGAGTCCTTCTCCTGAGGAGGAAGGGTTGGAATAGACAACATGTGATAAACTGACCACAGCCCCCATTCCCCAGCCCCCAGCAGAGCTGGTGGGAGGAGGTGGAGAAATAGGGAGTGAAGTGGAGCCCAAGACAAAGGGAGGGGTGGGGGAAAGGTGTTTTAAGGTTTAGGGGTTTATATTTTCTCATCCTACTCTGATTTTGATGGGCAGTTAAATAAATTAATTTCCTCAAGTAGATTCCTTTTTACCCATGACAGTAATTGCTGAGTGATGTCTCCCTGTCCTTATCTCAACCCATGAGCCTTTCATTATGTTTTCTCTCCCCTGTCCATCTGAGGAGTAAGGAGAGAAAGCTTTTGCATCTAATTTTTACCATCTAGCTAACATTTATGAGGGTCAGTTTCTTAAACACAGAAAGCACTTATTGAGTGGTCCTTGAGTGGGTTTGTGTAGGTGTTTCCATTTGTACAAGAGGAAGATGAGTGGGTTCAAAGCCCTCGGAATTTCTTGAAAGCACAGTTTGGTAGGGTTTTTGAAAGGGTTTCTCTCTGAGTAGTAACAAGTTTTGTGTCATTCCTCACTACACCTCTGGAGGACCACAAACAGCAAACCTTGCTGTCAGTACGGAAAGTACAAACTCAGTACCAAATGTGGAGACAAATCAAGACAATGGAAAAGCCCAGAGCCCCTACTGTTTTGGAGGAGTTAAACATTCCCATATGCTTTAGGGACTTCTAGTCAAACTTCTCACAGCATGTTTGCAAGAGTTGGGTGGGAAGTGTTGCAGGACAAAGAGAATTAACTTTGATGCACCACCCAGCAGTATGCCTCTTCTATAAATGGAAAAAAAATCAATTTTGCCATTAAAAAATAACAATTCTGCATCAGTCTATGGATCAGGAGATTATAAAGAGCCCTGGATAGCAATCGAGGGAAATAATAGAATTAAATGGGTAATCTCTGCAATAGATGATTGTTGTCAACGCACTGACCTGAAAACACTCAACACTGACATTTCCCATTCAACATATACTTGGGGTTTGCGCAGCAGAGAGCCCAGTCAAGGATTACAGTACTGGTCTAAACCAGTATTTATTGCACCACCGCATTATTAGAAAACTTTGACTCATATGATAAATAAAAATTGGACTGTATAATAAGTATGATCTTTTGTAATGACCATATTTTTCAGCCTAACCTTAGCTGTTAATTCTTCCAATCCATACATTTTAATCTTTGTTGTCACTTAGTGCAATACTAGCTTAATTTCACTTTTCAGTTAAAAAATGTCACTGATACTTACTTGCCCCATCATTATATACTAAGCAATCTACCGCACCACCTCTGAAAGTATTTTTAAATTAATTTGTTTTTAATAAATATCAATTCTCATATAAAATGCTTGCGTCCATAGCAAGCGAAGTTTTAATAAAAGTGTCAAAGATAGTTGAGAGATGGGAAATTTTCTTCTATCATGAACCTTCAGCTTGCTATTTTGTGAGATGTATCAGACTCAGTTGCTGGAACAGCTTTGATCTTGTTTAATGGTAGGTGGTTATTGTCATTCAGGCACTGCACAAATCCCCCTGACAGGTCCTGGTGCCTCAGGTGGGAGCAGCTGCCTCATACTCCTGTGACAGGAGGGGAAGGCAGGAGCTGGGCAGGACCCTCCAGCTGCCTCTTCTTTTCCCAGCAGCCTCCTTATTGCACTTTCTGACTCAAGAATTGTCTCAAAACTCTGCAAAGGCTGTAAAAGAAACCCTCAGAAACAAACTTTTTCACAAAGCCTCTTACACTTTGCTTCATGCCCAGTTAGTTAACAGCCAAAAGTCTTGCTAAACCCCCCTAACAATCTAAAGCAGACCTAGTAGGACTTATCACCCACACTTTACCCCATTATAATACTTTACCCACTGATAAAATAAAGTCACTAAAAGCGTGATGTGCATGAACACTTGAATTACATGAAAGGCTTTCCCAGCTGTCAGAAAGCAGAAAGCTTGTTGAGCATCAATAGAGATGATTTGCAGGAGACATGACTTGGAACCATCTCTCCAAATTATTTTCCTGTGGAAAAAACTCTTCTTGCAGCATTGAAATCTTAGAGCCAGAGGGCTGTCAGTAACTACGGGAAGAGCCTGCAGCGGGAGTAGGGATGTTGAGAGAGGGAGAGTGTCTGAAAGGATTTAGGCAGGAAATCCGAATGGTGGCTTTTGTCAATGACAGATCCTGCCTGCAAAATGCTCAGAAGTAAATTGCTCCGCGAAATGATTGTTCTTGTGGAAAATGCTTTCTCCCCATGACCACTCCCTCCCCTTTATATGCTGATCCAGGACATTTAAAAATTCATTTTCTTTTCCTTAGGGATGAATTTACACTTTCTAGCCAGTTTTAATCCTGTATTTTCCACTTTAGGAACGTAGAGTTCACAGCAAACAGATAAACTTTGAATTAGCTTTAAGTGAAGGCTCCTGTCAATCTGAAAGCAGAGGTTCAATGTGTTGCATACAGGAAATACAGTTCAGAGTGCAGTTTACCTCATTGCCCGTTGATTAAAATGTCCAAAAATTCCCACATTAAGCATAAATTGCAGTAAACTAGCATTGAAGCGATAGAAATTTCTCTTGCCTTTACCTGTAGTCAGTTATAGAAATATATTTCTTCATAGAAACAGAAATTGTATTGCCAGTTCCACTTTTTTTCCTCAGGTGTTCCTGCAGTTTAAAACAGAAATAAATTGATTGCAGTTAAAAGAAATCTGGGAATGAAAGCTGGGGTTTACCTTAAATCAAAATACAGTAACAGTTAAGGCTCAGAAATGTAATGGTTGAAGCCATGTGTTTATCGTAAAGGTTTTTCTTTGCGCTGCACAAAGCAGCCCTCTTTTCAGGAGTACGCAGATCAGATTTCGAAGGCTGTGTGGTGAGTGTGCACATTTTTCCGCAGTGATCTCACATGAAACAAGTGGCTTGGTCCTTTGCTATACACAAATCAATAGTGCAATTTTATTTTCTGATGAATACATGCATAATTGCTTCCCTACACTGTCACACTGCCTTTTCTGTTTAGGAAAAATACAGGTTAAAAGTAAAATAAACAAGTAGATGAAGAAGTGGTGTTTTACCAGTTAGCATGGGCAACTGTAGCTGTGAGGCAGAATTTTACATTTTAAGATTTTCCTGAATCCACTGAGCCCCTCTGCATTGCTGTTTGCTTAACTGAGCCTAAAAAGAAGTAATGTTGAGCCTCTCATTCCACCTGGAAGAGCATGGATTCAGGCTAGGCTGTTGGGGTGGATGCTAGAGATGCTAGAGAAAAATAATCAGCCTATTCTTTATTGACTGACTGAAATATTTTGATTACTTTTTTTTTTTTTAACCAGTCTCCCAGCAACGTATATGGATGTGTTTCTCTCTCTGGAGATTGTCCTCATGTTGCAATTGTCATTCTTGTAAACTGCTTATATTTCCTGGGTGGGCCATCAGAATTGCTTCAAGCACTTGCAGCGCTGAAAGAATGAATTTGTGCCACTTGCACAGTGCTGGTGCCTGAGTGCTTTCTGAGTGCTTACACTGCCTGTGGAAAAGAGGGAAAAAATGTCAGAGATATATCTAGAAGATTGCTGATGGCTGATGACATTAGGTTTTAACGTAGCAACCGCCATCATTTTAGGACGAACATTAAATGTGAGTGATGACTTTTTCACATGCATACAGATACCTTAAACCAAAGCGCTTCATGATCGTAGTCATAACGTGAGCCAGTAAAGTCAGCGGTATCCTTTTGTATATTCGTAGTCTGTAAGGCTCGGAATATCAGCTGGCCATACAGCCCACTGGTGTTTCCTCTATCAATTCCCATATGGAGCATACTTTTGGGACATTCACACTGAATTTACAGCTTTCCAGTGGCTGACGTTTTGCCTAAGCCTTTGTAAATTAGGCAACTAGTTAATCACTATTTGTTAAAATAAATGTACAATGTATTACCTGGAACCTTTAGCTTCAATTTCCAGCAGCTGAACCTTGGTAAGCAAAACTGAAGAGTCCTTTTAGCCCAAATTTCATGTATATTTAAATACTTTTCATAAGGATTTCTGTTTAGTCTGCCTAAATATTTTTGCTGCTCCTCAGTGTGATTAATTGAAATGATGCTATCTGCTTGTCTTAAAATTCCATTCATGATTAGCTAGGTAATAAGAATGATGGTAATACTTTCCATGTCTATGTTGGAAATTAGTCTGAAACATAATGAGTGATGTTTTATTACAACACATCAAAGAAGAATGAAAGACCATGTAAAGGAGAAGGAAAGGCCACGTGAACACCCACAGCTCTAAGCCACTGTTCAGAACCCGTCTATAAACAGGGTGAGCACCACTGGGGGAAGGATGATTGAGAGGAGGCCAGCAGCCTACTGCTTGTTTTGCATCTCACACAGCACTCTCCTGTGAGGGGGACTTCTGTCTTGGCATTTTAAGGAGAGGGTCAGACAGGAACTGAGCCAAAAGCCAGCATCTTTGGAAAACAGGTTGATTGGCCATAATTTGGACACCCACCAAGATGTGTGGAGGGTATAATTTTTAAGGTGTATTTTTCATAGGCAGTACTGAAACATAGCCTGTATATTTGCATGTAGAAAAGCAGATCCCTGCACTGTCTATCCTTCTAAAATGCAGTACTATGAAAAGCACTTCAGAGGTGTGCTATTTGTGTGTTAGTTTTTCACTGTGGAGGAATGAGTGATCTGTTTCTGGCACATCATGTGGCACTGGTTAGTTGCTTAATCCATTCTGCCTCATTATGTTCCCAGGGAAGAATGTACTCAGCCTTCAACGCCTTTCAAAATGTTGCTGATCCTTATTCTACAATATAGTAAAAATTCAGTTCTTCCATCTTGTTCCAAATATCAAAACTTGTATCTTCGTACATCAGACCTGTTGCCTGTCTGCCAATAAGTCCTTGCCTAGCACCATGATTACACTCTTAAGTTAACCTTTCCTATCTTCCCTTCATGGTCGGACCAATTCCCTTTTATTCAGCTTCTGGAGTCTATTTGCCATGTAGAATTCTTTGCCTTGAGCTTTGAAATGATCACACATTGTTAAAGTGTTGCAGCATGCTTTTCCTATTTGGAATAAGTACAAATTTTATAATAACCTTTGTTTCACAGACATGGTTGCAGCATTTTTAGATTTGCTTGCAAGATGGTTGTACCATGATTCTGCATGACAATTTGAAATCAAAACATACAATATGCAAAGATTTAACATCTGCCTGTACCTGGAAAATCAGGCCATGCAAGGGATATCATGGTTTGCAGCCTGACAGGCTGTTTGTGCTTTAGGGTGAGCTGACTTTAAACAAGCATCCCCTGGAAGCAGGGAGGAAGGCACAGAGCTCCCTGTTGCCTCCCCACACCTATGGTGTGCCTGGGCACGGCTCAGCCCTGCCTGGCTGGAGGCAGCTTTGGAGCCACCTCCAGAATTTGCAGAAGGCATAAATACATTTGTTGTGTTTTGCTTCAGTGTCTAAAATTCATATCACGTTAGAGTTCAGATAAATCATTCTGGATTCTGTGAACATCTGGGCAGCAAATTTATTGCATTGTTGTATTTGCTGATCCAAACCATTGTTTCTGATAACATTTTCCTGCTGCAGCAGATCATCCCTCGGCAGATTTTCTGAATCCTTTGTCCTGGCTTATAAACTCACTCTCTTTTATGCCTGAAAGTTTCTAAATTCTGTCTTGTTAGGGAAAAGAACTGTTGCAGATTTCCTGAGCGTCTGGCCTCATCCCTGAGGCTACTGCTTTGGAGGAAATTACTTAAACTGACTTTTGTCACAGCTTCCACTCCATTCATTTTTTATCAGATCCATGCTACATGTTGTTTCTGAGGCAGGAGCACAAACCAACCCTCAGCCTGTAGATGCATGGCTTTCCCAAAAATATATAGCAAATCAGGAAAACAGCCAGAGGAAACAGGAATTTCAGTGCTCCCTGTAGTTAGTGATAGTCTATAGCATTAAAAGCAAGAAACTCGGTGATGATTACAAACTCATATTTCCTCTGGAAGCAACTGCATGTGGTGATAACACTGTTCATTTGTCTTCACTGTGAGTTTTCTCAGAGTCCATCTTTACAGTGCAGCATCTTATTAGGCAGGGATTTTCTAAACCAGCATCACATGCATCATGCATGAGTTAACAGTCACAATAAATAAAAAGGGTGTTGCTGAACCAGAAAATTGAACCTTACTGGTTTGTGTTTGTAGTTGATTCCAAAGATATAAATTTAGCATACTAATCAACAGCTACCCACTTTAAACAAATGTGTACTTGTTATTCCATAACAGAACACGTGACAGCACATGGTCAACACACAGTACCGAGTCAGATCTAGAGCATATTTGGGTGGGAATTCATGTCCAGTTTTGGTCACTACCTGATGCTTTAAGCTCAAGTGGGAGAATACCATAGCAAACAAACACGGAATAATTTTTTCCACAAAGATCTGATTTTTTTGGCTAAGATTAGGTTTGCCTCCTTACTACGAGACTTCATAACCCTCCCAAACTTCTTGACAGCATTGACTATTGCAGCTTTGCTGATTTCGTTTGTCACAGGTCATCTCAAATCTTACTAAGATGTACTACTTTGATGAAATCTATGCAAGTGATCCAGGCAGACCTACCTTTACCTGTGGTTTGAGGAGTTTTCTGTGGTCCTGACATTTAAGGGCTACAAGGTTGCCCCCCTCCCCCCCCCAGCTCTCTTTTGTCCCTGTCTCTCTGGGCCAGCTGTCAATCCATTTCACTACTTTGTTTTTTAGACCAGTTTTACTTTCATGAGCTGAATGAATCGTGTCATTTCCCCCCTCTTCACATCATCTTTATTTCCATGCTAAAATCAGGTTAGAAAGAGTTAAGAGTAAAAATTTCTTCTCCTCTTTATGAGATACTGTCATTAAGAATAGTTTGAATTCTTAGGTGTAACCAGGCTGTATGAAGAACCAGAGCAGCATGTATGCAACGTTTATCCTTGGTTTTGTGATCACTGGTGTTTTCCTTTTAACAGGAGAAATCAGAAGAAATAAAAAATACAGATCTAATGTCTTAAATTTCCATTCCATATTTTACATTCTTTTTTTACTTCTCTGTGATGAACATTCTATTTACTAAAATGATTCTTTTAAAAGCTTTCTTGCTCCCTCCCTATGTAAATGTGTGTGGGTTTTTTAGAGTTACACGATTTAAGTATTTTGAATGGACATAAGCTTGCAAGTCTGTGAGCAATTTTTCAGACTGCAATTTTAAATATGTATCTCCTAAACTACAAAATAGGGATGATGCTGTCTGGCAGTTTGTGAAAATTCATTTTAAAAATTATTGGGATTGTAGACAGAAGAACATGTGCTAGCACATGAAGGGGTCGCATAGAACATGCTTGGAGATGGGAATTGGTGTCTCTTGCTCCTAGAGAAGTGAGGTGCTGCCTGGCAGGAGGACAGGGGAGGCAGAGAGGGAGATGCTGAGAGAGGTTATGACGTAAGTATGCTACAGTCATCAGAGAAAAATGAGCATTATGGACAGAATCCTCTGAATCCATTGGTGAATTTGCATCAGATTTCCAAGTGGCTTTAAGAACTGAAAGATGCCTTTGCACAATATGGAACAGTTTACAGCCTACAGTTTTGTTATGGAGAAAACTTCTGTTCTTTACAAAATGGCCATGTACTACCTGGCAATAACACGTGACTTAAAAGTGTGGAATAAAAAGAATCATTATGATTATAACTATTAATAATTAATAAAGACAATTTTAGAGACTTAAGATAAGAGAAGCATTGATGTGTTCCAGCCTACCTTCTTAAAACTAATTTTGTTGTTTGCTTGGACATACTGAATTTTTCATTACATTTACACAGAGAAAGAGGTTAATCTCGAAAGACTGGAAAAACTTAGTGTCCCACTGGCAGCCTGAATATTCAATGTTAGGATAAACTATTAATTATGAGTAGCAGCAGTTCTTGGAGAGTTAATTTTATGTATAGTGTTTGTATGAGATATATAAAAATTCCAGTGCCTTTGTTTTTGTGTTAATAGTGACAATTGACATGTTCTATTCTCTTTATCCTCTTCTAGGAGTTTATATTACCTTTAATATACCTGTTGTTCTCTACATAGAATACATATTGCAGACAAAATCTTCCCAACTTTCTGATCTTCATACTCATGTTGAGATGCCTCTGATTTTAGGTGGCTTTATGCTCATTACATTTGGACATAATAGTAAAACTGCTCTTATATATCCTTCTTGTGAACTGTGAAACAGCTAAAACATACCCAGCTATCCAGGGGATGGATTTTTAGTTTTGGTTTGTCCAGTGTCATGACTGGAGTTGATTATTGTGCATATCCAAATTTTCCCAAACTGTCGTATTTTGGGAATCTTGAACAAAAGGCAGTACTTTAACGTCAGTGTTTTGGCGGGGTAAAAAAAAACCCAAACCCAAACTTTGGCAAATTTGGTTTTTCGAATCTATTCAAATTGTGCATGTGAAAATACACAAAACAAAGACTATTCGAACTGTCACCATTTGGTGTAAATCATCAGACATTTTAGTGAAAGACATTTTAGAAAAAAGCTCCTCTGTATCAGTCAGTTGTATCCCACCCTGATCTGGATCATCAGCTCTGGGACGCTGTTTTTGCTGTAACACAAAGGGAAGCTTTGGTGAATCCGGGCTAAATGGCCTAAACAAATACCTGTCCCCTGACGTAGGTGTAGCTGGAAGCAATGTGAATATACCTCTGAAGATTTAGACAGCTCAGCAAGGCAGCTCAGTGAGAAGAATGAATGTGGCTGGATGAGTGGGGGCCAGGTTTGTTTTGTTTTATTGGAGAGCACACCAACCCAAGCTGTTTTCAGCTGCTTGTTTCGATTCCTGTGCTACCTCCCGAGCTGTGCCAGTCTGACTGCTTGCATCATTGGGAGAAGAATAACTAGGGATTGATTTCAGTTTAAAATAACCCTTTTTTCCCCTGATGCTTCTGAAAAAAAGTTGGTCAAACTGCAGCCTAAGGGATTCTATTGGCCTGGTAAGAAGGGCAGGACTTGGTGTGCCTGTGCAGCCCAGCAAGCCAGCAAAGGGGAAGGTGGCAGCGAGTATTGCCATGGGAGGACAAGTTCTTTTAAGCACATTTTGTGCTGGAAAGATGGACTTGGAACTGTGAGCAATGGGGCTGCTTCAGGGGTATTCTCCCTGTGAACGTTGTGAGAGAACTCATACGCATTTGTAATAAATAAACCTGATTACATGCAATGAAATACCTGCCTCTTGTCATCCATTCCTCTCCATAGAGGGAACAGTTCCCCAAACACTGACTAGCCATTCCTGAGGGAAGGTTCACCATCACGTTGGTGAGTATTTAATAATCACCCAGAAACCCTGTTTTTTGGAATGCTGAGGCATAAATATCTCAACAGTTTGCTTGTTTTAGATGACACTGAGGCAAGACCCTCAGTATTGCCATTCTGCTGGCTTGTAAATTCCAGATAGTACAAAAGAAGACAGTTAACTCTTCCATTTTTGTGTACTGTGGCAAACCCTAAATGGCAATGCAAAAGTATTTGCTGTTTTAAGAGCAACCACGTGTTCCTTTCTTAACATCATCTCTGTTTTGCAATCAACATTTTGTGTTATGTATCTAGTCTATAAGCGTTGCTTTATGAATTGCCAACAAACCTTGTGCTCTTAACTCCACTGCTCATGCATTTTCACTGTACTTTCTGATCAGTGCTCATACATAAAGAGCAAGTCACTGAAATCTTTAAACTCGTGCCCACTTTCTAAATCATCTATTTGCCAATGAAAAAAAAACTTAAAACATTTTCTTAACTTCAGAATAGCAAGCATATTTCAGGATAAAACAAAAAAGCTTTTTGCCTAGTATTAGTGACCACTAGGTCATCCATATAAAAATACAGTAGTGATAGTGGAAGGATCAGATGGTTTATTTGTAACAAGTATTGCAAAATAAATCTCACCCCTGCAATGCAGAATGCAGCAAGGATGCTCAGGCTGCAAACTAACAGAGACAAAAAATGAACCAGATATACTATTTGCAGGATTAAGATTTTCTATCAGCCTCCAGAAACGGAGCCATGCAAGAAAAATTGTTCTGTGTGAGACCAAAATATGCAACACAGTCTGATAAATGAACAATTGTGCTTAGTAACAAAATGGCTTTTCAGCTGACAGCTGTTTCACCATACAATTTAGCCAGAGGCCAGATGGCCAAAGAGACACACAGTGGAAAGTAAATTCATAGGATGACTCCACAGAAGGAAAAACTCATAATTCATCTATGTTTGAAATGTCAAAGATTCAATTAATGGAATTAGAATGTAATGCCTAGTGCAGTTTGCCTGTTGGAAGCTGTGCTCAAGCTTGTTCTCACAGCTCCTCTGCAAGGGGAAGCAGTGGGCTCCTGGCTTAGAGCTCTGACTCACATGTGGCTAATTGCCTTTCCATCTCGCTCCCTGATAACTGGTTTTGGCTACAATACCAGGCTGTGTCACTTACTGCTCTGCACCAAGTCTTTTTTTGGCCTCTCATTTGGCACTGGAGTGATAGGAAGAGAGAAGACCTAAAACACAAGTAGGTGTGGACTTTTGGGAAATGCAGGAGAGGTGAGGTTTACTCTTGTCTTATGGAAGTTGCATCTCAACTTAGATGGGAGAATGAAATTAGATTTTATATCTAGCAGAAAAGTTTCCAAAGCCTGAAGTATATTTTAAAATAAACTATAATGTAGTATTTTCAAGTTTCAGCTCAATTATTTTCTATCAAAAACTGGATGACTTCGCATTATTAGTTACCACCACTGCAAGTTAAATTGTCTTTGGAAAACTCTGACTCCATCTTCTGACTGCTCAAGGAAATGCAGTGACTAGTTCGTATTTAGACTTCTTAACTTAAAGAATCATAGAATGGTTTGGGTCGCAAGGGATCTTAAAGATGATTTAATTCACAAAACTTTAAATATTTTCAATATCAAGGCTTTGAATATTTGGTTGAAGCTTTATTGATTTTAGTCATTGCCTTTGCTAGCTGCTATTGATGTTGCTTTCTACTGACAATGCTGCTTTTCTTACAGATTTCTGAGGAATAATTCAGGGCTTTGCTTGCCTTTTAATACCCTTAACACTGTGTTTGAATTCCCACCTGATTCGTGGGAGAAGGTTTTGATGACACAATTCACTTCAAATAGCAATGATTTGTCATTGGTTTTCCACATAATTTTTTCTCAGTGTCTGTGACCCCTTAATTCTTTCAGGTTTGATACCTGCATTGCCAGTTAGTAAATTTGCCTTTTTTTTTCTCTTTTAACATAAAGCTCTTTATAAAGGAACTTTGACAAAAACTAAATTGAGAGCTAGAGTCATCCATCCCCCTTGCTCTTTGTATTTATATTTTAGACCCAGTTTTGCAACCAAATGTTTAGTTCTCTGCACTCAGCATAGATGACGACTGATTTTTGTTAATGCAGTAAGATGAGAAAATTCATTTATGCTGTCCAATATCATGTTGTCCAAGGCATGCACATCCACACAGCTAGAGCAGAAAGCAAATCAATCATTTATTTGATTGCTGATAGTTAAAACAGTAGGAAATGTATTTTTCCTGAATTTATTTTCTCAACTTCTGATGAAAAAAATGTTCAAGGCCATGAATAGAGCAACCTTCCTGCCCATATTGGTCTAACATGCTCACATCTAACCTCTTCATTTCCCAGAACTGAAACAGACTTAAGGAGAGCTTCTCCAGGTCCTTAGAGAAACTCTCAGTCATGCAAGGAGCTGTGTATGTAGAGAAGCCAATGGAGATCTGCAGATGACAAAAATCTACTGATATGCTGCACTCATTGATCGTTTTTCCATGTTTTCTGAGCCGGTGTTTCACAGAGCAGTGGACCATAGGGAAAAGGACAAATAATGTCAAGTGTGAGGATGAGGATGACACAAGGAGGTGGACTGCTCTCACTATAGTACTGCACCACACCTGGCATCACTTACAGTATCACAAACGTGGAAAAATAAAGGGAAAAATAAAGAGTCAGTTGCAAATTGCTCCTCAGTATTAATTGCCCAATTTCATGTGTCCCTACTAGGTCTTCTGGAGGACGGGAAATTGGCTCAGACTGGTGTAACCACAGCATCAGCCCCAGCTGGAATGCTGAACACTGAGAAGAGGAACAACTGTGGCTCTCAGTGTGCCAATCCCATGGTCCACAGCGTGGGAGCCACGACACAGAGGCAAAATGGCTTCAGAACCGCAGAGGTAAGAGTATAATTATGTCCCTTGATGCTCAGCACTAACTTCAACCAGGTCTAACTTACTTTTGTGTCAATCTTCCTCACTGCAGTGAAACTGTATAAGAAATAAGAGAAAATGGTGCTGGGCTGCACCACAGCCACAGCATGGTTGAGCCAAGCACCTCTGACAATGCCTGAATGGCCACAGAATTGATGTTCTATTTGTCAGTCAGAGTAACACACACATCGTTACAGCAGAAAAAGCCCCCACGCTCATTGCTTTCCAACTCAGTCCAGCTGTGGCATGTATTGTGCAAACTGTTTAGATGAATTATCTGAAAGGGAACAAGTTTTCCCTTAATTGCTGTTCTGCTTAAACTATGTGAACTGCATAAACCTTGATGCATTCAAAGCTGGACATGAAGACTGAAAAAGTCAATGAGAGACTTTTCAATAACTTCAGTAGGCTTTGGATCAGATCCTCCCCCCTCCTCCCCCACACTTATATGTCATATACATTGTAGAAGAGTCATCCAGTAATGTAGGAAAACCCAAGGATTTGGGACTATACCAAAGACCAACCTTCTCCTGTTGCACCTGCCTACCTGCCTGCCTCTCACAGGTTTCCACTTGCCCCATTTGCGTAGCAGCTGCTGAGCTGCTGCAGATTAAAGAAATCCAAAAACTCCACATGGTTTACTGCTTCCTTGGCTTCTCATATGAGAAACCATTAGGTAAAAATTTAGGAAAGAGACCTTGCTTTCTGGGTCATCTGCAGATGTAGCAGATAGAGTCCTGTACGTGGTCCTTTGCATTTCTCAGGTAGAATCTCATCGTCTACTTCATGAAGTCCTTGCTACTACACTGCTGTTGCTGCTTCCCCTACTTTTTCAGGGGAGTTTTCTCCTAATGGACTATCACATAATTTCACATCTGAAGGGAGTGAGACTGTCTGTAAAATTTTGGAAGTCAAGGAACGTGCAGTCATGGGTGAATGTTTATACTCCTATGTGAATCTGTCAAAGGTACATTGCATTCCCTTCCAGGTGAGCACAAATTGAGCTTTGAGATGTTCCCAGAGTGGAATCATAAATAACTTATCTTTTACATGTTGGATTGCCATCCATGCATAGGACACTCCCTGAATTTGAGTTAGCAGTTCTGCTAAATCTGGCACAGCAGTAGTTAAAGGTGTGGTATTGGCTTTCCATCTTCTGCACACAACAGTGAGCAGCCACTGACCCTTTGTCTTTTTCACCGTTCCCCAGGGGATACAAATGCTTTCATTATCTGTACAATGCTAGGTGGATTGGCAGCCCACATAAGCACCATTTCTACCTTTTCTTCCAGTTTTTGCTTTATCTTCTTTTCTTCCTGTAACCGTTTCTGCAGCTGCTCAATTTCCAAAGATAGTAACAATTCAGTTGCTTTCCCGCCTCCTATTTCCTCTCTCAGACCTTATTTCTCTCTACTAAGGCTCTTCCTACCAAATTTCTCCAATAATTGTCTTTCCCTGTGCTCTGCTGAAGCAAGTAGAATCCTAAAATGATCATTGTCAGTTATAAGCTTGTTTCTTTGGGTTCCCAATCTTTCTTTTATTTCTCTCTCAAAACGCCAATGATGACTTTAATACTTCATTTTCTGATTTTGAAGCAGCATATTCTGTATAGGAAATTTTGAGGAAAGAAGGGACTCTCTGATTTCCTTTTGTGTGATGAGTTCCCAGTACTGCACAAATAATTGCTTTGTCTTTCTAGAATTTTTTGGCCCGTTCCTTGACTGCCTGGGAAGGAGTACATTATACTTCTGTAACTGTTTATCCATGGCAGTCCTGCTGACTACCCAATTTTTCTGTCACATAAAAATTTAGGAAAGGGAGATCCCCTTGCTTTCTGCATTGTCCGCAGGCGTAGTGGGCCTGGGGGCAGCCAGGCCTTCCCCTTGTTAGTCAGTATTATCTGTCTGTCCCCATGAGACCTTCATAGATAATATTTTAGAGTAACCAATTTCGCACTATAAGACTAGTAAGGTACCAGAGGCACAGTGCAGTCACAATCACAATCCCAGATGCACAAATGGCATAAGTTGCTCTGTAAGTATGGGTGAATTCAGTAAGACTCCAGATTCACAAATTGTGCAATTTATTGTTTTGTTGGGACAGAATAAAGTCCACAAATTGCTGTTGTTAAATGCACTGATATCAGAAAGTACCTGCAATGGTATTACCATGGAATAAAGCTTACCTGACAGGTGTCCCTAAGGGGAAGTAGAGGGTACAACCTGTTGACCATCCCAGGATTCAAAGGTAGAGTCTCCTCTGACCTCCCTCCCCTCTTAAGTCATATTTGTATTGTTTTCTTTGAGGGTGGTGAAAAAAAAGTTTCAGTTGATGTAATTTCATGATTAGGTGGAGTTTGAGTGACTTTAATCATGCATATAAAGCATGTACAGGGAATGAAAAGTAATATGCATTTTGAAGTTCACAATGTATAATTCAGCTTTTGCTCACCATTTGGGTCATTGCTTTGATTTAGTTCTCATTAGCTGCATTGTTTTAAACAGAGCATGACTCCAACACCTCTACACCGTCCTTTGTTTCATGCCTCTCTCAGGTATGAAACAAGCTCCCTCTGTGTCCCTGCTCCTCAGGCATGCACACAGTTTGTTTCTGGTGAATTACTGCCAATATGGGCACTCCTCCTCACTGAGCTTTGTCTTTTGACATTTTTCCACAGAAAGTGTCTCAGCACAGCATGTGGTGGAACCATCACATCCTCCACATACGGTGGTTGCGTGTCAGCAGTCACATCATTGAGACAGGCAAATTTAAACCCAAAGGGTCTGAGTAAATGGAAAAGGGAATTTGGATTGAACTTCACTTTGCATCTGCTAACACACAACACATCAGTACACATGTTTTTACTTTATACCTTCATTGTATTATCTTTTGTATTGCTGTAGTACAAAGATATTTCCTGGTGACATGGATAATGCTGTATTTTTTTCACAAGATACTGCACCTCCAGATGTGCAGGGACACATTCCACAGCAGCATGATATCCAGAGCCATGGGTTTGCTGCAAATGAAACCCACAAATGGCTGTCATAGCCACTAGCCCACAGAGAAAAATTAATTGGTGAGGTTGGATATGGTTGAACAGAACGACATAATTATTAATCCAATTTGAAAATAACTTGGCTACAATTGAGAATTACAGTGTGTACCCTGCACACTGCTAGAGAAAATGGTTTGCCTAATTTTGTAAGTGATTAGAAAATTTCTTCTGCATTGGACTTAGTAGGAAGTAGGGCAAATTCCCACAACATATTAACAACGTGAGTGTTGACTGTTGGACTTCTCAGTGGAGTGTGTGTTCCTGCCCTGAGGCCCTATGACTTTGAAGATTTCCTCCTGAATTTTTTAGCTGAGGTACATTCAGTAACATACACCTGTACTGTTGCAGCCACAAAAGAAAATTTGTGATGATAAGTAAGGCATTTACATTATTCTACACATCTAACGCAGGTGCATAAGAAAGAAAGGTAAGTTGTCTAAACTTCTTGTAGTCAAAATAGAAATATATATTCCTTCAGAGAAGGTGTAGTATCTAATTCAGGCTCCAGCTCTGGTTTGCCACCATGAATCTCTGTTTCTCCACTGAAGGAAGCCTAAGATGAGCAAGTTTCCAATTGGAACACCTAAAGTTTAGGTGCCTAGAGATGAAAACGTGACTATCCCCCCCAATTCAAAGTGTGCCCGTTTTATTTATCTGAACATTCACATTGACTACAGTTTTCTTTTATCTCTACGTGCTCTACAATACAATGCAATGCAGCACACAGTGCTCTCAGAGACTTGGGTTGTGCCATTGGCCTCAGGGAAAGTAGGGGGTAAACGGCATTACCTCACTGTTTCTCATTTTCTCCTGCATCGGGCTCTAAAGCAGCCTCCTGCCTCACCCTTCGGTTATCTGACAATTTGTGTCACAATTTGTGTGTCAAAAGGGAAAGAGTTTGACTCAGGCTGCATCTGATAAACTTTGGATTCTCTCATGATGGTAATGTCAGAACAACTTGAGAGTAAAAGATGATGATGATGATGATGAGAGGAGTCCTTATACCAGTGAAGGCAATATAATGGTCAGGCATGCCAAAAGCAAGGGTTTTATCCAGGTTGTGTCCCCTACTGACAATCACCTGCTTTGATTTTCATTATATGTGTAGTCTTTGGAGAGTCCTTGCATGAACAGTAGCACTGGGGGAGTAGACAGCAAAAGAGCAGGTGTATTCAGGCTGCAGAAATGTAAAGTAAAACACAGCGGAAAATAAACTCCAAGTGTTGCTCTGCAAATATATATGTACCTTCAACTCATGTCAGTGGAATTTTATCAAACGTTATTCTACCTGGCACTCTTGCCATGGAAATAATGCCTAATTTATCTGGCATTCCTTACACTGACCAATAGTTTCATAGAATACCAGAAATGCAATAATCAGACCCACCTAACTCACCCTTGTGTCTCTATCAGCTCATTTCTGAGTGCTCTTTGCTAGACCTATCCAGTTTACTGTGCATGTTGTGTGTTGCTCATGGCAACAAGCAGATAGACCAGGAGATGGAAAAGAATAAATTTAAATTAGGGATGCACTTGCATGCCTCAGACAGACCACTTTTTTGAATATTAGAAATTATCTGATGAAGCTCTGAAAGGTATATATATTGTGCTTGGGTCTTACATGCAGGCAGAAGTAAATTTTACACTAAAACTGTATTTTCACTTAAGAAACATAAAATCAGTTATAGAAAATTCTATATCAGGCTAGTGATGCACAACTCCCAGTGACATCAAAAGGAACCTCTAATTTTCACTTCTGGACTGAAACCAGATTTATTTGCTCTGCTTTTAGAGTACACACATGCAGATAGCATAATTATAGTCAAGAGGGTTGATCCAAAGTCTACGGTCATCCACAGCCTGTATGGCAGTTATAAAAGCTTGTGCCCATGCTGCATAAGAAAGTTGCTCTGCATCACAGTTCCATGTGAAGGATGCTGGAGGCATTCTGTTTATTAAGTAGAACTGTTTTCATAAGTTAGGAGGTAATTGTCAATGACTCTGCTGTCATCGTGAAATTCACTGTGCTGTTTAAATCTCCCACAGAGTAAATGGGACACACAGAAAATGTCCACAAAAGAAGTCACCATTAATGTTACAAAAAGCATCAGACAAAGTGACAGAAGGAAAACAAAGAATTGTGCCAATTAACAAAGAAAATTGCAGGTGAGGATGGACTTAACAGTGCTTCACTGCACTTTAAATGTTATCAGTCGCTGAAGACACGAAGATCTCCAGGTGTTCCAGGTTGAATACAGCAGGCAGCTGCTGCTGAGTGCCTTCAGAAGCAGGTCTTGTGGAAACCAGCTGCAGACACTGTAGGATCTTCAGATGTCATTTGTCTAAAGCAGTGGCACTGCAAAGACATACACCAAAATTTGTGCCATTTGTTTTTCACTAACTTCTATGTTATCCCTTGGCTATGTCCTGTTCTGCATTGCTATTAAGATCAGGCTGGATAATAAGAGGTACAGTTCATCACAATTAAAACCAGGAAATGAACAAATGAATCTGCATTTTTAGTCATAGAGATTTTTGAGTGTGCACATTCAAACCCATGGAGTTCTTTTAAAGCACTCACTTTCAAAAAACTCAAACCCAGATTTCTCAGCAAGTGACACATAGGTGACTTCCAATAAATCTCTTTTCAACTACATATATTGGTTATATATATATAGTCAAGTAATACAGTAACCTTTTTATATATTAAACTTTCAATTACCTAGTTTTAATTTATTGTCTGTATGACATAATTTTGGTCTTAAAAACAGTAACTTTCATATAGAGCAGCCTTACTTGAAGTTCTTAAGTCTTAGCTGGCAAGTAGAGCTATGGCTACTTAGTTTTTATACATGGCCCTTTAATTATATTGAGGCCCAGACTGACTTAGATAAAAGTTGTCATTAACATTACATGAAATGTCAGCTCAAAAAATTAACTTTATAAGATATAATTAATTCGCCATTCAGAAATTATTTAATTGCATTGTAAGTGTCCTGTATCATAGTACTCCATGATTATCATAAATATATATCTAAAAAGAATATAAACATTCTGTGTAGTAAAGTTCAGGAATTAATTCAACACATTACTTCTCAATATAGAAGTAATAACATATATTCTCAGTTAATTGGCATGTTTATAAAACAAAAGAGATAAATTTATTTGCCTCCCCTATAGACATATATATATGAGTATCCTTAGAGGGCCATTTTTAAGAACTATTTAAAAGTTGTTCATAACAAACAGATGACATTAGGAAGAAAATCCATGTATGAATGGTAAAAAGTCTTTTTCATGAGCAAACAGGTATAAATAGAATTCTGGGACTGAACCCCAATTTATTCTGTATTAGGATCATTTTAATGGCTTGCTGCTAAGTGTACGAGTACTTACTAATTTCTGTGTAGTACAAAGCTATGCAATTGGAATTGCTTATTAATTATTCCAACAAAAAAGGCAAACTGAAATCCAGACTTTTGGAGACCATAGCATATTTTTAAAGGATTTACTGGCAGAGAGAGTGCAGTATAAACCTGCATGATACAGGAAAACTACAGAAAGTGAATAATGATGCTGATGTGTTAAAGGGTAGAGGGATTTTGAAGGAAGGCAAAAGGGGAGGTTCATTGTGTAGAAGCTCTTCCAGAGACTGTTGCCTTGGGAGGATACCGCATTAGAGTGAGTAGATGCAAGAACAAAGGAGTCCTGGCAGGGAGGTTATTTACTAGCTAAGAAGTGATTTTGTGATGATGGGCTGACTGGATGCGTCAGATGTCTTGGGTCACACAACAAAGGCAAGCACGTGATGCTGCACAGCATATTGGTATGAAACAGCCCTAGGTCATGCCAGCCATCAGGGAGGCAGTTTTTGGGTCTTGCATTTAGAGCCTGAGATGTGACAGGATGGTTAGCAGGAGGTGGCCTTGGTACATTATTATCTGGGCAATACTGCAGACCTTGTTTATGCTGACCACATCCCCCATGAGCTGCGGAGTGGTGAAGGCTGACTGCCCTGGACTGCTCATGATAACTTTCCTGAGCTACTCCAAGATCCCATAAACCTGTTTATATCCTGAAACTTAAATTTAGGACATTCCAAGACTACATTCAACTTCTGTGGTGCAAGCCACATTTAGTTACAAGTAATTTTATACACTCTCCTCATGTAATACATTACTGTTCTTATTCATTAGGCTGTAACTGAAAAGAAATTACATTATTTCCCAGGTGGCTTTTTAGTTCTTAATGTGCACGCTTCCAATGACCTTAATAAAACTAAGAGTAGGTTCTAGAAATGTGTATTTATGTTTACTTTCCTTCTACTAGAGATAACCACCAGTAGAAACAAGCAAGTTGTTTGTAAAACAATATATAAAAATCTGTGTAGTTGGGGTGACAGGATCTAATCTATACTGCCTAAGACAATTTAAAGTCCTAAAAATAAATTCCTGTGCTGGTTTTAGTGGAAGAAACAAGCTCAAAGAATCATCTGGACATTTTCACTCTGGATGGCCTTCTTGGGAGTGAAGAGTCTTATTTACAGAGTCTGTTCTTTGAGCAGCAAATCAAATATCTTCCAAATACAAAAGGCTCAGATACATAAAATAAAGTAACCATGTTTAAAGACATGGACTTTCAGATAAAGGACCTGTGGGCATTTCTGTCTTCTTATATGACAAGATTTTTGAAATGTAATTTTCCCTCAAAAGGCATTATGCCACATAATTTGTTCCAAGTCCGTTGGCTGCACATGAGGATTTCTACAGGTACACTGAAACAACATGCTTTCTGCTGAAATGATTTGCTAAAAGCTGGTGAGTTTTTATGATTTACCTGAGTTCAGTTTTCAAACAGAAAGGAACTTTGCAATGTTTCCATAATTCCTTCACAATGTATATACAGGATTTTCCTTTGATGTTTGTATACCTGTAAAATACATCTTCTTCCACTATGTGAGAAATGGAATCACTCAAAAGAAAGTGAACATTTCCACTGGCTAAAGAAGAGAAAGTATTTACAGTTACCAATTCATCATTAGGCAAATTAATCTTCTCAAAGACTCAGTGCAATTTTATCTTGCATTATTCCTTCATCTTCTCCCTTATGCTTCCTTAATGTATTTCAGAATTTCATCATTACCGCAGGACATTGACTGGAAAACACACAATTTTACTGTGTGACTGAAACGATTTTGTACTGAAAAAATAGGAAACTATAATTATTGTGCAAGCAATATATGACTACTGAGTTAAACATGCATTCTTGTTAGTTAAATGACTGAGATTGCATAAAAAACAGAAAAAAGGTATTTTTGATCTTCCTAGTATGTTCATATACATAGATATTCATATGTGCATGTCTCTGCATGTGTACATTGTAATGTCTGTGGTGTGTACTTCTGCAGTTCAGGCACATTTTTTTGAGAACCTTTAATTTCTGTTTTAAATTCTGATGCTCAAGTGTGAAATATTTTAATGTTTGAACTGGTATCTGTTTTACATGCCTTATGAAAAGAGTGAGTTATAATTTGTGCACAGAAATGGTATTTGAAAAAAGCAGGCTTAGTTTTATTTGCAAATAATGAATAATATATCTAAATTCAAACTAGACTAATGGGAACATTTTTGTACTCTCATTTTAGCTGCAAATTGTTGAAGATTGACCTTGAACTTGAAAATGAAAATAAAGGAAATTTTTAAAGTGTCTGTTTATTACTTCACGAATTTCACATTCCTGTGTTTGTGATTAATTTATCTTCAAGAGCTGAGATCAAAGACTGTAAAGGTATAATGAGTGGTTCCCACCTCTTCAGAGAATCAGAATATTTCTGTATCTGATGTCCTCATGTTGTGGCTCATGGACTGCGTGGTCATATCAAAGAAGGTAAAATACATGTATTCCCCATAAGAAATGAGTGTATTTGCCAAGGAGGGCTTGTGAGGTCAAAATACAGTTGTACCTCTGTAATTATAGATTGAGAGTTTGTGGTTGCTGTCATAGCTAAAGTGGAAGGCACTGGGAACCTGAGACATTTTCTCTGGTAAGATATCATAAGGCAACTATGAGAGAAATAGAATACATAACTAAAAGAATGTTCTTTACTCCTGCCTGAACCAGAAAGCACAGGGTAGAAAAGCAGCCACAGTGTTGTTTGACCTGTGCCATAGAAATAAACTCATAACTTCTACACACAACACTTTTTATTTTTTCCGAAATTGCAGTAAATTTACATGATATTTTTCCTTAGTGCCAGAAAGGTGCTTGCTGAAATACTATCCCCATCCTAATTGCCTATGCTCCGGGTGTTGCCTGACAAGTAGCTTGTTTCTTTGATTCCTGGCCAGGATGCTGACACAGGAACTGGTTTGTTTCCTGTGGAAAAGGAAGAATAGTATCAAAGGAATGGCTTTCAGATGTGCCAAAACAAAAAGGATTTGGGGACATGAGCAAGCCATAGTCCCTCAGTAAGGCATGTAAGAGCCCATGGGAACCCTGCAAATGGGATGATTCCAGGGTCACACTGTTCCTTAGAAGCAGAGCCCTTGTTGGTGCAAGACTGGCAGGATGGGGGGAGGGCCTTGTTGCAAGTGAAGCTCCCAAAGCTTAGGTTTGATGGGCTCTGTTTCTCTCTGCCTCTGGGCAATATGTGCTGAGGTGACATTTCTAAAATAAGTGCTTGGGAGGTGCTACATGAACTACAACAATGTGTACACAGGGAGTCCACAGCAGGTTTTTATTTCACAGTGAGGCAAATATTTTGAAGAACTTGATACACTTCAATGCTTCAAAACTAAACCTTCAGTGTCCTCAGGCCAAGCATCCCCTGTTGCACTGGTGCCTTCCCAGGTGCCTCCTTTCCAGATTGTCTCAGTGAAGCATGTGAAAAGGGTACCAGCAATAAATAAGATGCGGTGGTCTAAGAAGCAAGAATGCAAGTTTTCATTCTGTCCTGTTATCACCTGCAAGTCTTCAAGTCCTCCAGTCTGATTTTCAGATTTTTTTCAGGTAGCTTATGCATAATATCTAGAGTTAAAAGCTGTTCTCCTGCCCATCAGTAAACTAATGGCAAAGTTGGATCATTAATATAAGATAGAAAGTTAGCTGGTTCACTAGAAAAGACATTTGTTTACATATGCCACTTAAAATCCAAAGTTATTTGCAACAGCTCCTTGCACAGAAAAACTCAGCAAACACTAAATCTAGGAAATACTGTCATCTTAGTGATAGAAGGATGTTTATAAGCAAGAAAAAAGAAGGCAGAATACAACAGCTTTCTTTACTTTCTAGAGGATTGAATATCATTTAAGTCCTGAGTGCAAAAAACTGGGATGCTGCTATAAATCTGTCCTTTCAGGACTGTTGAAAACAAGTAGTTTTAGGTTGCTGTGGGTGACTGCTTGGGAAAAAATAGCACTGAGTGAGAAAGAAAGAGAGTGGTGTCACAGGCCAGGACTGAGCCATGCTGCCAGTTGTATTAATTAGCCTTGCCTGCACACTCTTGCATTATAGTCAGTATTACTCAGCTTTAATTTAATTTCCATTAACCTTTGCAAAACACTCACATGTTTGGATATAGGGAAATATGTTTGGGTATTACTGCATGGACAGAAAGAACAGTTTGCTCACAGCAAAAAAAAGTGCTTAAGAAAAGGCACCATTGCTAAGTAGCAGCCTATTCTTTATCATCTGTCAAAAACAAAAGGCATGAAAATATTAATAGTCATCTGTATCTGGTTTTACC
Source organism: Cephalopterus ornatus (assembly GCA_013396775.1). Taxonomy (NCBI): domain Eukaryota; kingdom Metazoa; phylum Chordata; class Aves; order Passeriformes; family Cotingidae; genus Cephalopterus; species Cephalopterus ornatus. Next base: position 225,049 of record VZRE01000926.1, read on the forward strand.
AGGAAATTAAACTCTTGGGCTTGTTCATGCAAGGCAGATAGAACTTTCCAGGTCACACTTAGTAAGTGACTTAATGTTCAGTTTGCCTGACTAAAGGGCTGAAGAGTGATTTGAACCTAAAATGTTGGGTGCTGTGGCTTATCCATGTCTCTAAAACAGACCTTCTGCAGTGCAGCATCATATCTTTTGCCCTTAAATTAGTCTCCCCCAGAACAGTTTTTCCACTTCATCCGGACTACTAATATGGCATCATTTTTGCAGCACATTATTAGACGCATCATTATATTATTGAGAGCATAATTTTACCAATTCAGACATGAACCCAGTAAGGCTAAAGTTCATAATCGCAGCTGCCAAGCTCAGGAGCAAAGTTAGTTCTCATTAATTCACTGAGCAGCCACAACTCCACCCAAGTAGTATCATCACCTCTGGGAACTGTTGGATGTAGGGAGTTCAATATTAATGGTGTTCTATGCAAATGATATTCATTATTCATGTTTCCAAAAAGCATTTTCAGATGAACTAACATGTTTAAAATCATTGTGGAGGCAACCATTTTACACCTACTTCTCGAATGCACTAGTTTACTACTCTAGCTGGGATTTCATACCTAATAAGGATTTTCTGTCCCTTGATCGTGACTGATATCATGGCAATGTTTTGACAATTTAGAAGATTAATTAACAAATACAATAGAATAACTTCCAGAATATATACTGGGCCACATTTTCCACCAGGAAATTGCTGTCATCATTGCTGTTTACCTGTCTGCATGCTGTCTTTTCTTACAGTGTGTTAATTACTTGCATCCATGGTAAGAAACTAGCTTCTTATGCCTGCACTATACAGATATTTTTCAGTTCTGTCTAATAAGCTCTCACTGGTATTTCATGTTACAAATGCATATTTATCATGGGGTGAATCTATGCTGCCAAATCCCTTAGCTCCAATACCTGCTTCTGGATCCTAGTCCCAGACCATCTGTGCTGCACACATGGCACATGTGCGTGTTCACTCCTGGTGAACACAGGAACAAAACAACCAGTGCCCTCTACAATAAAACTGGGCTGGCCCAGGAGCTGCTCTTTGCAGACAGCACCGTTTTGGTCGTGTCTCTGTCCCTCTGCCCTACGGAGACCGGTACCACCCCATTGGCATCCCAGCACACCATGGACATGGATGTCTTTGCATTATGGCCCAGGATCCATCTCAAGGAGCAGCGGCAGCATGTTATAAACAGCTTCTGTGAGCTGCATTGCAATCCTTTAACTACTCTGGGGAAGGTGTTTTCACACATCATGGAAACCATTTCCTATCAGCTCCTCCTTTCCAGCTTCTTGGGGAACACCACCTAGGCAGCCTAACAGCAGCCCAAACCCCCAGCTTTTATGTCTCCATCCTCCTCCTTCTCCAGGCAGAACGATACTGCACACATTCCTCGTTTCTCCCCTAACTCAGCCCTCCTGGAACCTACCATGTGTACCCCTTTCACTGCAATGCACCACTTTTTCCACATTTCTGGCCATCTACATGCCAGGCTGCTGTCCCCTCAGTTACACTGGGCACTGTGCTGAAGTTACAAGTACTACTCCACTGCATCAGAAGTTACAGTCAGGGTAAAGGCAGTTGTTGCCTTTTGTCTTTACTGCAGGCTCAGGCTGTTCACAAAAATGCCACAGGGCTCAGAAGGGCTGTCTGCATCGGTGGCTGTACCAAAGTGCAGCTGCCAGACCTCCAGGGCAGTCTGTACAATTTACAGAGGCTAAAGAAATACGTTATTATACACACAGCCAAGAATTTATTATTAGTCTAATAAAAATGCTAACAGTGCAATGAAGTAATTACTACCACTCCGGTTATACAACAATTTACAAATATGGATAGTCCAAATTGTCCAGTTATTACAGCCCATTCCCAGGAAGGAGACCCACTGCTCAGCACCCACCCCACTGTCTGGGGCTGTCCTCATCGTGCTTGGCTTCTCTGTGCACTTGAGCCAATGCCATTGGTCTTCTCCAAGGAGGAACAGGGGAGCCTGGGAGGACCACAATATTAATGTTCATGGTTTTCTACCTTGTCTTCTCCATGAAGATTATGACTGATGCTGGAGGGATTCTTCCTCCTCACTGTGTGTCTGTCTGGAGAAGTTTTTATGCTTTCCAACACATCTGCTAACTTGCTCCTTCCTCCTTGGTTTGCAATTTCATTATTTGTCTGAATTTACTATATATAGCATATTTTACTTATATGAGAGGCTCATTGTTCTCTTTTTTTATCCCTAAACTGAGTTTAATCCAATCCACAGGGTTGTTCTCCTCTAGTGACTGATAACTGACCATGTGTGACTTGTGCTTACAGTCCTGGCACCTTTAATATCAGTTTGCACTTGCACCTTGAAGACCTCTACTCTCACCCTGCTACAATCCCGTTTTCCTTCAACCACTATAAAGCTGTAGCCTTCTGATCACCTACTGAATGTTTTATCAGCAAAACCCAGTTGCACACACACCCTTGCTTGAGAGACTACCCTGTCACTTTGCAACTAGAACAACCCAGCAGAAGACATATATTCAGACACATACAGACACAGGCAAAATACTCCATGTCTACGAGCTGTGGTAATATCACTAGTAAGTCATCAACTTACACTCAGTACACTTAACGAGAAACAATCTGCATTATGGCTTCAAAAACTTCCATCATGATCATACTTCCATAGCAATAAATCAGCAGTGTTAAGGGTGATGAGGTTTCAAAGCACTGTCCTCTGCCATGGGCTTCTGCCAGCCACCTTCATCAACTGTTGGAGACACTCTCCCATAAAAGTTTGGTCTCCAACCCTGGTCAGCCCAGATGGCCCTAGCACATCTTGGTCCCACCAGCAACACCATTATCCCGGATCACAAATCTTTTCTGAACTGCAGGGAAACTGGCCAGAATATAGTCCTGGTGACTCCTGGTTTTGTTTGTCTCAGGTCCATGTCCTGGCTGTGCTGGGATGGATGGCTGATCTACTGGCCAGGATTGATGTCTCCAGCTCTTTTAGGGAGACTTTACTTAAGAGAAGGAGCCAGGTTTTGGACAGACCACAGATAACATCCAAGTTTTTTTGACAGGAATGTGATTAGTAAATACAGCAGTGGCAGAAGCACCAAAAAGCAGTTACAATGGCAGCAGTGTTGGGCAATGTGTTCTTTCAATAAAGGGATATCAGTGTGGGGAGTGGACAGACAATTTTGAGGAGTCTGCTGGAGCAGTTGCTTGCCATACATGGGCAGGAAAGTGCCATACACAGCACACCAGAAAAGGCCAGGGGTGAGCTGGTGGAAAGCCTGCTGGATACATACCAAACAAGCTCCACGGCTATGCAGTGTGGATGCAGCTTGCCTTCTCTAGAAGGGATTTTGAAGCATTTTGAAGATAAGCTACAATGGGGCTGATGCCCTCTGAAGCATAGCTGCCAGCTACCCATGACTGAACTTTGATCTGGACAGAATTTGGACTAAGGAGAGTTCATATGATACTCTTCACATAAAGACAAAGTTTTTTATTTGTCTCCACCCCTATAAATTTCTAAAGTCTGAGATGCTTTTAATTGTACACTTGGGAAAATCAATAATTTAATCCTCCCAGAACTGAACATACGTTATCCCTTTTTAATCAAAGTGCACAATTCACATAATTTGATTTAGGAGGACATTTTGATGACAGATCTAGATATCTCTGAAGTAGTCCTGTTTATTTATAAGCAGCATACAAAGTCAGGTTGCAAGCAAAGGGAGCTAATTTCTCTTATGTCTCCAAGCACTTCTGTGACCAACAATTGCTGAAAAGTTTTGTCTCAGCTCTTTCTCCCAGCCGTGTCAACACTGTTTCTCTGATTCAACACCGTTCAAGTTAAGCATATCTCGTGAAGGAAACAAGTGATCCACACTCACAGTGTCCTCCTTGGAAGATCCTGCAGTGATTCAAAATTTGGCTTTTCCATATATCAGAGAACCTTCCACTGGTGGTTTAAGCCCAGGAATTCCATTGCAAAGCAATGAGAAGTTACCCCAGAGATGATCAGTCACTCTCTGTCAGGTGGGGGTGTCAATCATTCAAAACCAAGGAAAGGTAACTTCTCAAATGCATTTGGTTACTTTTGATTATTCACTCAGATTAACAGAGAAATCTTCCCTACTGTCTCAAGCACATTGTGTCCTGCGAGTCCACTGTCATAGGTATTAATAACTGAAGGCTTTTATTTTGCATGCTTTTGAGGCAGCTGGAAGGCTGCTCTCCAAGAGAGAGATAAATCCATCACATTTATCATCACTTTATGGACCTCTCCATTCCTACTTTGTTAATATAAAGACTTTAAAATGAGTGTATGTTGCACATTCTCATTAATCCCTTTATATGGGCAATGTGATATAAGGTGACTTAACTGTGGGCAAAAATCAGTGGATTTGCATTTTTTCCCAAGGTTTTGTTTGTATAGTTTTATGCAATATAAAAATTAATCATTTTTATATCATTTTATATCATTTTATACAATATAAAAAATTACTTTTGTGTGTTCACAAGTGAAAACAGCCTCTTTCTTCATTAAGTCAACGTGTATTATGCTGCTGCTGTTCTGCCACAATAGTCCATAATCCAGAAGAAACCATGATGCTTTACCACAAATTAGTATGAAAGTAGAAAGCTCCAGTAATGGTTTGATTTTCTTCCTTTTTATTGCTTTCAAATTCAGAAACAGCTTAAAACCAGCAATTGAACTGACACAGCTAGAGCTCCTGAATATAAAGCAACTTTAGATTCTTCCAAATTTGAGAATTTGTTCCTGAATTCAACAGTTTCACTAACACGTTTCTCATAGAGCTCAAACAAAAGCTTAGCTGAATTATTCACTTTGCTCCCAAGAGAGTAGGAACCTTGTATTTGCTAGTGGCTGAAGAAAAGACACAATGCAATTGGCAGAGATGCAGAAACTTTTATAGCTTGACAGAAAAGGCACAGAGAGAAAAATGGAACAAGGAAAACATAGGGATTGTAGAATTATGCAATTATGTCAGTCCATTAGATTAAATACTAATGCTAGTTATATCTGTGTAAATCAATTATTACATTAAAATTTTGGATATGATAACAGAACTTAGTTTTTGTCTTCTATTAAAATTTAGTATCTTTTTTAGTATAAATTACTCCACAACACTTGCTTAAACACCTTCATTTGGATTTTTCAAAGGAAGTTGAATGAATTTGGTGCAAAATATAATCAGGCATGTGTTAGGATAATGCAAGTGCAAAGAGGAGAATAGAAACAAAACACTGTCTTTGTCTGTTATTTATTTTCATTCCCTTTGTGCAAGAGCAAACAACTGTTCGAGTGCTGAAGAGTGAAGTTCCCAGGTACTTAGGTGAGCTGCTGTGACATTTGATGCACAAAGAAGAGACAGTACAACTGGATTTACGAAGGATTTATAAATCCAAGGGCCAGACTGACGAATCTTAGTTATGTTATTCCATTTCCAGCAGAAATTGAGTTGGTTGAGTTAAACTGATTTTTGTCTTGTCTAGTCTATCCATTTTGCTCTACTGATATATTGAAAAGGTCCCAGGAGGTGCATTACAGTATCTTTGGTATGGAATGTCATTCTTTTTTTGACCTCTGTAAGCAGGATCGCCATTTGCCATCCCTGGATGTCTCTGTCCCCCTATTTAGAGACTTGGATGGATCTGTTGGCCTGCTCCCTTAAGCACTGTCAGTATCTTCAGGTCTGGAACAGCTCCCAGACATGATCATCCCCTCCATCTAGATGCTCAGTGTCCTCTACTATTATGCTGGGATAGTTTTGCTTACCTTCAGTTTTCACCGTGCAACATATCAGTTCCACAGCATGTTACCACTGCAAAAGTTGGACCAGACTTACAGCCTTGTTCCAAACTTATCACTAAATACAACCATGAAAAACAGTGTTCCAAGAGAACGTGTACTTGCCGCGCATCCTGTCCCAGTTGAACCTTTCAGATGGCTCAGACTGCCTGAAAGTTTGAGTAAAGAATCATCAGTGCACAGGATGACAGCTGGTGGCACAGGGTGACTTACAGGGGTCTTTTGTGCCCAGATGGCCCAGCACAGGTAGAATGCAACTTGTAGCAGTGAAGTACTAAAATTAAAACACTGAGTCAGACTTGCAAAACAGTTAAACCTGATAATGAACACTAAGCCATTGCTAAGTCATTGTCCTCTGCTACTGGGAGTCTCTAAGCTGTGTTCTGTTACAGGACAAGGGCATCACACCATGTACATGAGTGTCTCTGTGGAAGGAGGCATGGACATCTCTATCATTCAAGGGCAGTTTTGGTCCTCTGAGGACAAACAATGGTAATTAGGCTGCTGTTGGCAAGGTGTAATGGTTTGGATCTGGTTTTCCCGCCGAATGTTCAAACCTCACAGTTTGCAGCCTTCACCCCCCCGGCCCGAACACAAGGGAAAGGGAGAAGGGAAAAACTACTGAGAGCACCAAAATGATCAAACCAAAGCTGTATAAATATATATAAATGTATTTACACTTACATACAATTAGAATACTATGTACACAGAAAAAGGAACCTTGAACACCTCCCCCCCCACAAAGGGAAAATGGAAAAGGAAAACCCAAAACGGATATGCAAAGTCAAACCCCGGGAACAACCAATAAAAAAACTAGCAAAAGAAAATCTTACTACTCTCCTTGACATAGCAGAATCACGCCAAACGATCACTGGTACTTTCCGCCTCCCAAGGTCCACAAGGCC
>VZRE01000927.1:11092-27959 GCA_013396775.1 Cephalopterus ornatus
CCCCCAAAAACAACTTTTTTTTTTTTTTTTTTTTTTTTTTTTAATATTTCTTCACTTTACAGGGTTACAATTGTCTTAAATATTCTGACGTTTAAATACAATCTGTATAATAATGTTATTATAAAATGTAAACTTTCAGTGTTTTTACTTTATTTTCTCTTTTTTTTTTTAAATTTTTTATTTATTTTTTTTNCCCACTTTGCTTTTTTTATTTATTTTTTTTTTTTAATAATAATCAAAAAGTCTCAATACCTGAATGTTTTGCAAAACTGAAATCTTTCACCGGGGCCTGGGTGCGCCCGAGGCCGCCGCGCTCAGAGGTAGAATGTGGTTTATATTTTTATTCTTTTTTTTTCTTTTTTTTTTTTGTCTTTTGTGGTTTTTTTTTTTTTTCTCATTTTCCTTTTTTACCTGAGTTAAGATACGTAACGCTGGGGGGGGGCAGCTGCAGCTGGGGCTGCTTCTTTAGTTTAATTTTCTTTCCAACCCGCCCCCCCTCAAAGAAACTGATTTAGGCTTTTATTATTTTTAAATCGATATGCAAAAAGAAAAATAAAGTGGAAAGTCACCCGCTCTCAAAAACAAAAATAAATGGGGGGGAGGAAAAGAGGGAGAGGGAAAATAATTAAAAAAGGCCCAAAACAACCCAAAATAGTGACTGTACAATGCAAAAAATCACTAAGAAAATCTAAGCCCACCCCGGGCATGAAAATTCCCCCTTGGAATTTCTCCTTGCGGGGAGCTGGGCTGGACCCCAACAGCAGCAGGAGCTGGACGGACCCCCCCAGACCTCCCCAAAGGGTCCATGGAGCCACCAAGATCCCCCCACGGAGCCACCAAGGGGATTCCAGCACGGAAAAAAAGGCTGAAAACAACAAAACCAGCTGGAAAAACCCCAAATCCCCTGAGATCGCCACTTCCCCGAGTGAAATTAAAAATAAAGCGTGGGGGGGGGTCCCACCAGCCCGGACCCCCCCCGGCACCTGGGGAAGGGGGAAAACCCTGTGCTCCAGGTGGGAACCTGAGAATGGAGATACCGAGGGGGCCGGGGGGTTTCGGTATCGGGTCGGATTGTGTCTTACGCAGATGTGGGTGAATTTTGGGGGGGGAACAGTAAAAAATGAGATTGTGAGGCTTAAAATAAAATCCTCGGGTCCTTCGGGTCCTCTGCGACCTGTGGAGCGTCCCACAGCCCTGAGCATCCCATCCTCTGGATTCCTGCTTATTTTTGGAGGAAAATAAGCCCAAATTGGCTTTAGACAGTAGTTTTATGCGGGGGAAGGAAAAAAAATCAGGATTTACCGGTGGGGGAAGGAGCAGAGCTGGACCCAACCACCGATAATGAGAGGAGAAAGGAGATTCCAATGTTTTTCCAAGCTCCCATTTTCCCTGATGAAGACTAATATATATCATTTGCATGTTAAAAGTTTGATTCTTCTTTTGCTTAGAGAATAAAATAGAAGCTATTTACAACAAAACAATCAAAAACCTCCTCTTAAAATCCTGCAGAGTGGAGTTCCCAAAATAAAGGTGGGAAAAGGATGGAAATGAGTAAAGTATCTCCCTATTTCCAATTTTTTTAGGATTCTTGGGTTTTTATCCTTTAGAATTCCGGGGGGTTTCACTAGAGCTCGCGTCAGCAGGCGTCCGTGCGTCTGTCTGGAGGTAACACGAGTTAAAAAATAATAATAATTATAATAATAATAATAATAAATGTACAGTGCAAAGTGTGATGTGAGTGAGGTAAACGGTCCCGGAGCGGCGCAGCCGGACAGCCGGCAGCTCCGGCAAAACCCCCCGGGCTAAAGCTTTTCTGCCTGGAAAAGGAAAATCCAACAACACGAGAACAAGGGCAGAGTCTGGTGAGACCCTGATGAGACCCCAGAGAAACCCTGGCAAGACCTCGGGCGAGATCCCAGTGAGACCCTGGTGAGGTCCCAGTGAAAACCTGGTTGAGATCCCAGTGAAATCCCATTGAGACCCTGGCAAGACCTCGAGCGAGACCCCGGTGAGGCCCCGGTGACTCCGTGGTGAGCCCCCGTCCCCCCGCGGCTGCCAGGTCCAGGGGTCCGGGGGTCCGGGGCGTTAAGGCGAAGCGCTGTTGGAGGTAGAGCTGGGGGGCACAGCCAGGCCAGCCGGGGCGGGGGGCACATTCCCACCACCGCTTCCCACCCCGCTGCCGCTGCTGCCGCTGCTCCGGCTGCTGCCGCTGTTGCCTTTGCTGTAGGCAGAGGAAGAGGAGGAGGAAGAGGAGGAGGAAGGGCCGGGCGTCTGGGCAAACAGCACACCTGGGGAGAGAGCAGGGTCTGAGCTGGGGGTGCTGAGGCTGCTGGACCACGCCGTGGAACGGGGTCAAGGGCGGTGGGAGTGGGTGTGGCCGTGGGGGCTGCTGGCGCTGGCGGTGCTGGAGCAGCCCCCAGCCTTGGCAGTGGGGTCTGGGGGAGCCCCTCACCTGTGTAGACGATCCCGTTGATCTCCACCGACATGCTGATGCTGTTGGTGCCGTTGCTGCTGGTGGTGGCGGCGTCCGGGCGGTTCTCTGCCGGGGAGAGCCGGGTTACGGAGCCCGCCGGGGCCAGGGGCTGGGCCGGGGCAGGGGTCCGGGGCCGGCACTGACCTGGCGAGCGCGTGCCCTGGCTGTTGATGCGGATGCTCATGGGCAGCTGGGCTGTCATGGCCAGGAGGTTCTGCTGCAGTGCCCGCTGCATCAGCCGCTGCTGCTCGTCCGTCACCAGCGCCAGCTTCTTCTCCGGGGGCTCTCCCGACTCCAGCTTCTCCCGCAGCTGCTCCAGCGCCGCCGCCTGAGCAGCCGCCGCCACCTGCACCGCAGCCGCCTGCGCCGCCACCACGGGGTGCCCGGCCAGAGAGACCGGGAGCCGGCTGGGCATGGAGATGGGGATGGGGGAGTCCTCCTCTGCGGGGTGAGCAGGTGTCAGGCGTGGGGGCGCAGGGACAGGCAGGTGCCACCACCCCGGGGGTGTCCCTGGCCCTGGCACAACGGTTTGGGGCCCCGCCGTGCTGGGGGCTACCTGGCACCTCAAAAGGTCAGAGATGGGTCACTGGAGTCAGGGTCCCCAAGCTGAGAGGAGGGGGACCAGGGAGGGGAGAGGAGCATCACCCCCCTGCCCACTGCACCCAGCTCTGCCCCTTATCCCTGGTGCCAGGAGGGGGCTCAGCCAGTGGCTGGACCCCACAGCAGCCAGACCCTGCGGCAGCGGGACCCTGCAGCAGCCATTACCTTTCTTGATCTTCTGCCCGGGCGCGATGGCCCCGCCGTTGGTGGTAGATGCCAGCCCCAGCGCTGGCACCGGCAGCTTGGGCGAGGAGAGGAGGCCGTGGGTGCCGCTGGGCGAGTAGGCGAAGAGGGAGCCGCCGAAGCCCTGCCGCCGGCCCTCCCGCCGGTTGCTGTCGATGGCCGCCTGCAGCTCGTTGGGGTTGCTCAGCCCACGCTTCTCACACTCGTAGGGGTACAGATACTTCATGTACCTGTGGCCAGACAGGACACAGGTGGGGATGGTGAGGGTGAGGCAGCAGCTGGGCACCCCTTCCTGTGTGCTGCCGCCTCCCTCCCTCCCTCTCCACTGCTCCCACGAAGGGCAGAGGGACCCACTAAGGACTTGCCTCCTCCCCACTGTCCCCAGCCCCAGCGCAGGGCACAGGGACCCCCAGGGTTTGCCCCCTGGCCCCAGTTCAGGGCACAAAGAGCCCCTTGAGGGCTTGGTCCCCCTCCCATCAGGCTCAGCCCCTCTGTCCTGTGTAGGGCAGAGGGACCCCCAAGGGCTTGCCCCCCTCCCCTCCTGCCGAGCCCCCGCTCACTGGGTGCGCAGGGTGAAGGCCGCACTGGTGATGGAAGTGGGCAGGCTCAGCCCCTTGGTGATCTCCCGCCACAGCTTCTTGTTGATGACCTCCACCAGACCCCCCTTCTCAGTCACCAGCGTGTACAGCATGTACAGGTCCAGCACCTGCTTGGCCATGATGGGGATCCGGTTCACGGGGGTCCCTGGGGAGCAGTGGGAGGAGAGAGCAGGTCTGGGATGCTGCTTTGTCCCCCGCAGCCATGGGGCAGCTGCCGAGACCCCTGCAGGGCAGCAGAGGAGGTGGGGGGGCTCCTGCTCCTCCCTCCCCTTCCACCATCCCCTTCTTCCCCTCCAGGCCCCCCCGCTGAAATCAACCATGAACAAAGGAAACAGAAACTCGCAGTTTCCAGCCACAGCCCTGTCGTGGCCGAGCCGGTTCCTCGGGCTGAGCCAGCACCCAGCAACGCGAGTTATTTATAATGGGGGCGGCACGATCTGGCTACGAGGGTCCCATGAGCCGAGGGACTCATCCCTCCAGCCACAGGGAGGGGGCTGGAAGCACCTGCTCCCTCCTGGGGGTCCCTGCCCTCCTGGCCTCGTGGTGAGGGGGCCCTGGGGGACCCCAGGGGATGCAGCCAAGGGGACCCCGGAGGACACAGCCAGGGGCCAGGGGGACCCTGGGGAAGCCAGCCAGCAACCCTGGCCCCCCCGCAGAGGCACACGTGCTTCCCCAGCGCTGCCTGACAAAGGGCCAGAGCCAGCCCTGCGTCAGCACTTCCAGCGTTGTTTTCCACGCAGGAACCAGACCCTCGACCAGGCGCACGTTTGGCTTTCAGCCCTTCCCACCCCAGCCCCTCTGTGCCCCTCCCACACAGAGCGAGGAGGCAGCAAAGGGGCTTTGCCCCCTGCAATAAGCCAGGGAAGAGGCAAAAGGGGGGCACAGCCAGGGGGGCTGCAGGGGTGGGGGGGACCCTGTGGGGAGGAGCTGCAGGTCTGGGTGCGACGGGTGCAGGGAGAGGGGTGAGGGGGGGCCGCAGGCACCAGATCCAGCCCAGCAGGTTTGACCCCGCTGTGCCGAGGGGTTAAAGATTAACCAGCAGCTCAGCCAGAGCTGTGACCCCAGGGCAGTAATGAGGGGCGAGGAAATGAGCCCCGGGAGGGGCATCAGGGGGTGGACGGTGGGCGTGTGGAGGGGCTCACCTCGCTTCTGCATGAAGCTGAAGAGGTCATCCAGGAACTCCTTCCTCCTGGGGTCACCATCCAACTCGTACAGCTGCACAGAGAGGAGAGAGATGCTCAGAAACCCCCTTAGCCCGTGTGTCCCCCCGTCCGAGATCCCTGGCTCCCACTGCAGCAGACGTGTGGCTGCAGCCCTTCAGCTCGCAGGACACCAAATGGTCCCTGCACGGGGCCGTGGGGTCCCTGGGGTCTCTGTGGCTGGAGCTGACTTGCGCCCATGCCCCGCTGCCACCATCCCCTGCCTGCCTGCTGGGAGCTGGGTCCCAGAACACCAGTGCTGAGATATCAGTGGTGCCAACGCCGGAGCAGTTCCCAGGCTGCCAACACCATGCTCAGCCCCAGCTCCTCCCAGGAACGCTGATCCCGATTATTTTTAGCATTCACTGCATGCTCAGCACAGCAACGCTTCAGCACAGTCCCTCCTCTGCACCCACGGTGCCAGAGAGAGCCAGGGCTGGGAGACAGTGCCTTGTGTGCCGTGGTGTGAGCTCATGTAACACTGGCACTGCGGGGACGTGTCCCGTGCCAGGGCAGGCAGAGCCGGTGGATAATCTACCCCCACCCCAGGAAGGGTGTCAGAGCAGGGGCTGTGAGGGTAGACACCGCCCAGAGGCCACAGCTCCGGCTTTTCTCAGTGACAACTCTGAACAACTGCCAGTGTGGCCGAGGGCTCGGGAGGGGCCTATAAATACCCCCCCGCCGCGGTAACGCACCAGACACACACCACAGGGCCGCTGCTGCCGGTCACCAGGTCACCAATGTCCCACTCCCTCTGTGGGCACGCCCTGTGGCACCGGGACCTGCGGGCAGCTGGGTGGGTGGGCATCGTGCTGGCTGTAAGCGAGGGGTGCAAACCCCCCCTCCTGCCGTCCCCCAGGGAGGATCCGGATCCTGCAGGGCTGGACTCGCCCGCCGGCGCCGATCAAAGGGATCAGTGGGGCCGCATGATAAGCGGGGCTGGGCACTGCAGGGGGACCATAAACCCCTCCAGTTCCCCTGGGAACCTCGGCAGGTTTGGCTGGCCCCCAGCACACCCCCAGGGCAAGGGCAGGAGCCACCAGCACCATCTGCACCATCGGATGAAACCCTCAAAGCTCCTCTCCCACCCCAGCACCACAGCAAGGGGTGCGCTGTGGGACCGTGGTGTGTGGGGAGTGAGCCATGGCACAGTGGCACCGCTGTGGTTTTTCGGGCTGAGATGCACTGGCTGCTCATGCCAGCCGAGGGACGTTGGGCCAGCACCAATCCAGCCTCCCCCCTTTCCTAGAGTGGCTCCAAAAGCCACACACAGAGAAAGGGCTTCCCCAGCTCCTGATCCCATGGGGTGTGGAGCGTGGAGCCATCCTGGGGAAGGACTGGAGGCCGGTTCATCCACTGCCATGACCCCCCGGGCTGTGAGCCCGCCCTGGGCTCAGTCCTGAGGGGAACGGACGTGTTTAAGAGGATGAAAGAAAATTAACCGTCAGCTGAGGAAAGCGTGGCCGGCCGGGACGGGGGATTAGTGGCCACGGCGGGCGCCTGCCTCATGTGCCGTCCTTCTACACACCCTGCCAACCCTGGTGGTCCCACACTGAGCTCCGCCCAACTGGGATGAAACCACAGGGGTCCCCAGGGCCAGCGGGCAGAGGGACCCCCATTCCCGCCCGGTGTCCTTGCGGCTCTGTCAGCACACCCACCACGGCTGCCGGGCAAAGGACATTGCACAAGCTGCTGCTGACGGTTACTGGCGAGACTTTGACAGCTCCTCTGTGCTCAGCAGCTGCTCACCGGCCACTGCTGCACCAGAGAAGAGAGGGGCTTCCCCAAGAACGCCCCCAGACCTGGTTCAGCTATGCCACTGCCAGCCAGCAGAACTACCACAATGGGAAGCTGCCCAGGGTGCTCAGCCGGCAGTGCCCTGGGGCGAGGACGTGCCCAGCCGTGACTGGGACATGCTCGGTGTGCATGCCGTGCATGCAGTGTGGGATGGAGCAGCATGTGTAGAGCTGCCTTGTCCACCCTTGTCCCTCCCATCCCCCCTCATCACCCCTGCCTCCCTTGCCTCCAGATACAGGCAAGGCAGGCAGGGAAGTGGAAGGGGACAGAGACAAGTGACTCTCAGCAGCCCCTCACAGGATTTCCTCGCATTGACACCATGCCAGCTCTGCCGGGACATTGCCGCTGGCACCCTGCGAACCCCAACGGCAGCGCAGGACAGCTGGGACAGTGGGGCTCAAAATGCAAATCGGGGAACAGAAACATGTTCTCGTTTCAGCGGCATGCGAAACCCAGCGTGCAGCTGAGCTCGGCACAGACCGGCGGCTGCTGGCACCGCTGCACCGAAATCGGCAGGTGCTCAGTCTTGTCCCTGCCCAGTGCCCGGGCCCTGCCTGCCACGCTCGAGCCCTGTTTCTGCTCGGCACGAAGCCGGTTCCTGGTGTGGACTCACAGTGTCTCAGTGCAAAGGTACCGGTGCGGGCGAGGCCGCCCTGCGCCGCTGAGTCAATAGATTTATGTTTCGTAATTAGGGAGGTGGAAACGACTTAATCCATAATGCAGCTGCCCCAGGAATATCCTCTTACCGCGGGGTCCCCATGGCAGAGCGCGGTGCCAGGGGATGCCATGGTACAGTGGCCCCAGGCCAGCTGGGGGGCAGGAGACGGCCCCCACCTCCCTGAGGGCCCCCTGGGCTGGGGCATGCGGCTCCATTCACCAGTGCTCCCCCAGCCCAGGGCAAACCCCGGGTGCCAGCAGCGTGGCCACCTCTGGCCATGGTGCCCGGCCCACCTGGCCACAGTGCAGCCCCCTCGGCCCCAGCCCCCGGCCGGCTGAGGACACGGAGCCAGATGGCCGTTGCCAGCAGATCTATAATTAAGTGGAGGAGGAATTAGGCAGGCGGTGGGCGGGTGGCCCTGACCCCGGCCCAGCGCCCCGGCAGGATGCCGGCCCGGCGTTTGGTGTGTATGACCGGATTAATGTTTCAAACCAGATTACAGGAAAATCCCAACCCGTTGGCTTTCAAAGGGCAGGCGGGAGGCGGCCCCTCGGCAATGCCAGGAATGCGGGAGAGCCCTCGGCACGGGCGCGGTGCGTGCAGGGGATCCGACCCCCCACAGCCCCCTCCCGAGCTGGGGCGAAGGGGGCAATCACAGCTGGGAGGGGAAGTGCCATTTCGAAAGGCTCCGGGAATGCCAGGGGTCCTGCTGGAGCCAGGCTCCCCATCGGCAGGAGTCCCTTGTCCCTTGTCTGCCCCACAAGGCGTCACAGAGGAGCCCGTGTCCCAGTTCAAAACACTTCCCCCTTCCCCCACTCGGTTCCGGGTTTTCAGGCCTCGGGGATTAATTTTCAAGTTTCTTTTCCATCATCAGGAAGTGGCGACACTCTCGGTTTTCCTCCTTCTCTCCGAAACCAGTTTGGGACGTGCACACCATGAGCCAGGACAGGAGACAGACCCCCGCCAAAGGCCACTGCAGCAGGGACGGGGGCTGGTGGCAGCCTCCCCCTTCCAGAGGCTGAAAATCCCCTAATTCCTGTATTTAGGGAAAAAACACAAAGCGGGCAGTGGCTGGGAGAGCCCACCCTGTTGGGACAGGTAGCAGGGCCAGGGCTGACAGGCCAGGGGGCTCCTTCTCTCCTTTTCTTCCTTCCTTCCTTCAGCAGCCCCCAGGGACCGGTCCCTTTGTCCCGCGGACAGCCGAGGGGCCATGCGGGGCTGGGTAAGAGCCCGCGCACTCTAACGAGTTCTGTAACGAAGAATAAACACGTTTATGGTGTGTTTCCCATCCTGCTCCCAGCTGGCACGCAGCCCCCGGTCTCTAGCACGCCAGGACCCGCAGTGGGGTCGGGGAGGGCACGTATTCAGAAAAAGAAAGTAATTTGTAAAAACCAGAGCAAAGGGCTAACAAGGGCCCCAGGCCGCAGCGTTTCGGCGGCGCTTGGGATGTGGTTTCCCGTAAAGCGGTGGCTGAGTCAGGGCTGGGGGTGCCCGAGGCTGCAGTCTCTCTCCAGGCATGGCCCCCCCACCCCCGGCATTGGGTGCTGGGTTTGCCGGGGCCGATCCCTCCTGACAAGGGCAAAAGGAGTGTCCACCCCGGTGCAGATCCCTCTTCAGATAAAGTGCTTGGCTTAGGTCACCTCTGGCTGTCCCCATCCCTAATCCTCTGCGAGTCCCCCAGGGAACAGCCCACCTCGGGAAAGGGCTGCTGGGGGCAGGAATGTGTGCCCCCTCCCCAAAGCCCCCCAACGCCTTGCTCATGGAGGATGATGCTGACGGGAGCCTCGCCCACACGGCGGGGCCGGCGGTGACTCCACTGACCGGCCCGGCAGGATTCCTGCAGCACAGCCGGGCTGGGGGGCCGCTTCCGTGGGGGCAGCTGAGAAGGGGCCCAGGAGCTTCCCGTCGGCACCATTGTTCCTGCAGGTTCCCAGCATTGTCCCCTCTACGGGGGACACGGCCCAGTCACAGGTGCCTCTCCCCACCGGTGGCCCCTCCTCAGGCTGCGGGACCCGGAGGGCGGCAGATCCACTGGTGCTCCCATGGCTCAGTGACAAACCCACCCCGATCTCCCACCATCGGCCCAGAAGTCTGGGAGACCTGAGACCCCCTGGGCGTCCCCCAGCCAGGCTGGGGTCAGCTGTCATGTGGGTGACCCTGGGGGTACGCGGGCGGTGTCCCAGCACGGCGGGTGTCACGGCACGGCGGGTGTCCCTGCGCGGCAGAGGGGACGCTGAATGGACGAATTAGTCACCATTTAACCTCCCTGACCCCCCATTGTCCGAGTGCCGCCAGCCGCCCCCGCCACAGGCCACCGTGCCCAGCCAGCCGCAGCTCCCGGGACCCGTGTCCTGCTCCAGAGCCGCCCTGGTGCAGCTTGCTGCGGGCCAGACTAACACCAGCTCCTGGGCTGGCTGTGCCACTGCGGTTTGTTCCCCTCCTGCAGAGGAGGAAGCGATTCCTGCTGCTGTGGCGTTTCCCATGGCAGTTTGCTGCTGGGCAGCAGCGTGCTGGGCTCTGGTTGGAACCAAAACTGGTTCCGTGTGTGAACGCTGACGTGTGGCACAGGCTGCCGAGGGGTTACGGCGGGGGGAGCTGGGGCTCTGGGGCTGCTCTCGCTGCTGTGCTGCTGCGAGCCAGCCCGAGTGGGAGCAGCCCGGCAGCGGCAGCTCTCCCGGCCCTCACCGCGTGCGTGCCGGTGCATGCCCTTGACACATGCTCGCTATCACACCGGACCTTGTGCAAATATTAATCCAGTGGAGTCAGGTGGTGTTGGGAAAGCTCGTCCGAGGAGAGACACCCGGCCGGCACAGCTCCCACCGCCGGGCAGACCGTGGGGGAGTGGCTGAGCCAGAGCAGCCAAGCAACAAACCCTTGGGGCACCTGCTTGGGCTGTCCCTCCTGTGTGTGCCCTGAGCCCCCCAAGGTGAAGCCCCTCAGGGCTGGAGGGCCAAGACCCCCATTCAGATCCTGACGTAGGGGCAGCAGCCACCGAGGCCCCGAAGCCAAGACGGGGTTTAAATTCCACCATATGTAAATGATCGTCTTAGAAGGGGATCGCAGTAAGCCCTGGCAGATGAGTCACCGGGGCTTCCACCGCCTGCTGGGATTTGGCTAATTGCAAATCTGTTCCTGAAATGCAAGGTCCCGCATCTCTGCCCTCCGTCCACACCGTGCTGAGGTCCTGGGTACGCCATGGGAAGGGCCAGGGCACACGGAACCCCTGGGAACCCCACCATGGAGCTGCTGGAGGTGCTGGAAGGGGTCCAGCAGCCACAGATGGGGTTGACAGGAGCCAGCTGTGGCTGTCAGCCCTGGGAGCCATCACCGCTGAGTTGCTCCAGCACCACCGAAACCTCGTGGCTTCCTAGTGCTGAGGGGAGGGGGGTGATGGGCAGCACCAAGCCCATCCCACTGTGGCACCAGAGCAGGTAGCAGCGTGTGCCAGGATATCCCAGGTGCTGGAATCTCCAAAATCAGGCACTGGTGCCCAAGCTGGAGGCTCCACAGTGGCTTGTGGGCAGGTGGGGAAACTGAGGCAGGAGGTGAAGCCCTTTGCTGAAGGGGCTCCCCCTGCCATCTGTACCAAGGTGAGACCCCAAGTCAGCTGCTGTGAGGAGACAGGAAGGCCCTTTCCCACAGCACTGATAGGGCCACCTTGGGACACATGGGGAGCCCTCCCCAGGGGTGAGCCCTGGCCTCCAGCAGCCCCAGCATAGGGTGGATTATCCCAAGCTCTGGACGGAGCAGGGACCCAGGCACAGGCAGATTAAGTGACCGATGGGAAGGGTCAGGGAGCAGGTCAGAAGCTGAGCCAGGAGCTGTGCCCTAAGCCCCCAAGACAGCTGCCCCAGCAGTGAGCCCAGAGGAGAGCACGGGGTTCCCCCTGTCCCCAAACCACCCCTCCTCCTGGCCCCCGATTGCAGCATGTCCGGCCGGGCCCTGGGACCAGCTGCCATTTCTCCTGTGGTTTGGGCCAGAAATAGGGCGATGGAGCAATGCTGCCCTTGCCCAACACTGCAGCGGGGGCTAGGGGCTCTGCTGACAAAGGCCCCACTCCCTGTGCCACTCTTTTCTTTTTTTTTCTTCTTTTAAATAAACCCTCATCCCTGTTAGTTCAGCTGTGCCGAGTGGGGAGGCGGCCGCCGCCTCCGCAGCCCTTGAGTCAGCCCGGGGGGCCGGGGCGTGGGGGAAAGGCAGCTCTGGGAAGTGGGGGCACAGGGGAAAGGGGGCTCTGGGGGAACACGAGCAGGGCTTGGGGGAGCCAGCCCAGCTCCCAAGACAAGAGGTGTCGGGGGCACGGTCCAGCTGGGTGAAGGTGCTGGCCGGGTACCTAGGGCAGGAAGCTCGTGTCCCCTGTCCCCCACCTCGTTAATTATCCAGGGTCTTGTTGTGAGAAACAGTTTCATGGGTAGCCTTGAGTGCTGGGACCAGCACCCAGGCGTCTGGCTGGGGGAGGCACTCGGCGGCTAAGCCGCTCTCGCCGAGAAGTCCCTGACCTCCGGCCAGGGATCTGGTGGGATTACAGCCCCGGGAATGCTCCCTGAGCACTATGAGCCAATTACTGGGCTGGATCTCCGGCTGGGAGCACCCTTCGGCAGGTTGGGCAGTGGTGCAGAGCGAGAGGGGCAACGGCTGTGCCAGGGTGGGGGTAGGACACAGCAGCCCTTTTCCTGAGAGAGGTCCACCAGCAACACCCTCACTGGCCTCCGAGCCCTGTCCCGTTTGGGTCCCCTCCTCACCCCTGTTATCTGCCACTGGCCCGGCCAGGCGCTGCAATCACCTCCCCGGCACAGCACTGCCCGGCCGGGGGCCCCAGGGCGCTCCCCGTTATCTGTGAGCCTAACCACCTCCGGGGTGGGGGACACTGGTGGCCCCTGGCTGTGTGACAACGCTCAGGTCCCCCTTCCCTGCACAGGGGCCCCCTCACCTTCCCTGGGGGAGGCTCATCCGCTCGGCTGGCTAATGCAATAAAGCTCTAATCAATATTTTAAAGAAAGTAAATGGACCCTCCCGCCCTTGTTAAGAGGCCATGGGGCCCCTGCTCTGGCTGCACACCCCTGGTTGGCTTTGGGTTTTGGAAAGGAAAACAAGCCATAGGAGAAAGGGATTCAGAGGGGATCCCCACACCTTAACCAGCGCCTGGGGCTTCAGAGGAGATAGGGGCTCTCTGCCTTTCCAGACCCTCCTGGAAAATCCCAGCTGCATCAGCCACGTGCGTGAGCTGCTCCGGGCATGGGGGGGTCCGGTATCGCCCCCCCCACCCCGTGGCCCCGCTGAGATTACTGAGTTGCTTTCAGTTTATTTTTCCCCCAACCGTTGCACTTTGAAACGCCGTATCTCGGGGTGCGCTGCGCGAGATAAGGGCTGAGGTTTTCGCCCCCATGTGTCACCGGCACTGCTCAGACGCCCTGCTTGGGACAGCGTAAGAAACCTCCCACCCGCCCAAAGCACTGGCACCCCCCGGCCAGCACACCCTCCCCCCAGCACCACTGCAGCTTCTTAAAGCCTTCCTGAAGCAGAAACGAAGGGTTAAACATCAGCCTGAGGCCCCACAATAGGGCACCCCAAAGGGAGCCCCCAAAACGGGGAACCCAAAGGGTGTCCAGTGGCTGCTGCAGCCGGGGCAGCACCAGGAGACGGATCCTCCCAGCTCCCCCGCTGAGGGATGGGGTACCGGGGTGCCCGTGCCCGAGGAGCACCGGCAGCACAGGAAACTCCAAAAGGGGCAGAGGCCAGAAACTCCAGCTCCAGCCAGTGCCACTGTGCCAGTGTCTCCCACTCCTGCTGTAAGAGAAGTGCAGTAGCAGCAGTAATGAAACAGAAAGGTCAGAGGGGAGTTCTTGGGGGGCAGCAGCAAAGCCCTCCCCAGCACCGGGGTGCAGAACCCGGAGCAGTTTTGTCTCCAGCAGCCCCTTGCCTATGGCAGGAGCTTGCTGGATTTTTAGCCATTTCCACCGGGGGGCCTCCTCCCACCCCAAAAATGTTTCTTTTCCCCCTGAGAAGCCACGGTGCCCTCGGCAGCCGCTGCCCCCGAGCTCCACACTGTGCTGGGGGCTCCTTTGTTCTGCTGCCCGCGCCGGCAGCGCCTGGGTCAGGCCGAGCTGACCTCTGCCTGCGCGGTAGCCGTCCCCGGGGACGGGGAGGTGCCACGCGCCGGCTCCCTAACCTCCCTCACCTCCATAACTCTTCCTCACGCCCTCCCCTTCCTCCTCCCTTGAACTGGGCCCCCTCCTCCTCCCTCCAGTCCCCCACAGCTCAGCCGCTGGCAGGAATCTGTCCCAGATGGGTCAATAAAACCTGGCGGTGGAGGACACGGGCAGCCCCCGGCAGGCACAGGGCACCCGGGGCTTGGGTGTGGAGATGGGCATGGGGGCTCGGGCGGCGGCACTGCCCGGTGAGGACGGTATCCTCGAGCACAGAGACCCACAGGCCAACGATGCCCAGGGACCCGATGCCAGCACAACCAGAGCTGAACGTGAACGGCAGCTGCGGGGAGAGCTGGAGAGCTGTGAAGGCATCGGGGCTGGTGAGAGAGCGGGGGTGCTGCCAGTGCTGTGGAGCTCCTTGGCAAAAAGAAAGAGGAACCCCAAAGCAGCCTATTCCTCATGCAGCAGGCAGACACAGCGCTGGCACAGCCACATGCAGCACCACATCCCGACTGGTTCACCCCTGCAGGGACCCAGCTGTGCTCCAGCACCCCAGGGCTGCCCGGGTTCCCCCTGAGGTGCCTCCGTCCTGGCGAGGGGCAGGGACTGGGGTACGGCATCCCCTGCCCCGCGCCGCCCTCGCTGTTTACATTCCTGCTGCTCCTTCCCAGGCCGCGCCAGCTGGGCTGGGATGGAGCCCGGCGGCACGCGCTGGAGGGTGGCCAGGAGGAGCTCCCGGCCAGCGCTGCGCCAGCAAGCCCCTGGCCCGGCTCCAGCGGCTGCGATCCAAGCGCCATGGTGCGGGCTGACGTGCCGGGGAAGCCTCTCCGGCCCCGCGTCGCCTCCGCTCCTCCGCCCACGGTGGCTTTCCAACCCCCTCCAGCTGCTTCCACGATTAACCGTCGTGGTGGGCTCTTCCCACTGAGCCCGGGAAGTGAAATGGAGGAAGAGGGGGTGCTCAGCCCCTCTTGCCAGCACAGTCTGGGGTGCGGGGGATGCGCTGGGATGCAGGCTGGTGTCCCCCCCATGTGCTGTGGCTGTGGCGGGGGCTATGGCCTGGTCCGCAGCACCAACACGCTGACAAACAGGAAGATCACAGCTGCAGTATCAAACACCCTTTTCACAGCTACGAACTCACGGCCCCGGCCCCTCAGTCCCCGGCAGCAGGAAGCACAAGAGAGAGAAACCACAAGAAGAGGAGGTGGCCTGGGTGCAGCAGCACAAGGGACACACGGGGCAGGAGCATCCCTCCTTCCCACAGCCGGGCAGGACAGACACACACGCTGTGCTTGATGCTACTGCCTCCACCAACCCTGTTCTGAGCCTGCCCACATCTGTGCCATCCATGTGCCAGCAAATCCTGGCAGTCCCTTCCCACATTTTGGGAGGGATGTGACGGCCCTCCAAAGGGGAAGGGGCAGGGAGAGTCGCATCCCTCCCGAAAGGCCACTGCGCCCTGGCTGCCCCATCTGGGTCCCATCTGCTGCTGCTGGTCCCGCCCCTTCCCCCAGCTCCAAACTCCGATGTATTTAAACACACATCAAAGGTGCCGGCAGGACCCTGGGGAGCCCTGGCTCCAGCACATTTCCTTCTATTAGCGAGTGCAGAACACAGCCAGCTCCAGCGCCGGGGGAGCAGGAGCGTGCCGGCCTCCTGCCAGCCCAGGAAGGCAACAGAGGAGGCAGCTGGGTGCTTTCTCCCCACTTTCACTCTTTAGCAGCATTTTGGCAGCAGAAGGGGAGCAGCTCTGCCCCCCACCAAGGATCTGTGGGGCCACAGTCATTCTGCTGGGCATCGCCTCTGCAGTGAGGGAAGATGGCCAGGTCCCCACAGAAAATGGCTTGGAGGAGAGAAAAGAGGAAAACCAAGAGCCCTATCAGATTTGGAGGCCTGGCGTGATTTTTCTGTAATTTTCAGGAAGAATCCTCCCAGGTCCCTCCAGCAAACTCCATCGCACCGTCCACCTGTGCCGGGACCACTGGGACACAGGATGCACTCAGAGCCACCTGACCAGGGAAGGGGGCTGAGGCTGAACCCAGCACTAAAACCCCAGAGATATCCCACGCTTTCCTAGTGACAACAGCAGCTGGATCCCCAGAGAACGCTGCCACAGGCAGCACTGCCAGAGGTGCCTCCCCACAGTCCCAAGGACGCACGGACGCACAGGAGCAGGGCAGAGGGACAGGGGCGGCACGGGGGGGACACGCGTGTCTCGGTGGGCACCTACCTGCTTGAACTGCTCCTCATAGGTCCAGTCACCGTGGTCGGGTGCCGGTGGCGGGGGCTGCGCGTGGCCCAGGCCAGGGGGCAGCCGTTCCTGTCCCCCCGGGAGCCGCGGAGGCTCCCCCCGGTAGTGCTGGGGCGCCGGGGGCTTGCGGAGCAGCAGGGATCCCGTGCCCGCCCGCACTGCCCCTGCCGAGCTGAGCCCTTCCTCTCCCATATCTTCATCCTCCTCATAGTCTTCCTCTTCCTCCTCCTCTTCTTCCTCTTCCTCCTCAACCAGGTCCTCTTCAAAGTCATCTTCATCCCACTTGCCCTTTCTGGTGCCGGGGAGAAAGGAGAGGCTTGGTCCCACAGCGGTCCCAAAAGTCCACCCCTCTCTCCTGGCCTGCCTCACAGGCGCTGCCCAACCATGGGGCTGGGACCACCCACCCAGCACACAGCCAAGCCCTGGTGCAGCCCCTCAGCAGGGGCAGCTCCGTGGGGCACAGCTGACCCCCAGCAGCCCAAGAGCAGCTCTGTCATGGAGTGGGGCTCTGCCAGATGGCTCCTGGCCCAGCAGTGCCCCAGGAGGATGTGGGCTGGAGGCCCACAAGGGTCCTGCATAATTTAACACCAGCTCGGGTCCTCTGTCACGGCCCCACGTGGCTGCTGGGCAGAGATGAGATGTGACCCCACGCCAGCCCAGCACGAGGAATCACGGCTGCAGAGCTGAGCTGCTGCTCTCAGCAGCTCCTGCTCCAGAATATCCTGACAGCTCTAATCCACAACCGGCCCCAAGCTGCAGGATCCCTACAAGCATCCCTACAGCCTCCCCCCGCCACTCCCCAGCCCCAAAGGTGCCCGGTGTCCCCAGTCTACCAGTACTGTGCCATATCCCTGCCCCTTCCCCAAATCCATGAGAACTGCCCAAGTACACTCACAGGTCTTCCTCCTCCTCAGAGCCCATCTCCTGCTGGTACCCGCCGCCATCCTCCTCATCCTCTCCG
>VZRE01000927.1:39110-52802 GCA_013396775.1 Cephalopterus ornatus
GGGATCGGGGCCGGGACCGGGACCGGGGCCGGGACCGGGATCGGGGCCGAGCGGGGGCACCCGGGGCCGAGCGGGCCCTGTGTCCGCCCCGGGCCCTCCCCGCCCGCCGGGGCCTCTCCCGCTGCGGCACAGTCCCCGCCTGTGTCCGGGGGCCGCTCCGCCGTCGCCCCCCGGGTCGGTCCCCGCGGGCCCTGCCCCTGTGAGGGGCCGTGTGTCGCCCCGGGCGGTGCCGGGCCCGGCCGGCGGGATGGACCTGGCGTACGTGTGCGAGTGGGAGAAGAAGCCCAAGAGCAACCACTGCCCCTCCATCCCCCTCGTGTGCGCCTGGTCCTGCCGCAACCTCATCGCCTTCACCACCGACCTCCGCAACGAGGAGGAGAAAGGTACCGTGTGCCCGTGGAGGGCTGGGAGACCGCTCCCGTGAGCTCCCGGAGCGCCGGCAGGTCCGGGATCCGCTGGGCCGGGAGGCCGGGGCTCTGCCCTGCCCCTGGCAGCCAACGCTGCTCCTGCTTTTCCTCCCGTCCCTCAGCCTCTGTCAGTGTCTAATGGGTGGTTGTTCCCTGGTTGTTCCCCTAAACCGGGACCGGCTCCGCTTCGGTGTCCGGCTCCTCACTGAGCTCCCAGCACAGTTGTTATCCTGCCCAGAATCATTTATATAAAGTATTTAATGTCTTTCCCCGTGTCAGCTCACAGGGCTCTGTGGGCTCAGAAGCATTGGCTGGTGAGGAGGGCTGGGGAGTCACCTCTGTGTTCTTGCAGATCTCACCCACATGGTCCATATCATCGACACCGAGCACCCCTGGGACGTGTATTCCGTGAACTCCGGGCACACTGAGGTCATCACCTGTCTGGAGTGGGATCAGTCGGGTGAGCTGGGATCCCTCCTCGCTGCCCCTGTGTCCCGGAGCGATTGAGGGCGATTCCTTGGGGGGGTTGGACTGTTCCCCCTGTTCTCACACAGCACTGCTGTCCCAGGCTCCAGGCTGCTCTCGGCGGATGCCGACGGACACATCAAGTGCTGGAGCATGACAGATCACCTGGCCAACAGCTGGGAGAGCACGGTGGGCAGCGTGGTGGAGGGGGACCCTGTGGTGGCCCTGTCCTGGCTGCACAATGGCGTCAAGCTGGCACTGCATGTGGAGAAGGTTTGTCCCAGCTCGAGGGGGAACCTGGGCTGGAACACTGGCTCATGTCTTGGCAAAGGGCTCAGGATCCCACCTGTGTTCTGTCTGCTCTGAGCTCCCTCGTGACCTTGGCCAAGTCCTGTGAGGGAGTTTTTTGCCAAAGAGGAAAGTCGGATTCCTGGTTCCTGCTGAATTCCAGCGGGGTTTAGAGCCTGGGTTTCTCTTGCTGCTTTAAATGTGTCTCTCTTAGTGTGGTGCCTTAGTTCTGGGCTGGAACATGGAGATAGAGCAGTTCTTTCCTGACCAGTGGTAATTCAGGGAAATGTGTTCAAGGTGCTGAGGGTTGATCCGGGGATTTGGGCACAGGACCCGTGTACAGAGATGAGCTCCCTGTTTGGAAACATGCAGACTCTGCAGACTCCCAGAGCCCAAGGCTGCCAAGCACGAGTTCTCTGCTTCTGTTTTTTTTTTAATTCCTGTGGTGTCCTGCAGAGATCCTGCCCCTCTCCCGCGGGGAGAGCTCCACAGGCACGGAGTGTGAGTGCCTCGGTTTTGCTGACCTCTGTTACAGTCTGGAGCGTCGAACTTCGGCGAGAAGTTTTCCAGGGTGAAGTTCTCGCCGTCGCTGACGCTGTTCGGCGGGAAGCCCATGGAGGGCTGGATCGCCGTGACCATCAGCGGGCTGGTCACCGTGTCCCTCCTCAAGCCCAACGGGCAGGTGCTGACGGCCACCGAGAGCCTGTGCCGCCTGCGCTGCCGCGTGGCCTTGGCCGACGTCGCCTTCACGGGCGGGGGCAACATCGTGGTGGCCACGTCGGACGGCAGCAGCACCTCCCCCGTGCAGTTCTACAAGGTCTGTGTCAGCGTGGTGAACGAGAAGTGCAAGATCGACACCGAGATCCTGCCGTCGCTGTTCATGCGCTGCACCACGGACCCCGCGCGCAAGGACAAGTACCCGGCCATCACACACCTCAAGTTCCTGGCTCGGGACATGTCGGAGCAGGTGAGCAGCTGCTCTTGAGGCAGGTGGGAGTTCAGTGAGGGACAAGGAGGCGGCTGTTTGCTCCACCTTGGCTTCCCCAGGGGCTCTGAAGGTGATCGGTGTGTCCTGCACTGCCCTTGGCATTTTGGTGCAGCTGGAATGAGGGACCTCGCCGTTACCTCCCGCTGATTCCATCCTCTGCTTTGTGCTGGTGGGGCGTGACCCTGGGAGCAGAGGGTGGGAATGACGGGGGCAGTGCCCTCCCCGTTGTGACGCTCGTGCCTGGGGCTCTGTTCCACAGGTGCTGCTCTGTGCTTCCAACCAGAACAACAGCATCGTGGAGTGCTGGTCCCTGCGGAAGGAGGGCCTGCCAGTCAACAACATCTTCCAGCAAATCTCGCCCGTGGGTGAGTGTCTGCACCAGGTGCTTTTAAGAACAGGAGCCTGGTCTGAGGGGAAAGGCAGGACGGGTTATCTCATATATGGGATTATCCAGAATCCCACATTTATTTTCAGGTGTTCCCAGTCACATGTTTCCCTCAGTCTGTTTTCATCGTAGGCAGCAACTTGCTGTTTCCAGGAAGTCGTTTGGTTGTTAAATTCCCAGCCACCCTTCCTCCTGTGAGCAGAGCCTCCCAAAGGACCAGGGTCGGGCAGCAGAGCTGGATTAACCCCCTGCCCGGGCTGCCTGGGCTCCACCCAATCTCAGATAGGACAGAATCAATCGGGGCAGTTTGTTTGGTGAAATAGAAAGGATTATTATGAATAAGGATTCTCTAATCACCCTCAGCAGAGCCTTCCATGAGGGGAAATTTGGCAAAACAAGTGGTTCGTATAATTGAGAAAAAAAGTAGAGAAATACAAGGGAAACATGGGAAATATATGGGGAATATACCGGTCTGGTGGAATGAAGTGCCTGGTCTGTGATTCCGCTTGGTTGGAGAGCGTGGGCAGAGACGGGGGATTTGATCTCTTAGGGACATAGGTCTCACTCACTTGCTTATTTTCCCCAGTGGGAGACAAGCAGCCCATGATCCTGAAGTGGCGGATCCTGTCTGCCACCAACGACCTGGACCGGGTGTCGGCCGTGGCGCTGCCGAAGCTGCCCATCTCCCTGACCAACACGGATCTGAAGGTGGCAAATGACACCAAATTCTTCCCCGGGCTGGGTAAGGAGTTCCTGTTGTCTTTCTCTTAAATACGTGGCTTTTGCCTGAAACTTAAACTTCTGAGCTGTACCTGAAGTAAAAATGGGAGCAGAGCCTACGGAATGCTCACACAGAACTTTCAAAGGCATGGTGTCTTCCCAGCCATCCCGTTGTGTTTCCACGGGAAGAGGCGTATCTCTGTGAGATGCAGACCTGGGGCCTGGGAGCCCCCAGCCCTTTGACTGCTCCTTGTTGCCACACGGACTTTGGTGGTGGCCAGAGCTCCGGGCGAGGGCTGTGCCGTACTGGGAGGAGCCGCTGGCTCAGCCGGGGTTGTCTCCTGTCCCCAGGCCTGGCCTTGGCTTTCCACGATGGCAGTGTGCACATCGTGCACCGGCTGTCCCTGCAGATGATGGCCGTGTTCTACGGCTCGTCCCCGCAGCGCCCCGTGGATGAGCCATCCCTCAAGCGGCCACGCACCGCGGGGCCCCTGGTGCACTTCAAGGCCATGCAGCTCTCCTGGACCTCGCTGGCCCTGGCCGGCGTGGACAGTCACGGCAAGGTTGGTGCTCTCTTAGAGCTGGGTTAGTTCTCATCCGGGCTCTCCGAGTGACGATGGATCGCTCAGAAAATGCTGGGAATTTCAGCTACACGATCCGTGTTGGATGGGAATGGATGTACCCCATCGCTGCAGGAATTGTTGTTGTGTCAGGAGTGGCCCTGTGTCGTATTGTAGCTTTGCTGGATGTTTTCAAGCCCGTTCCTGATGCCAGTTTTCCTTTTCCTCCTCCCTTCAGCTGAGCATGCTCCGCATCTCCCCCTCCATGGGCCACGTGCTGGACATGAACATGTCCCTGCGGCACTTGCTGTTCCTGTTGGAGTACTGCATGGTGACCGGCTACGACTGGTGGGACATCCTGCTCCATGTCCAGCCCAGCATGGTCCAGAACCTGGTGGAGAAGCTGCACGAGGAGTACATGCGCCAGAACGCGGCGCTGCAGCAGGTCGGTGGGCAGCAGCTCTGGGCTCGCTCTGAGGGTGGGCATGGGGGGCTCAGGGACTGGGAGTGGGGAGCAGCCAGTGCCACTGCTCGGGAGACAGGCAGCTCTGCCCAGCTGTGCTCCCTGAGTGCTGGCTCAGGCAGAGCTGGGACGGGCCTCCATGTTAGCAGTGTTTGCTGTCACTGACATCAGCGGGTCTCTACCTGTTGGAGACTTCGGGTGATTCTCAGAAGTCTATTTTTGGCACATTCTGGGAACAGCAGCATTCACGTGCACAGCATTCATTTTTCCTGTCACTCCTGTGGCAGAAATGGAGAGCAGAGAATAAAGCAGCAGCAGCAGCTGTAATGAGCTTATGCTAATTCTGCCTTTCCCTGTGCATTTTCCTACGTCTCCCCGTCGCCCAGGTCCTCTCCACACGCATCGTTGCCATGAAGGCGTCGCTGTGCAAACTCTCCTCCAGCACCATCGCCCGTGTGTGTGACTACCACGCCAAGCTCTTCCTCATCGCCATCAGCTGCACCCTGAAATCGCTGCTGCGCCCCCACTTCCTCAACACCCCGGACAAGAGCCCCGGGGACCGGCTCACCGAGATCTGCTCCAAGATCACCGATGTAGGTACTGACAGCTCACAGCATTCTGCGCTGCCTTCCCAGCATTCGGGATTGGATCGTTCCCCATCGTTCAATACAAAGTGCCACAGTCTCATAGTAACTCCCAGGTTTGAGGAGGAAGAGGAGGGTGACTTCCCTGGGGAGGCTTTGAGGTTTGGATCCATCTTCCTGAGCCAGGTGATGTCTCACTTCTGTTCCAGACATTGACAAGGTGATGATTAACCTGAAGACAGAAGAATTTGTCCTGGAGATGACGACGTTGCAGTCCCTGCAGCAGCTCATCCAGTGGGTGGGGGATTTTGTGCTCTATCTCCTGGCCAGCCTTCCCAACCAGGTGAGACCTGGAGTCCCAGGAACAGACCCAGGGGGCACAAACACCCGTGGGCAGTGCTGGGGAGTTTTAACCAGGACCACACGTGCCTTGTAGGGTGTGGGAGGGCGCTGGGGAGGAGTGTAAGGATCAGCAGAATTAGAGAATGGCCCTTCCCGTGCCCGCCGCAGGGCTCCCCGGTGCGCCCCGGGCACAGCTTCCTGCGCGACGGCGCGTCCCTCGGCATGTTCCGGGAGCTGATGGTGGTGATCCGCATCTGGGGGCTGCTGAAGCCGAGCTGCCTCCCCGTGTACACGGCGACCTCCGACACCCAGGACAGCATGTCCCTGCTCTTCCGGCTCCTGACCAAGCTCTGGCTGTGCTGTGAGTGTGACCGGTTCCCTGAACAGTCATGGCTGCCTCGGTGGGGCTGGTGCGTGCAGGGAGTGACTGTGGGACATGACTCCAAGGGGCTCTGGTGCATTCGGAAAGGGCAAGTGCAGCTGCCAAGGTCACTGTTTTCCGGGCTGTCTTGGCAGTGGAGGAGGAGGCTGCGCACAGCTCTCTGGAGCTCTGAAGCAGAATTGTAAAAGTCACGCCGGTTCTTTGCTTCATTTTCCATACAGGTCGTGAGGAAAATCACATCACGGAGCCTGACGATACCCTGATTGACGAGTGCTGCCTCCTGCCCAGCCAGCTGCTCATTCCCAACATCGACTGGCTGCCCATCAACGACGGCATCATCAGCAAGCTGCAGAACAAACAGCTGGTCCGGCTGCAGTTTGGGAAGGCTCCTGGGCTCGTTGGCCACACTGTCTCTTCCCAGTTCGATGCCTTCGTCAGGTACGGACATGTGGAACGAGTAGGTGCTGTGGTGAGAAGGGGTGTTGCAGGCGTTGGGGTCTCCTGGCAGCTCTGTGGTCTGGGACACCCTGGGGGTTTGGCTTGTCCTCTTGCTGGATTGACCCAAGAGCAGTTTATTCTCTCTGCTCGAATCCATTTCTCAACTTGTGATGGGCTGGGAATTTGAAGCACTGAAAAGCAATGGCAAATGGGGGGAAAACCCTCTGGTTTGTGATTAATTGATGTTACTGTGTCTGCAAATCCCATGGCGCTGGGTGGGCAGAGCCTCTGCCAGGTTGGCCACTGAAATGCAGCTCCCGGTCCTGGGAGCTGCCTGTGGAAAGCGACACTGCAAAAGTCCTATTTTCCTTCCCCAGGGCCCCCGGACAGCCCAAAATAGACCACCTGAGGCGGCTGCACCTGGGCGCGTACCCGACAGAGGAGTGCAAGTCCTGTACCAGGTACGTGACACAGGTGTCGCTGCACTGTGCAGCTGGGCTCAGGCAGCACTCACACTGTCCTGGGTGTCCTTCAGGAGTTCTCTGAGGCCATTTATGGCTGTGGCTAAGATGTCCCCAAGCTGGGACACTCGGGGCATTACCAGAGAGTGGCATCGCCGTGGGCTGGCCCTTGGGTTAAAAATCAAACAGATGAGATAAAGTTCTTAACAATCTGGTCAGTGGAGCCAGAATCGGGCCTGGAGGAGTCTCTGTAGTGACTCCTTTACATGATTCCCAGTTCTGCAGGGCTGGTCCTTAAAGCACCTGTGTGCTTGGAGTGAGGCTGGGGGGAGGAAGCACCCAGCACCTCTGCTCCCAGTTTGGGGTCATCTTTCCACCCAGGCTCACATTTCGTGCTGGCCTCCTCATCCACCCTCATGGGAGAGCCTGGATTTCAGGATAATGGCTCAGGGAAAAAACATCCATCTAGTCATGTGATTGAATTAGCTTTAATTACTGGGTTTAATAGAAAGCCTCTGTAGCACCATCATTTTTGTGAGATGACTGTCAGCTGTTTCACGTGTAAACAGCAGCTGGGGCTGTTCCGCGCCAGGCTCCGGCTCAGGCTCCAGGAGGGCCCTCAGCAGGATTGTTGCTCGCTGGTTTCAGCTGGTTTTGGTGCTCTCAAGAGTCACCTGCAGATGACAGGAGCTGGTTTCCCCCATGGATGCCCCCATTCCTGCGTGATCCATGCAGCAGCCCAGCAGCACTGGCTCCTCGGGCCCCCCTGGGCTGGCTGCACCCCCCGTGTCCCCCCAGGTGTGGCTGTGTCACGATGCTGAAGTCGCCCAACAAGGTGACAGCGGTGAAGCAGTGGGAGCAGCGCTGGATCAAGAACTGCCTGTGCGGGGGGCTGTGGAGGAAGATGCCCCTCAGCTACTCCTGAGCCCTTCCTGGGGCACAGTGGGGGCCAAGAGCTGTGTGGGGCTCCCTCCATGGAGGGGTCGTGACAAGGGCACAGCAGCTCCTCTCTGGAACAAACTGCTGCTGCTCTGCCTCACTGGGCTGTGCTGGAAAGAGGAGTGGAGGGAACTCTTCTTTTCCAGGGAAGAGCTGGAAGGCAATGCCAGAGGTTTCCCCATCATCTGGGGCCTGGGAGGGGAGAGCCTGGCTGTGTGTCAGGGCTGTGCTGGGGGAGCACTCTGGGCAGAGAGAGGTGATGGGGTGGCTGTGGGGGAACAAGGTCCCAGGTGAGGCAAACAAACACCTGGTACCTCATACCCATCCTGTGCTGCTTGAGAAGTGCCACGTGGGCTGGGCACTCCTGGCCTGTGTGCCCATCAGTGTTGGATCAGAGCAGGAACACAAGTGCTGCTGCCTGGAATGAACCCTCCCTTTGGCTGTTGCTGCTGTAAATAAAATTCCCATAATTTTGTACAGAGCATGTGGTTTGTTTCTGTGGCGTGATGTGGCCACCCAGTGCAGGGCTAGGGCAACGGAGCCGTGGGAGAGCCCCCAGTGCATCTGTCAGGATAAAAGCTCCCAGGGGCTGGGGAAATGGATGTTTTCAAGGTTCTGCCACATCCTTATGGACATGTGAGGAGAAAACATGAAATCCTTGGGGTTGGGTAAGTCTCCAGCTTCAGGCAAAGCCAGACACGAGCGAGTCAGAGGAGGAGCGTTCCTGATGCAGCTGAAAACCCTGTTGGACTTTTGCCCTCCCTTGGCCCCCTTAGCTGCTGCTGCCCTGGGCAGGAAATCACAACCTCCCGGTGCCAGCGAGGCTGTGCCTGTGGAGCGCCGGCCCTGAGGGGGTCAGGTGGGTGACGGGCCTGCTCTGTTCCCGAGGGTCCTTCAGCTCTTAGGGGGGAGAGCCTGGAGCCTCCAGCTGTCCTGCATCCCAGCCAGCCAGACCCTTCAAGGGACGGAATGAGCCAGTTTTTGTACATTCCTTTCCTTCTGGAACTGGATTTTCATTATTATTGAGAACTGGAGCTGGTGACAGAGAGCTCATTCCTCAACTCCAGCAAATGTTTCTCTGTACAGAGCTGGAGGAGCTGTACAGAGCTCTCCCCCTTGCTGTTCTGCTGGTAATTAAGGACAACCAAATGTCTAATTAGGAAACTGTACCTTGTTAAGGCTCTTCTCCCCTGTAAGTAAAACTCAACCCAGGCCCTTTGTGAGCCTCTTTTTCTCAGAGAACAGGTTTGGGTTATTTAATTTTTGGTTGGGAACAGGGAGCAGCAGCACAGTGCCGGGATGGAGCACGGGGACGGAGCAGGGGGATGGAGCAGGGGGACAGACATTCATGTCCCACCCACCATGGAGCTCCCAGGACGGGACTGGAAGGGTCTGGCAGTGCCCTGGGCTGTGCTGCTACCCTGCTCCCATTCCTTGAGCCTTGGCCCTGCTCCGTCCCAACTGGGGAGTTGGGAGAGTGGGGGTCTGTAGGGAGACATGGGACAAGGAGCAGGGTTATAGTGGGAAGATGGGGCTGTGCCTTTCCCTGCTCCTTGGCTCTTGGGACAAAAGGGACCCAGTGAGAGTCCTGTTGGGTCCCAGCACAGATCCCTCTGCAGGAGCTGGAGCTGCTGCTGCTGTATCAGCAAGAGGCAGATTCTGCTCTCCCAAGTGTTCACACAACGACCCTTCAGGAGGTCCTGGC
This sequence comes from Cephalopterus ornatus, assembly GCA_013396775.1. NCBI lineage: Eukaryota > Metazoa > Chordata > Aves > Passeriformes > Cotingidae > Cephalopterus > Cephalopterus ornatus. The sequence goes on from VZRE01000927.1 coordinate 48,238, forward strand.
CCTGGACCTTATCACGGCCACACCGCAGGATGTATCCCCTGCTGCCACCTGAGGCCACCCAGTCCCCAAGGGATCAATCTCCACATCTCCCACCCCACACACAGCTCCCCTCAGTGGGGGGCTCCTGCACAGACTCCCAACTCTGCAGATGTCATCATCACTTTATTGCAGCGATCGTGGGCAGCGTTTCGGGCACCTTCAGCAAAGCCTGTGGGGGACTGTGACCCCCCATCCTCCCCCAGCTGGACCCTGTGCTTTGCAAGTAAGGGGCCAGGGACCCCCTTCCCTGGTTCCTTGCCATGCCCTGGCCCAGCCCTCCTCCTGCTGTGGGGGGATGCTCCGGGAGCAGGGTGGGCAGCGGTGGGAGCCCCTGGTGCGCAGCGGGGCAGCAGCGTGGGTGCTCTGGCCTTGCTGGCAGAAGCAAGCCGTGGCGTGGAGCAGGTCGCTGGGGTCCCCTCAGCGAGCGTCCCCCTCCCCGCCCGCGGAGGCCATGACGCCGTCGATCCAGGCCGCGTACGGGGCGATGCGGGTGTAGATGGCCGGTTTCTTGTAGTTGCCACAGACGCGGGAGCCAGCGGTGACCACTCCCTCGGCCACCCCTCCACAGACCAGGGGGCCACCAGAGTCTCCCTGCAGGACCAAGGCTCGTCAGCATGGCCATGGGTTTGCTGGAATGCCTCAGCCCATCTCCCAACCCCGACTGCTGTCTCCAGGCTTCTGTGAGCTACCCTGCAGCGGCCAGCACAGGGTACGGAGCCCCCTCACCTCAGGACATGACCTTCTCCTGCCCCACCGCCCCTGGCCTCCCCCAGGCTGCGGAAATTCTCCTGCCTTGCCCTCTCCCGGCCCCCCAGGGTGGCTGGCAGCCCCAGCCCGAGGGTCCAGCCACGGGCCCATGGGAGGCAGGCGGTACCTTGCAGGTGTCCTTCCTGCGGGAGTCGGTGCACATCATGTTGTTGGTGATGGTGCCGTCGTGGCGCGTGCGGTGGTTACAGACGTCGCGGCTGATCACCGGCCGCTCCACCTGGTGCAGCCTGTCGGGCTGCCTGCCGCTGTGGCTGGTGGTGCCCCATCCCGCCACCTCGCACACCGTGTCGGGTGCCACATCCCTGTCCTCCCGCTGGAACGGCAGCACCTGCACGTCCGTGCTCAGCTCCGCTTTCTCCTCCAGCTGCCACCAAGCAAGAGGGAACCTGGGTCAGGGGGGCAGCTGTGCCCACGATCCAGCAGGGCAGGGCGAACCCAGCCCTGACACTGGGATCACCCCAGGCCTGGCTCTGCCTCCCGACCAGAGCCCCAGGACGCAGCCAGAGACCAGAGTTGGAGCCACGAGGAAGATGGAGGCATTTGAATGCAACTCAAAGGTCTTTTGTGGGGGAAACAGGGATAGTCCCACGGGACATGGAGGAAGGGACAGGGGAATCAGGCCCAGCATGACCTTGAGGGTTTTCTCTGGCCTCAGTCAGTGACCCTGCAGGGTCCCAAGGGACAGTGGGATTTGCAGGAGTGGAGAGGAGGGTCCCAGTGGCCCCCAGCCCACCTGGAGGAGGAGGAGGTCGTCCTTGTTGTTGTGCTTGTTGCTGCCGGGGTGAGGGAACTGGGCGCGCACCCGGTACAGGCGTTTGTGGGGCTCCTGCTCCGTGAGTGAGTGGGCTCCCAGCAGTACCTGGAAGAGTCTGTCACCCCTGGAAGAGAGTCAGAGTGTGGGACAAACGGAGCTGGGGGTGTCGCTGCACTCAGCCATGGAAATGGGGTGCTTGGGGGACCAGAGACCCCCCCAAGGGTACCAGGAGGTCCTGCAGCCCCTGCTCAGCCCTCACTGCAGGTGGAATCGGAGCCCGATGCTCTGACACCAGTCAGGGCTACAGAGTGGGATTTGGCCCGAGTCCAGCAGCCCCCCTGGGCACAGAGCTGACTCCCCCACTCACGTCTCCTCGGTGCAGTGGGCAGCACTCAGCACCCACTGCTCGGCGATGAGGAAGCCCCCACAGATGTGCCGCCCATCCAGCTGCAGAGAGGCCATGTATGGCTTCAGGTGGGGCCTGGCCTCGTAGCCCCCCAGGATCCGTCCCCGGGGCTGCCCTGCAGGAGAGAGGCCCTGTCAGCTGAGGGGCACAGGGCAGTGTCACTCCCACGGTACCTTCCTGGGTTCCTGGACCCTGTGGGTTGTGGCAGCACCTGGCTGCAGGTGGAGGCAGGAATTGGGGGACTGATCAGGAACCCCCCCGTGCTGGGGACGTCGCTGCCCTGGCCCCATCCCGGGGTTCGGGGATGCACTCACCGTTCACTGTGGCCCCGAGCAGCAGCAGCACAAGAACAAGGACGGGAGCAGGACTCAGCCCCATGGCTGTGGAGGAGCCCGGCGGTGCCTTTGCCCGGCTGGGGGGAGTGCGGGTGTTTTGGGGTGCCTGGGGGCTGAGGAGTGCACGGGGGGTGCGCGGGGGCTCTGGGGCGGACGCTGCTCACCCGGGGCCGGGGCCNGGGGAGCGGGGGGGTTTCCGCAGCGTGGGCCGAGTGTTTTGAAATATTCAGCTTATAAAAGGGGTCAAGAGTTCTCGGTATAAACAGGGCTGGAGGAGGAAACAGCCCGGCCCAGCTGCCGGCCCTGGCACCCGCCGCCGGGGATTTCTGCGCCGGGGTTTTCAATGCCGAAAAAGTTCCGGCTCTTGGCACGTGAAGGCTCCGGCACATTCCATCCCCCCACCCAGTGCAAGGACCCCCGCCAGGCGTGGGGGTGGTCCCCGGCGGGTGCTGGGTGCCAGCTCGGTGGGTGCACAGGGATACAAACTCATCCCCTGGGTTTGCCCTTGGGCTGACAAGGACAGCGTGGTCAGGGCCGCGGGGGACACCCCAACCCCGAGGGGGCTCCTGCAGGGCTGGGGGTTGCGGTGGTGGGAGGGGTGATGGCAGAGACAGGGCCGGTGTCCGGGCTGGCGGTGGAGGTGGCAGGGGCCCCAATGAGGGCGGTGCCGAGGATGCCGGTGGCGATGGCAGCCCCGGTCCCGTCTGCCTTTCTCCCCGGTGCCACTAAGCGGAGCCACCGCCTCGGATCCCGCCCGGTCCCGGCGCGTTCCCGAGCTCCGGAGCCGCCCATCGCCCCCGAGCCCCTCACCCCGCCCCGAGGCTCCTCCGCGGGGCCTGGGCCGGGCTCCCCGGCCGCCTGAGGCCCAGGTCAAGGTCCTCTCGCCCTTTGCCGGGACAGCCACTGGCCACCGTGGCCACCCACAGCTGGGGCCTGCCGTGCTCCCGCCAGTGCAGCCAGGACGGAGCAGGGTTCCCAGGGACCCCGGGCAAGGGGCTGGAGCTCATCGGCTCCCCCTTCTCCTCCTGCTCCAAGAGCCTTTTACAGCTCCGAGCTGCCGTTCTCCCTCCCTTTGTCTGTTTGCACAGACGCTCCATCGCCCCGACCCTCGGCCCCCCGACCCCCCACGCTAAGGGACCCACCGGCAGCAGCTGCACAGACTCACCAGTGAGGAGGGGGCCGGGCGCGAGGGGTCCCCGGGAACTCCGGGGTCCCTGGGCGGGGGCCGCTTCGCGTCCCTGCTGTCCCCACGTGCTGGTGGCACATGGCGGGCGGGGGTCGAAGCACACGGTGGCGTGGTCGTCACTCAGCCTGGGGATTTTCTGCAGGGAGAGCGGCTTAATCGCGGCTTCCAGGGATTCAGGAATTAGATGTTAAATACGCCTGGAGATTTCTGCCCACTTAGGGCCAAAAATGGAACAAGGGCAGCGTGTGGGGCCACACAGAACCTGGACGGGACCAGGAGCGGGTGGGCGGGGGGCGTGCAGCAGCCGAGTGTGGGGTGCAGGGGTATGGGGCTGGGTACGGGCAGAGCACGGCCGGGATCCACGGCAGGTGGAGGGGGCAAGGGCAGACGGGGCTGGGGGGCCACCACCTCCGCCAAGAGGTGCCGGGAGTCCCCGGGGAACAAAGGGAGCTGCACCCACTTCCTCAGGTCCAACTTAGGGAGACACAAGGCTCCTGCTGAGGGTGGCTCCTGGCATCATCCCTGGGGCCTCTCGTGACCGCGGGCCCAGGACCTGACCTGAGTCCCTCCCAAAGCCCCCGGGTGCCACGGGAAGGGCAAGTGCCCCCCCCAAACAGAGCCAGGTGGGTGTCGGGGGCTGGCAGAGCTCCGGGGTCGTGGGTTTGGCGGTCACACCCCCCCCATTCTGTGGGACTCTCGCTTCGGCACCTCTAGGGTCCCCGCAGCTCCAGGGCAAGGGCGCGGGCTCTGCGGGGCAGGAGAGTCCTCGGGTCGGGGGTCAACACGCGTCAGGCAGCACACGGCGGGAAGGGCTGATCGGGGCCCCGGCAGTGGAGGGAGCCGCGGTGGGGGGAGGCCCCGGGACCCCCCGGTTCCGCTCGGTGCCTGGGCAGGGTCCGGGATGCGGAGCGGCGCGGAGCGAGGTCGGTCCCGGTGCTGCCTCGGCCCCGCCCGGCCCTTTGTTTCTCCTCGACCCCCCCGACCTCCCGAGACCCCTCCAGACTCCCCCAGATCCCCCTCCCTGGCCTGACGGGGGCTCGATGGGGGCTCGGCGGGGGCTCAGCGCCCCAGGAGGGG
>VZRE01000927.1:57231-85362 GCA_013396775.1 Cephalopterus ornatus
AGAAAGGGTGCTGACGGGTTGGGGGGGGAAATGGATCAAAGGCTCTGGCAGGGGGAGAGGCTGCCATGGGGCAGGCCCTGGCTTGTGGCGGGGTTTGTGGGTGCTGGGGGTCCTGCGACACTGACCCCCATCCTGCGCCACTGGTCCGTGTGGGGAAGGCCGAGGGGGGGCGGTGCTGAAAGGGAGGGTCTGCCCAGGGCTGAGGCTCTGGGCACACAGAGGCTGTAAATACTGCAGGGGCTGGCGGAGAGGGGGACATTGGGATAGGGGCCCTGGGGTCAGCAGCGGCTGAGCTCTGCCCCAGGAGAGGGGGTGAGTTTTGGGGGGGTTGGGGGGGGATCTCCAGACTGTGAATACACCAGGCAATGGCTGGAGCTGCTGTGGTTTGAAAAGCAAATAAGCACGTGGATGTTTCCTGGCTGGGCTCCTTTGGCAGGGTGTTGGCAGCTGGTCCCATGGCTGGGGGGGAGGGACTGGGGCTCCAGCACCCACGGGGGCTCCCAGCCCGGGGCAGCTGCGTCCCCCCGGAACAGGATGCTGTGCCAATGGCACCAAACTGCCACTGTCAATTGGATTAACAGTGGATATCCCAAAGCCTCTGCCTTGCAAACATATGGATTATCCACATAACCCTGACTCGGTGCTGGAAAAGCCACTCGGGATTAGCGGGAGGATTGTGGCAGCAGCTCGTGGTGTGAGGGGTTGTGGGGGGCCCTGGGAGGGGAGCCGGAGGGGTCCAACGCCAGCCAGCAGCGGCACGAGGGCTGTGGGGCTGCTGGTCCGGCCGTGGTGGGGTTGACCCGGGGAGGTGACCCCGAGCCTCTGGCGAAGGTCACCAGGACAGACGCCGCGCCCACGGCCGCCCTGGACGGGGGGCTGGGGCGATGGGGGGCTCCCAGCCCACCAGCCCCACGGCGGCCCCGCGCTCACGGCTCATTGCGGTGCCGATGGCGTCACACGCCGCTTCCCTCTGCCTCTGACCCAGCGGTTTCCATGGCAACTGCCAGCCCCGCACCGCTCCCGCAGCCCCAGGCACCCCTCCAGCCCCACACCCGCTCCTGCATCGCTCCCGCAGCCCCCGGCCCCCTCTCGGGCAGCCCCCCCAGCAGCCGCTGCTGCACCGCTCGAGGACCCGCGGGGCCGGGAGAGAGCGGGAGCACCCTCATCTGCGTCTGCATCCTCACTCGCATCCTCACCCTCCGTCCCCGCCGCAGCAGGAGGGGCCGCCAGCCCCCGCCTCATCAGCTCCGGCCAGGACTCTGCCTCGGGACCACGCGTGTCCGATGTCCTGACCTTTTCCGCCGGGGACACCCTCTGCCAAGAGAGCCCCCGATCCGTCACCGTGTCCCCCGGGTGAGCACCAGGGGAAGGGCTCCTCGGCTTCGTGACACACAAAGGGCTCAGCCCCACCCCCGCCCCCCAGCCTCGGGTTTGCTTTGCCCTCAGCCAGGGATCCCCGATTTGGGGTCCCTGCTTTGGCGTTTCTGCTGCCAGACAATTCCCTTTCTGTGCGGTGCCGGCAGCGCAGGGAAGGCCGAGGCTCAGGGCGCTCGCTCCGCAGGGAGCTCCTTCCCGCTGCTCTGGGCGGGAGCTGGAAAAGCCCTTTGGTGCACAGACGCGCGCGTTCCCGGTGGAACAGCCCCGGTTTCCCCACGTCAGTTTTACCATTAAAGGCAGCTTTAGGGAAGTTCCCTCCACTGCCGGACACAGGCCGGGAAGAGCTCGGCAGCACGGGGAGCTCTGCCGTGGGAAGGGGGGCGAGGGGATGGCAGAACAGAGCCGGGGCAGGATGCGGCCCCCCCGGGAGCCGCCGCCGTTCCCATTGGGACCCCGTCCACGGCCATCGCTGCCCCGATCGATCCCTCAGCAGTCGATCGGTGTCCGAGGGGGCAGGGATGGATGCAAAGCCTGGGCTGGGCCCCAGAGAACTCGGGGAACCAACCCCGGAGCAATGATCCTGCTCACTCCTGCGGGGCAGCAACACATCCCACTGGGCCCAGCTTTCACACGCGCACAGAGACCAGGAGAGGCAGCTGCTACAAATCCCATTAGACTTTCAAGGAGCAATAGTGGCCCCTTTCAGCAGTCCCTGGCTCCAGCAAGACCCCCTCCGTAACCCTGGAGCCTAATGCTGGCTTGGCACGGAGGGACAGGGACAGCAGAGCCACAGCAGCAGCTCAGGGTGGGGACTGTGTCTCCCCCCAGGGCACAGGGTGACTTCTGGATAGGAGCTCGAGCAGAGCTGAGCACACAGGGAAGACACCAGATCCCGAAGGAAGCACTGTGCTCCTCTGGGAGCTCACGGAGGGAACAGGAACTGCACCTCCTCCCACGGGATAGAGAATGGCACATCCAGCCCCACAGCTACAGCACAGGACTACAGAGATGAGGGTTGGACTCAAAGTAGGTTATTTTTCATGGATATTAGCCAGAACATATGGAAAGTTTAGGAACATGAAGTAAAAAGTGCTGGAGTGTGACACAGGCAGAACATCAGTGAGGGCCCAACCAATCTCAGGCCTCGGGGCTCCGGCCCAGCACCCAGGGGCTGGAGGGTCAGACCCCATCCCACGCCCCACCGAGACAGGGACACGCTGCCAGCCCAGAGCGTGTGAAGAGTCAAAGTTAAATAAAATGAGGCAGCTGGAATTACATGAGAAGGAAAAATCAGAAGCAAAACAGGCACAATAAAGAGGAGGAAGATCAGGAGTGAAGGACACAGAAGAATTTATTGAAAGCACAAGTACAGACTGGGCACCAACTGCTTCTACAATCTCAACAGGAAATAATGGAGCTACAGAAAGGTACAAAGGTTGTTATAAAGTAGTTTTAATTTCTTTTCTTTTTGCATTACAAACATTCTTTGAAAGAGGCAATGGAATTCTGATGGTGTGTACGCTTCCCCTCCCCACCCACCTTCCACAATACTGAACCTGGAATTGCTGTTATCAAAATATACAATACATCTGGTCACCATAAAAAACTGGGTTTTGCTGCCCCTCATGTCTTACAACAGGTATAAAAAAATTATAAATATGTACACCCTTAGTTACTCACATTCTTTACATGCAGACACAGGATCCGAAGGGAGCACCTGCCGTGCCGGGGGCCCGGTCACCCCCATCCAGCTGCGATTTGCACAGGACACCGGCGTGTCCCGGGCAGGGCCCAGCCCCGGGAGCCCCCCCAGCGCCGGGGCAGGGGGATGGGGGCACTGAGCAGTTACAGCAGTGCCGCTGCGCTGGGCGGGCTGGGTCCCTGGGCGGGAGGAGCGGGTGTTTCAACAGGGAGGGGAGGAGGCAACAGCCACCGAGACCCCCGGCTGTGCCCTCCTGAGCACAGGACACTGGCAGGGCCCCAGGGAGCTCTGCAGGGGCTGATCCCTGGCTCCAGCACGGCTCACACCTGGATTTACAGGTACCCAAAAGCAGCCGGGGCAATGCTGTCACCGGGGGTCTCACCCTCCTCAGCTGACGGGGGGGACCCAGCACGCCACAGCCCCAGCCGGACCCTCACTCGGACCTCACACACTTCTCCAGCATAACTCATATCCTTGAGAGTCCAGGGAGGAACTACGGAAAGTTAAGACTTTTCCAAACACTCAGTGCTAGGCAAGTCAAGAGCTCCCACACCAAGCAAGGAAATCAGAACTTGCAACACTAAGACAATTAAAAAACAAACTTTGGTCCACAATTTGCAGAAAAACCCTGAAAAAAAGTACAAGATTCTTGTTATTTTGCATCCGAACAGGTTGCAGGTTAGAGGGAAATGTAAGGCAACATTGGATCACACGGAATAGAAGGCAGAATGGCCCGGGAAAGAGTTGAAAGCCAGAAAAAAAAAAAAAAAAAAAGAGGTTGCAACATTGGGAAAAACCGATCTGCTGCATTCTACTTTTAATAAATTCCCTTCCTAGAACAACATCTGGGCTTATAGGTTCAAAAGGTAAAAAAATCTTTAGCCTGGGTCCTTTTCCTTCCGTTCCTGAGCTGTTTGTGCTCGTTCTCTCACACCCTTGGCTCTGCTCATCCTCAGCCACGACCTCAGCCTGGAAAACTACTCCTGCCCTACAGCTTCAATTACAAAACAAAGAAAATAAAGTACAGTATACACGGGTAATACCACAAAGGAGTAAATTTAGATTACGTTTATACCATCTTATCATTCTATAAAAGGTACTTAAACTATTTCTTTTGCATATAAAGAGATTAGAATATTTGGTCAACTGGAAATATTGCTAGGCACAGAGGACAGCAACGGCATCAAAGTATAATACAAGGATTCAAACAAAAGCTCAAATGCTGAAGACATGCTCTAAGAACGATGGCGGAGCTACAGCGGCCTCGTTAATGTCCAATTAGGGGCACGAAGGTGCCTTGCAGGCGCCTTTCTAATCATGGGGTATCCAAGGATTCTCCAAATCCTAGCCAAGCGTTTAGGTATATACACACATAATTTTGACAAACTCTGATTCATCTTCTCAAGTGTCCCACAGGGGCTCTCGTGTCCCTCACCACTGCTCGGTGAGGGCAGAGCCTGCGGGCTCGCTCCTGACACTGGAATGTGATTTGGCCTTGGGAACGCTCCCCCACCCAGACCTCTGCTCAGTCCGAGTGTGACAAAGGATCTCGGGTGACTCCCACCTGAGTCTGCAGGTGGCAATGACCCACGAGCAGACTGGGAAGCGGCACAAGACACGTTGGGATTGAGACACTCGTGGGCAGCGGGGTACGACTGCCCCGAGTCACAGCCCAGTCCTTCCTTCCTCCACTTCACCAGCTCCCCCAGCTGACCGTAGCCAGAGCTGCTCCTCCCCCTCGGCTCTGCCCATCCCCTCCCTGCCTCTCGGATGGTTCCCCAAAGAAGTAGAAGGTTTAAGGCACAGGATAGCAGGTGCACAAGTAAGGTGGGATCAATGCAACCGAGTGTTGTGCTGGGCGGGTTGGGAGCTCCTGGTCACCACAATCCTGACTCCAAGGCGCTACAGTGAATTCACACAGTGGTTTTAGGTCTTTCAAGGCATGGATGGGTAAAGAAATTAAAAAAGGCATCAGTGTGAAACCTGATAAAACTTGTTGGGATCTGCTTTTTAGGGGAGGAGCAGGAGGGGAGGGGAATTTCCCAGAGCAGGTTCCATAGTGTAAACTTGAACTTGTGATTTTTATTGGAACAGTCAAGATTGTTACCCATCACCGCAAGGTTAGCAAGAGGAATTAAGAGTTAATTTTCTTTTTTTTTTAAAAACCGGTAAACTGATTTCTCTTTAAAAAAATAAAATCTCTGGTCTTTTAAGGTCACTTCAGCTGCATTTTTAAAGTGGCTTTTTTTTTTTTTTTCTGGAATGATGGAAGTTGAAACCCTGGTGTCCAGCCTTTTAAGATCAAGGCTGAGCCCCACAGGTTTTAAGTCAAGTCCATTTTGTCTCAGGCCTTCCCAAGCTCTAAATGGTGGACTTGGAGAAGGACACACGCAGGTGATGGTTCTCCCCCAGGTCATGATTGTGGAGCTCAATGAGGGACTGAATGGCTTCTTCCACAGAGCCCATCTGGATCAGAGCCATTTTACGGTCCTTCCTGACAAGACACAAGTTTCAGGTACATTCAGTTCCACTGCAGGAGCTTCCCCAACTCGATCCAAGTTCTCTCATCCAGCACTTGATGGGGCTGGCAGAAAACTAACCCCCTCCAGGTACTTGCACTACACTCACTCTCTACACAGAGGAGTATCTCTGCAGCAAGCACGCACAGCCCAGCTCCTCAGTCAGTGCTCAAACCCAAGGTTACTCAGGAATTCTTTATTCCAGAGTCAAATGCTGCATTAGTGAGGATTCTGCTCACCTTTTTGAGCCTGAGCTGGGATTTGATTGGAATTAAGTACTTCCACCCTTCCCAAACAGAAAAGCCCAGTGTAAGGAGAGGATGTAACACAAAACACTTACTGGAAGAATTTGAATCCTTTGACCACTCCACCATTGCTTGAAAATAACATCTTAAGATCTTCTTCAGTTATTGAGGGTCTGAAAGAAATAGTGTTTCCAGTCAAAAGGACATTGATAGACCCAGTTAACCTCAAAAAACTAATTCTCATGGGAGACTTTTCTGAGTTCCCGACCGGCAGCGTCTTGGCATGGCAAGGAGCTGGGACGGGGAGCTGGGGTGGCTCTCCTGCCAGCAGCACAGAGCTGTGCCTGCGCTCAGACCGACGCTGCAAACACTTCAGTACTCAGCCATATCCCCAGCAGATACTCACGGAATATTGGACAGATGAAGAGTGGCAGAAGGGGGAAAGATATTTTGGAAATTTTTGGAGCCTGGTTTCTTGAAGCGATGTAGAGGAGAATTCGCATAGTCCTTGGTCAGGCGTTGGTCCTCCTGGCCCTTGCCAGGCAGCTGCACCGTCTGGTGCTTGGACAGCGTGATACGGATCGGCTTCCCATGGAGCTTCTGCCCGTTCAAGTGGCTCATGGCTGCAAGGGGGAGGACACACCTGACTGCAGGGACACTTCAGTTTTGTTCAGACACGAATTCAAAGCCAGAATTTCACTCTAGCTCTGCCCTCGCAGACATCACACCCTGCAGGGTCCCTCAGGCTCGCTGTGTTCTTAGTCTGCTTCCCTCCTGCACCCACGAGCTACCCCTGTCCCAGAGCTGCCCCACAGCCATGGATGCATCTGGGGTTTGGGTCTTCTTTTGCAAGAGAACAAAGTGCCAATATTAAAGCTTTAACTACCCATTTTGTCTCTTACTGCCCAGACTCTGACCCTCCCAAGCTTACCAAGCTGGGCCTGGTTCCCATCGGTCATCTGAACTAGGGCATTCTCTTGCTTCTTAAATAAAATCTTCACCCTCTGCACATCACCATAGACTCCTTCAAAGAGGGAGTAAATGAGAACAGTCTTAGATAGGGAAACAAAACAAGGACTCATTCAACTTAACATCAGCTAATCAATCCAACAGCAAAAAAATCCATTCCCAACCAGAACTGATCTCATTTCAACCATGGTTATGTATTCTGCTCTAATTAAGGGAATTCTTACGTAGCAGAATAATAATGGAACAATACATTAAAGAAAAGACACTGGGTTTCAGCAAAAAGCCAAAATCTTACTGCCAGAAGACTGGACAATTTTGCATGCTCTCACAATTTAAAACTCTTATCAAAGACATGCAAAGCAATAACCCATGCAGAACTGAACCAAAACCAAAGGCAAACTAAATTAAACAGCAAACTAAGTAAACAATGTAAAAACCAAAATTATGCATTCAAAAACAAAAAAAGGCAAACTGCAAACTGTACATTTCTGAAGTATCAAAAAGTAATCTCAAATAAATGAAAAACAAGGTAATAAAAAGTGTGAATAATAACATACCGAAAAGAATAAAGAGGCATTGGGGTGTAACTCTCTTTAGAGAACAGCAGAGCAAGGCAGCGGAGGGACAGGGAAGAGGTAAGGAATCGAAGGGGAGAGCGAGGTTGCACAAATCGTCCACAACGAGGAAGGGCAGAGTCCCCGCAGGAAATGGCGAAATTGGTTGATGGATGATGAAGTTTTCAAGATGGTTAATATTGAAGGGCAGGTTGGTTTCCGAAGAGCAGGGTTTTTTTTTTTTTTTTTTTGGTTTTTTTTTTTTTTTGGAAGGGGAATGTTTTTATTTTTTGTTTCAAGCAACAACAGGAAGCAGAAGTACCGTGCAGTCAGTTGGCAAAGAAATTCCGGATCAGGGGAAGAAAAAAAATTCAGGGATGGGGAGAAAAGAAAAAAGTAGCAAAAAACACAGGTCAGTAAATACATAAGGAATATGTAGTGTTCCATCAGTCAGATTTATAGAATTCTACATACAATAACTCGCTTACAGAAACAGTTAATAGGTTTTACCTAGTGGAACACAATGATAAAGAAAAGGCATTTTTACTTCAGATATACAAAGACATAAGAGACAGTATCCCCACGGAGTGACTTCCACAGGCTGCAATACCCAATTCAACCACAATGGCATTCCCTAAAATTTGACTAAAAAGACTTTCTCCATTTACACAAATTCCTTGGACGAAAAGACTTCATGAACCGAGCCACAAACAGCTGCATCTGCTGCAGGCAGCAACCTGTACCACAGCACTTGGCTGGAAAAAAGGAACATCCCCCATGGACACCAAGCACTGTTTTAAGGGAACGGATCAGCTGGGTGAGCAGCTGTACTTCCCCAAAAGCCCCCTCCAAGGCCTGCTGTAAGCGCTTGGATAAAGGAACTGATGCCTCATTTGCAGAGGTCTGTTCCCTTCCCGCTCCATGGCCTGATCTCGCCGCGCAGAACCCAAAGTGTTGGGTCACCACAAGGGATGTGCAGACTGCTCCCACACTTGTAGAAGGAAAAACGGAGCCATTTCAGTTCCCGTGATTCCCACTCAGGAAAACCCCACAGCACAGCAGTCACTCCGGGCAATACTGTTTCTTTACTAACTGGTTGTGCCACAGGTAAGTTTCTACAACACTGATTATACAGGCAATGGAAAAAGTTTCATGTCTGTTAGTTTACAGCTTCAGTCCAAGTCCCAAAGTCTCTCTAGCCCAAAGACAAGCTGGATGGAGAGTGAAGAGCTCCTCAAAAAACACAGGGCATGAAATAACTGCTTGCTCCTGCCTGAGCAGAGCTGCCCCCACTGGCACTGCTCAGGGCTGTGAGAAATCAAGAGGTGCAGCACAACCCCTTGTCCTGCCACTGCCATCCAGGCACCCAAGAGCATCCCTGGAGCACACACTTGGCAGCATCACACTGGTCAGGAATAACAATGCCAGCTCTTATTAAGGCTTATGATGGATCGAACAAGCCAGAGATGAGAGTCCCTGGAATGGCAGAGCAGTTCCCAGGCAGCATGAGCAGCAAATCCCAAAGCTGTTCCACAGCCCCTGCCATTATTTCATGCCCCAGAGAGAACAGCAATGACAGGTAAGAGAAGTATGAAACATGATCCAATTGGTTCATCTCATCCAGAGTTAAACATTTTGATCATTCATCACATCCAGGCTTCCCCTTTGATCCAAAGAGGTTTTGTGGTGACTCTGCACTGGTAAATTTTACAGCTTTGCAAAGTGCTATTGTGTGTGCACAATCCCACCAGTTACAGCTCCTCAGCAGAGCCTTATCACTCTGCTGCATACCAGAGGTTCTGCACTTTCAATCCAACCAGAGCCAGGGCCCGACTGAAGGAAAATCCAAGCCCCCCACATCCAATTCCCTTATGTTGCTGTCTTTCATTAAAGAAGATTTTTGTTCAACTATTGCTTGCTTTATTTTTAAAGAAACCCAAATATTTCAACTCATTAAGTTAAGCAGAATTGAAAATGTAAACTGTGAGCTGTTAAGGGATTTAACTAAGGAAAAACTTCCAGGAATCCTGGAAGGGGGAAATGTGCAAGCACATGGCAGAGGAAATACTGCACAGGTACAAGGTCAAGCTGGCAGGGGCTCCAGACACTACAAAGAAAGAGCAAAGATCAGCATGAAGCCTCTCTGTAGTTCTGAATTAATGTATTAAAAACTACAACATGCCAAGGAAAAGGAATGGACATGGCTATTCTGTGACCCAAATGACACTATTCCATGGGAATGGCAGGGAGACTCCAAACAGAAAAGGGAGGAAGGGACAGGCACTGTAGTCTCTGGGGGACAAGAGCAGGCAGGTAGCATCCTTGGAGCTGAACCAAGGAAGAGCAATTTCAATTTGAGATGGACTTTCCCATTTCCCTTCAGCAACTAGAACTAGAGTACTGCTCTGCTCTGCGCCTGGGGCCGGCAGAGCGCGGCCGCTGCTGCTCGAGCGGCGCCGCTTCCTTTGGATACAGCAGGATTTCACTTTCAATGAATTTCAGCCCAATCCGTGTTCAGAAAGTGAAAGCAGAGATAACAGGAAGGAGAAAAAAGTAAAGTTAGGACTGCACTAACCTCTGGGATCAGATTGCTAACCAGCAGCACGGAGTGCCCTGCCCCAGCCAGGCCGGGAATGGCAATCCGTCCTGCTGCAGCCGCTGCAGCTGCTGCTGGAATAGCCAAAGGAGTTAGTGCTCCAGGAACATTTGGAACTGTCAGGCCTGGAAATTAAAGAATATTAACCAGTAAAGAATTAACAGCATGTACTCTAGTGTATTTGCTGCACCAGAAGGGAGAACAGCACACTCTCTGAACCATGCAAGTCATCATTTCCAACAGTGACCATGTTTCCTAAGGGCAACGGGAGCCTCCGCTTCTGGTGCTGCAGGAAATGTGGTGGTTTCTAACAGGATTTGCTTTTGCAGTGCCTGGTGCTGAGCAGGTTCCTCAGCACCCTCACGCGTTTCACAAGCAGCGGACGAGCACAAAGCCTCAGCTCTGCTGTGCAGGGCAGGAGTCACACGCAGGGCGTGGGGAGGGTCCGTCCAACCAGGGCATGCACAACGTGCTCTCTCCACACATGCAACCACCAGGTACCCCGTGCCACCACCACCCAGCCCTCCTGAACGGACACCACTGCAGCTGGATTTACAGGCATTCCTAGGCTGTCCCCAGAACCAGCTGGCACCTCCTGTACTGACCCTCCAAGGGCAAGAGCTCTAGAGCTCGAGAAACAACTGCTAGTGATCAATTCCATGGATTACTCCCCCAAGCATCCCTTCCTGTTCCCCAGGCAGAGATGGATGTTACCAAAACAGCACTGCCTCAACAGCTTGGTCTGTGCTTGTCTGACATAACCAAGGAAATTCCACCAGGTTCCCAGAAAGTCAACATGGCTTGGAATGCTGAGAGCCCCAGCAAAGCCTGTTTAGACTGGCACTCCAGTGAGTGTGTGCAGCATCTCCACCTTTCATCTCAGACTCTTGGCCACTTCTGGAAGCAGCAATGATCTGTTACCTGCAACATGAGCTCTGAACTTCACAGTGCAAAAATCCCAGCACATGTGATCAGGTTCATGCTTAAATACCAGCTTTCTCAAAATATTTAAGAAAGAAATGGTCAGATTCCTTGCTTTTGACTACATTTATAGCTGTCAAAGTGAGTCCCTAACCTCTGCGACCACATGAGGAAATTCAAAGCACAAGAACTTGTATCTCTTCCCCATGTCCCTCAATTATTTTAAAAGCCTGCCTTTACTGTCTCTCCCATCCTGCTTCATGTATTTTCTTCCTGTCACCAGGACATTGCCCAGAGGTGCTGCAGCTGCATACAACATTCCTAGCTGAGGTGATGTACTGGAACACCAGCCCCTTCCATACCCAAGTGCCAGCATTTAGAATCTACATGGCTAACCCCAGAAAAACCACCACTGCTTTGATTTAAAACATCAAGATGCTCCAGCAACAGAAAACCTACAGAAAATTTCAACTTACGAAATACAGTACCTGCAGCCTGAGGAATGGCAAAAGTAGGAGGAAAGCCAGCTCCTGCATATGGAGGAGAGATTATTCCTGGGGCACCTGTGAAAAACATACACATTATGCTAAGACACACAACATCAGGAAAATGCCAGACTTCCCAGAACTACAGAATATTCTGAGTTGGAACAGACCCTTAAGGATCACCGAGTTCGACTCTTAGCCCTACACAGGGCAGCCCCAACAATCACACCATGTGCCTGAGAGCATTGTCTAAATGCTTCTTCAACTCTGTCAGGCTTGTGTTGTGACCACTTCCCTGAGGAGCCTGTTCCAGTGCCCAACCACACTCTGGGGGAAGAATCTTTTCCTAACATCTAACCTAAACTTCCCTAAAGTTATCTGGAATGTCTTGATCTGTTCTCTTCCATACAAGCATTTAGTTTAAAGCTAAACCCTAGAACATAAAGAGCAATTCAAAAACGCCTCTTGTGTAACACCGAACTTCAAGAGATTACAACGGCGATTACTCTGCTAACCCTGCTGTTCTAGAGCAGCTCCGAGGATGAGCCGTGCCCAGGACACAACCCTCTGGCTCCAGCCGGGGCCGAGGGCCAACACCAGGTGGCGGCAGCGGCACCGACGGCCAGACCCGCCCGGCGCTCAACACTGCTCTGATGCTCAGCAACTCCCGACCGTCTTCCTCAGTCACCCTGTATCCTAAGCTTTGGACCAAATACACCAGGATGACGCCCCCTCCCCTTCCCACACGGACACACACACCAGCTGGACTTTTTCTGCTCCCACTACCCGAACTCTCACCAAAAGCAGCTGCCATGGTCTGGTCCAGAGTGGGCTGATTGTCCCCAGAGGGCAGGTCTGGGCGGGTGTAGTCTCTGCTCTTGTCGTTATTGTACTTTACATTAAGACTCGTGAGCTTGGAGAAGTCGATGCGCAGCGTGCAGCAGGCGTTGTAGATGTTCTGTCCATCTAGAGACTGTGAGGAAACAAACCAGTCCTCACCAAATGCATTTAGACCAAGCTCACAGCAAGTGCTCTCTGGAGAGGTGTTAGGCCATCCCAGGGCTCCACCGGAGGACAGGCAGGTATCTCGTGTAGAGACAGCTCGGCCTCATTCAGCCCCTCTGGCAGCCCCTGAGCCGCCCACGCTGTATGTGGGGGCAACTCCCTCCCACTCGTGCTCTGCCCTCGGGGCAATGCTGGTGTCAGCCCTGCAGGACCTCCAAGCACATCCCAGTGCCAGCGTCCCACCTGAGCTTGGATTAGCCAAGGCAAACCCGACAGAGGAATCCAGGCGTGCAGCACTCACCAGTTTGGCATGCTGAGCACTCATGGGATCAGCATATTGCAACAGGGCCTGAAACTGGTGGTTCTTTGTGAATGTGATGATTTTCAAGACTGTACCAAATTTGGAAAAAATCTGCAAGATAATATTTGAATATCCTGTTATCACATTAACAGTAAGATAATTTCATATTAATCTCTTATCACATGCAGAAACAAAAGTCATCCTTTCAACCTGTCAACTTCCAACTGAAACACTGAAGGTTTTAAACCACACCATGGGCATCAGCCTAGAACACACCGAAGTGATCGAGCCGCCCCCTAAACACAGTTTGTTTGTTCTGGGTTATTACACAGGAAGATTCACAAATACCTTCACAAACTGGACCTTTTCCAGGAATTTCAAGGATTCTTTAATGCAGTCAAGGGTGCATTTTAAACATGAAGATGAAGTTAAGCAACTGCAGCAGACAGTGGGAACTTTCCAAACTGGCCACTGCCTAAATGGCTCCTGGACACTGTATGCTTCCTCTGCCCTGGTATGAGGTCAAGGTGCAGCTACTTTTGCTAAAACCTGAAGAGAACTTGAGGAACTATAATCAATCCAATTAAAGTGGACCAGGAATCAAACCTCTGGAAATTAAAGTCTGGCCAGAGTGGGACCAATGCGAGCAGAATCTCCTGAAGGTGTCAGGTCTCCAGAGAGACCTCCAGAGCTCTGTTCAGAACTTGCATTGTACAAACACAAACCAGAGACACTGCAAATAAAACAACACACCAGCTGCTGCTGCCCCTTCCACCAGGAACTTCAAGTGGTTGTGGGGACGTGTTTTACCTGATGCAGAACATCCAGAGTGACGGGGTAGAAGAGATTCTCCACAATGATCCTCAGGACAGGGCTCTGGCCAGCCATCGCCATTCCTGCATCGACGGCCGCAGCCGTGGCTGCCAGCGCCAGGTTCCCGGTCTGCACCGTGGCCACGGCTTGCAGAGCTGCTTGGGCACGCTGCAGGACCAAACACCCTGTCAGACCCACACTTCTGCTTGCAAAAACACACTGTCAGCTTTCCTGGAGCTTCCTGCCTGCAAACAACCAGCTGGATGCAGCAGCGAGCACAAGAGCCCCGTGCTGCTCCCAGGGCTGCGGATGCCATGGCTTTAGCACATCTGATACAGGGCCAGTACAGACTACCCCAACCAGTCAGGGCAACGCAAAAACACAAACTATATCAAACATGCAGTACCTACGCTACTGCAAAACCGTGCTCACCATCAAGAGATGCAGCAAAATTATCCCATTATTTATAAAAAGGGAAAAATGAGGCTCTTTTGGGGTGAAAGACCATCTCCAGAATCCTAGAGAAGCTGACAAGACTGAAAGATTGATGCGTATCTGCCACAGGGATCCAGGAGTGAGAACTGTCTGGGGGTGTTTCTGCAGAGCCCTCTCACACACACAACACTCATGGCTCCAGTTGCGAGAGCACCCATAGCAATGCCACCCAACAGCAGCGTTCCCTCTGCACAGCATTGGGTGCTCTGATCCTGAAAAGGGAGAGGAGGCAAAGGGGATGTACTGGCAGTCATCCCTGATAAGGACCCACAAGTAACTTGAATTTCTTTCCAGTGTTCCCATCCTAAAAGATTGCCAAGAGCAGCTGAGCCAAAAACGGGAACTTTTTCCCCTCTGCAGAGTGTGTGGTGCACAGAGACCCTCAGGGGCCTAGAGCAAGTCTGAAGACCTGCTGGGTTCAGGTGCTGCTGCCTTGAAACTGCACCTACCTGCACCAGGCTGTGCTCTACCACAGGCGAGCTCTGCCTCATCAGGGCTGCACTTTGCAGAAATCTTTCAAACACTAGAAACAAACACCCTGAAGCATCAGACATTACCCAAGCCCCTGGATCTCAAACCACCAGCTGAGATCTGGCTGTCCCCCCACCCTGGGACAACAACACAAAGAACAAACTGACTGCTTGGTTTGGAGAGTTGTCTGTCTTCAGTTCCTTGTGGTTGGAGAACTGGATGTAGATGGGCTGGCTCCGGAGCATCGGAGCGATGGTGGTGTAGTAGTTCACCATGGTGTTGGCTGCCTCCTCCGTGTTCATCTCTATGAAAGCCTGGGAAGTCAAACCCAACACAGACACGTCACAGCAGGACAGCACCGGGTCACCCTGAACAGAACCTGCAGCGAAGGATTTTCACAACCCACTTACACACACGCAACTGTTTAAGAGCTGACTGCAGGAAGAACAAACGAGGATCTTCTCTCTCTACACTGATTTAATGCAATAGCTTCAGTGTCACCCTAAGATCTCCCTATGTGTATTTAGACATAAGCGTCTGCAGGAACAAAAAAATACAGCAGGAATCCACCCTTCCCTTCCCTCCAGGGCAGGAAGCCCCCTTGCTGCTCTGCACCCTCAGGGGCTCCTCTCCCTCAGAACACAAATGTAAGGGACTGCAGTGAGTCACTGCAGTAAGCACTTATGTATAATTACACCACGCAATATATCAGAGGCACCTTTCCATAATTAAGATTAAAGACATTATTTCAGGCAATGATTAAAGTTGACTTGCTTTTTTACTCCTTAATTTGCAAGACAATTTTAGTTACCAAATTAGTGCACACCTCCTGCATTACCCAAGAGTGTTTCAGCCTTACGCCGCTCATTTACTGGATCTGGAAAGGTGTCCTCAATGGGCCACGTTGCACGCTGCTAACTCGGCTGTCAAGCCAGCCCGAGTGAAAAAGGCCAACTCATGACACTGCTGCTCAAATAATTCCCTGGTCTGCAATTTCCAAACCAGGCCTAACGCTAATTACAAGTGACAACCTGTAATTATGGACTGAGCTCCTTCTGCAGCCTGAAAATAGTATTTTCTACAGCTCACAGGATAATCACAGAAAAGGAAAATAAGAGTATGCAGAAGTTATTGACTTCTAACACATGGCAGTTGTTTAAACAATTTGGAGCTGGTTTCCTGATGACAAACTCATCCAGCCTCTGACACAATCCCTGCTTTCAATTATGGAGACAATACCTGGTTTTTTCCTTTCAGCATTAGAAGATTGGTGACCTTGCCAAAAGGTAAGCCCAGAGAAATGACCTCTGCCTCCGTGACGTCACTGGGGAGCTTACGGACGTGGATTACTCGGGATGGGACCCCAGCACTTCTACTGTCGCCTTTGAACTTTTTGCTGTCGTTTCCATTATCTGGAAGAAGCAGGAGTTACTGCTGATGAGAAGGGTCTGGAAAAACAAGCACGCACTTCCCAACTGCTGACACACAGACTGTGCTCCCCAGCCAGTTACTGCTCTATTACAGAGAAATTCCACAGTCTAAGTTAACTTGAGTCTGAAGGCACATGGTTTTACTCTTTTCCCCCCAAATTACACGATGAGAGTGACACTGCTGAATGCCACTGCAATGGAATCAACTCTCCAGTGGCCATTTCACAGCCTGTTTACAGCACACACTCACCCACCCACATTTCTAGTGCAGGCCTGAGCCACTAACCCCAGACTGCTGCTTTATTCCTTTCCACTTGGTCCGGTGTTCTTGGCAGAAGTTTATTATTATTATTCAGCACTGTCCTACAAAGGCCTAATAAGTACTAAAAATGAAGAGATTTTAAAATTACAACTAAGTAGGAAAATCCAGACCTCCTCAGAGTACTTGCAATACTCAGAAATAATTGCTGTGCTTGTTTCTACGCAATATTACCTGAAGAAGCAGCGTTGCTGTTCATGATAAAGGGTCCATTAGCAACACAAGGAGAGAAAAGCTCGTCAGGTCCCCGCTGGAAGAGAACAGATGAAAGGTAAACAGACAGCATTTTACTCAATTCTATCCAGGCACTCCTAAAGCAGAACAACTGAGAGAAAGCTGGAGAGGAGCTGAACACAAGTGTAAGTAAGTGAAAACATACTGACAGTGGGCAGTGAAGCTCACCTCCATGAATTAAGAATCAGTCAGATCCAGTTTGGTAATGGAGCAGCACTATCCAGTATCTCTTTTCAGCTCAGCATTAGGGATCTTGGGGCTAGAGTGTTGCTGAGTGGTGTGAAGCCACTACATGCAGTGCTGTGCACCGACAGGCACCTTCTCCCGCCATACCCAGCAGAACAGGTTTCTGACTACTCCTATCCCACAGGATTTTCACTCTGAAGCTGCCAAAACTCTTTGGGTATGACTTGGCAGTTATGAACCAAAGCTGTGTACTTTGTGCCCCATCCCTGGAAGTGTTCACAGCCAGGCTGGACAGGGCTTGGAGCACCTGATCTGGTGGAAGGTGTCTTCTGGTAACAGCATTCCCTGCAAAGTCACCCAAACCACCTCAACTGACCGGGACTGGTCTAACCCAAGCAGGAGGCACAAAAACCACTACTAAGACAAAAGCAAACATGACTGCAAATGACTTTTTAGCACAATCCATACGCGCATACATAATACAGCTTACAATCAGCATGGCTTAATTTCAAGTAAGTTATACAGAAGACTTCAAATCCCATTGTAAATTGTGAGTGAACGTGATACTACGGCTCTAACACATAAGAGTACTTCCTCATAATTTTCTACGTTACTCTTCCACAGAAATGCCACACTAAAAGGCTTTCATCAATACAAAAAAGCTCAGAGCTCATCCCTGCCTCGGCTAACTCCCAGCCACCTTGATGGAAACATACCCCGCTCCACACCACGGCACCAGAAAGCCTTATCTTCCACATGCCCTGTATCTGGTGGCACCTGCAGAAACAGGATCTCTTCAAAAGAAAAGCTCTGCGCACTCCCCCAGCAAGCAGGCTGGGAAAGTAGGTCACTAAGAACCCCAGAACACCCAGTTACAGACACAATTTGGTTTTCTTTTTTCTTTCCCCCTCAAATCTTGAATTTCTTGTTTGACTACTCACTGCCAGCTCTTCAAAGAGGCTTCAAGGACTTTGATGTCCCAAAGATGAGAATCAGGCCGGGTTCCAAACTGCAGTTCATGTGCTACTGCTGGTCACCTGCAAGCACTGACCAGGTCCCACCAAGGCTCCGGGCACAGAGGCCTCGGCCTCCTCCTCCTCACCTGGCGCAGTCATTAGGAATGGGCCTTTTAACAGCTGTTTTAATTAGCACTTGATTCCTGAGTACAGCAAGAGGCAAGCTGGACCGGGAGGCTATTAGACTGTGATCCCATCCTTTGATGACTCAAATCAAGGCATAAATCCAAGGCTAAAAGAAATCCCCCAGTTTAACTGTAAGAACACTCTTGTGTCTACACTGCTGCAGCCACTCCAGGTACAGCTTCCCATGCCGTGGCCTGGGATACAACTGGCAGCTACTGACAAGAACCATGGACCAAAGCACAGTCCTGCCCACACAGACAGGTGGTTTTGGCCTCATGAAAGCCCTCGCATTTAATTTAATGGGCCTTCACCATTTTAAAACACGTTCTTAAATATTAACTTGTGAAATTCTGCACATCCAGAACCCCAGCTCTTCCAGTACAACTCTGTGTGTCTGTGCAAGCACACTGGGCAACTCCAGCAATCCATCATGCAAATGCCAGGAGAACAGGCCACATACTTGGCTCTCATGGAGGCAACACTAGGAAACCATCAACTGGAAAAACAAGCATTTATACTATTATGGAAAGAATTTCTATTCTCTGAATTTAACTTTCCTAATGGCTTGTTTAAAGTAAACATTTTCTTGCATATTTGAAAACTTCCTGGCAGGCCTTGTGACAAGGATGTCACTGCAGCCAGGCTTGGGCTCCGTGTGTCCATATCGCGTCTGTGTCTCTTTAACAAGAGCAATTTCCAATCCACTCCCCTCTTATCTCGGAGACAGCCTGTGCTGCCCACTGTGACCAGAGCCGGGAGGCAGAGGGGGATGACTGTTTGACATCAAAAGCAGCAGTAGTCAATTTGTAAGCTTCCCAGCTGGAAGTACATGCAAACGAAGAGGGAAGACTGCCGCAGTTAGAAAACCGCAGTTATTCCAAGGTCTTTTCTCTACACAAGGAAGTTTACAGACAGTACATGTAGTACTGCACAGTCACAGCAAAGTTATTTCCCACATCTCCCTTTAGAGGAGTGGCTGTTGAAGCGCAAGAGGAACAGACCCAGCGCCCCAAGGCGCTGCAGTGGCCACACCGAGCTGCCATCCCCACGCCACACGGCCCAGTCCCCAGCACAAGGAGGCTGTATCAACCGCGACTTTTCATCAGTGTGCGTTCCTCCTCCGTTCCTGGTGGAGCTGATACTGGATAATCACAGGAAATCACTCCTTTTCGGAACAACCAAACCCAAGGCAAACCAAAACGCAGTTCTCTATGACCCTGCCCCCAGCAGTGGGCACTCAGCAGCCCCGATCCGCTCTCTGCCCCTACACTGCAGGGATCGCCACAGTCTCTTTCCAGACTCGTCTAGTCTGTTCTTTCTGTACATATTAGAAATTCTCAAGAGTTTCTTTAAAACCACAGTATACATTCAAATGCTTCATACAAGTGCCCAATTCAGGAGAGGCACAGGAACCAAAGCAAGTCTGGTTGGTTGAACAGGTTTAGAAGACTTTCTCACTAACAATGTACCCATTGGGTATTTTGAATTATACTGGGAAAGCCAGTAGAAAAGATACTGATTCCAAAGTTTTATGTAATTTAATTTAGGTTTACAACAAAGCAAACGCAGCCAAGGGCTGTGGGGGTGCTCAGTGCTCACAGCCACATCCACCCACAGCACTGCTTCTCTCCCTGTTGCATTTGCTGAGTTGTTTGGGGAGGCCCAGCTGCACTTCAAGACACGGTTCTCCGGCCCCCAGTTCCCATCCCTGCTCACAGAGGCATTAATTATGCTGACATTTCTGCTCAGCCACTCGTTTGCAGTTGGTATTTTTATGACGAGATTAACAGAAGCCACAGCATGCTTGCAGCACATCAAATTCCTCGTTTGAACTAACAAATCTCCTCTTCCTGTTGATCGAAAACAACCACCACTTCTGCAGTTACACTGCCAGATCCTACCTAGAGCAGAGTAGGGCTGTTTCCACCACCCAAATCCCCAGCGAGCAGCACAATGGCACCACGGAAACCCTGCCGGGATGGGTTTCCATGCCAGCAGCCTCCTCCGGCCTGACACTCCTGGCTACAGGAGGCCCCTTGCCCAAGCTGCACTAATTTAATCACACTCTGGGGCAGCTCTGCTGCCAGCACTTCGTTCCCTTTTCTGAGCTATGGAGAGGGAGGCAAGGTACAACTTAACATTTTATATGTTCTCCAGTTATCTTTTGGACCACCACCCAAACTCGAAGCCTTGCTTTGCTTTAGAGTTTTAACAAGTAATTCTTCAGAATTTTTAGTCTGTACAAGCTTTCACAGCTTAAAAAGCAACATCTCATTCACATACACTACACACTGCCTCACTGCCCCTAGGATTTTACCTGGTTTACCACACTTTGGAATGAGGCCAGAGATTGTCTCAGCTTCTACCAGCACACCTACAAGTGCTACAGAAATTCCCAGCTGCCCTATATAATCCTTTATCTACTTAAGATCCAGCACTTACTTTAAATGGATTACAGTAAGTCAACTGCATCCTGCCTGTGCAAAAGGCTAGAAAACAAATACGAAGTGAACGATCATAAAAATATTCAAGTCCAACAAGCGATACTAATCAACTTTCAGGCAGAAAGCAAAATTAAAGTAACGTCAAAAAGACAGGGCGCATGAGAAGGAAAGGGGCGATGACCAGAAAGGCCAGAAGGCACAGGCTAGTCAAGCCCAAGATCTACAAAAAGCTGTTTCTCTCCCTGGCTCACTGAGAAAATCCTACAGAGCAGTAGCACTCCCTGCCTTTGGACATGCAGCATCTTACACTGCTCTGACAGACTCAGGAGAGCAGTAACTTGGGAGGGAAAAGGTAGATTTTGGAGGCAAACAGGCCAACAGCTAACAGGCACTTACAGAAAGCAAAGCAAGGAAGAGCTGCACCTGAAAATCCCCCTCTGAAAAGAAACCAAAGAAAATCTGTCGTGCAAGAAGCCAGAGCACATGGGCATCATTGTTCTTCACTTTCCCTATCGTGAGGCCAATGAAAGACCACCATGATACTGTCACAGAAACGACACAGATCATCAGGAGCTCACACAAACCCTCTGCTCTGATCAAAGAGGCAGGAAAATGCCTCTGAGCACAGGAGGAACAGAGCGGCTCATCAAGGGCTGTCCGAGGTCAGTCCCAGAGGGACGCAGGAATGCTCTGATCCTTCAGTTCACAGCTCAAATCTCTGTGAAGAAACTATTAGGAGAAATCCAGTCTGATGACATCATCATCACACTCATGTTACATTCCAGCAGTTTTTGCTGAGAGATTTGAGATTCAAGAATGGAACTAAATTTAAACTACGAGGAAGGATGCCAGTTTTCCTCATCTTCCACCAAAGACTCACATCCAGCAAGGCTCCCTTATGTTTCCCTCTATTCCCCTCTCCTGCCTCCAGCACTCTTTAGTCAGTTAAAGTAGTGTGAAAAACATTCTAATCTGGGTCACAAACACAAACCATGAGTCAACTTTTTTTGTGAAACACCTCTGAAGAACACACACCACACGTGCATCCCCATCCGGGAGCTGAGAAGTTAAGGCCAACAAAAAGCAACTTCAAGACCCCGTAGCCTCATCACAGCAGGACGACGCCCCCAGCTCACTGTCACTCACCCTTTGGACACAAAATTTATCATCTGATCAGAACCAAGAGAGTTGGGTTCAATTCAGTTCACCAAATTGCTCATGGCTGATGTACCAAGAAAGCTCCATACCATTAACCAAACTAAATTCAACCCAGCAGTCAGCATATTCCACGGACACAGTGGATCTGTGGTAGGAATCAGCCTACCTGGCAGGCACAGAGGACACTTCTTTTTAACCCACACTCTGCTCAGCCAACACCAGCCACCTGCCACCTCAGGCACACACACTCCTAGCCCCTCTGACGGCGGGTGACTGGTCAGAGCACGGCAGGTTCCTGCCATGGTACTGCTGCAAGCGCCGGCACTGTTTCTATGGGCTACAGACAAGCCCTGGAGTTCCTAAAAGACCCTCTAGTACTGCACGAGAGCACCTGCTCACACCCCGAGCTTTGGCAAGAGCTGCGTTTTAGCTCGAGCACACACCAGCCACACAGCAAAGCCGGATCCTCAACTCACTCATCCATCAGCCCCTCCCCACTTTCTCAGTCTTTGCTACTATGGAGACACCCTGTGAAACAAACCTGCCCTTTGAGCAAATAAAAGGTGTGGCCAGTTTAAATAGCCCAAAATTCCTAAACTCCAAGCGCTACAGCAATGCAGTCATGCTGGCTCTGTAGGGCGGTACACACCCAGGCTTTATGATCTACTGTTCCCAAGCTGAAACTTAACTACTCGTCAACCTTGAGCTTTTAA
This sequence comes from Cephalopterus ornatus, assembly GCA_013396775.1. Lineage (NCBI taxonomy): Eukaryota > Metazoa > Chordata > Aves > Passeriformes > Cotingidae > Cephalopterus > Cephalopterus ornatus. The sequence goes on from VZRE01000927.1 coordinate 79,311, forward strand.
ATCATTGCCATGGAGCAGAGGGGGCCTTGGCAAAGCTCAACACAAATCCTACCAGAGAGAAATACTGCTGGATGAGTCACTCCAGGAATACAGAACCTAGGGGAGGACATTTCTGCCCCACCTGTCAAAGGGCTGATGGATGGGACGGCTCAAACACTGGCCCAAACAAGCACAGCTTAGAGGAGCTGTAGCAGAGCCATGGGGAATCTGAAATTAAATAATGCTTCGCCTTCTTGCTGGTATGAGAGGACAACCAGTGTGGCACTAGCACACCTGCGTTTTCCAGTCTGACAGTACCTGAAGGAGACATCAGAGATCAGAATCCATCCCTACACTTGTGGGACTAAAAAGGTGCAGTTGAGCAATACCACGTGTTATTTTCCTTTTTTCTTAAATCACCCCAGATTGAGGGCAAAGTGGGCCTGAGCTTAAAATCCACTATTTTCTACAACTGTTTTCTGAGCGGATACATAAATTGAAGACCCAGGTGCGCAAGGCACTGTGAGGCACTCAGGTGAGATGGAGCTGTTTGGCACACCCAGCTGACCCAATGCCCCCCAAGAGCCACTGCCATCCGTGTCCCCTGCCACCAACATGTGGCTCCCATGTGTGCTCACGCCTGTTGGGAGGCCACAAGAGCCAGCTTGTTGCAGCCTCTAACTAAAGCCATAGGAGGGGACTGGAATTTCCTCACAACATTCTTGGCCCGCTGCCTGAAGCCATAATTACGGTTCCCATGGCAAAGATCCTGGCTTCACCACAAATCACTTCTATGCAGTCAGTCTCTATCACACTCCAGCAAAGCCTGTTTTAAAAATTAACTTCTCAAACACCACAGAACTGCACTTTTGCTTTATGGAAGCAAAATCTTTCGAGCAGCGCTTAAGCAAACAACTCCAAGATTATTCGGCACCTAAACTATTCTGAGACTTTTTCAATCGCCAAAATGTAGTTTCACTTAAAGAAGGACGTGTCACAGTTCATCCTCTCTCCAGTCAGTCAGTCCTGCTCAGAGTGTGAAGGAACAGTGATATCCACGGAAATTAAACAGAGGGCAAGGAGATGCAATAGAGAGGGACCTTGATCAGACTATTTGGAAGAGGAAACTGCAGGGTCAAACCAGCACCTCAGAGCTCAAATACAGTGCCTCCATCTTAGGGCCATACTTCCTTTTCAGACAGTAGTGAAATTATGGGGAGAAATAAGTCTTATATCATGTATTCCTAATCTGCAGGACATTCCAGAAGGCTGTGCATCAGGAACCCCCACACCAGAATGGCAATAAGCTTCCTAAACAAATTCACACACTTTAAACTGAGGAGCCAGGAATGGCTACTACAATTACATCTGATTAAAAGTAAGACCATTGGGCAGTACAGTGCTCAGAGGAGTAAGCCACGAGGACATCTGGGGACTTCTTAAGAAACTAAATTAAATTAAGATCTCAGAAAAATTAATAAGTAGGTGTGAATATTCTTAATATGTAAATTAAGGATGTGAGAAAATAATAAAAGGCCAGTAGCCTGCCTTTTAAAACAATAAAGCAGAGCAAACTGCTCTATAGTGCCGAGGGACGCCTTGGTCCACCTTTCATAATGGCTACGAACTGTTAACTAACCTTTGTTGTCCAGGCTCAAGCCTCTCCTCCTTGCATCCGATGGCAAACTGCACTCCTTGCAGCAGGCAGCACTCTCACCCAGAACCAGACACTATCATTAATTCAAATTCAGATACACGTAGGAGGAAAAGTTGGAGCAACCTTTTCCCCTTCAGCGGTTAGAGCCCCTTCATGCACTTAACGCTTCTCAGCCCCCTAAAGCTGCCTGTGCTGAGCTGCAGCCACAGCTCATTCTGGACTTCCACCACAAGAACTCTTTGCTGGCCAGCAGTGAGTTCTGTGTGATGCTCACACCTGGCTCCGTGGGGCTCCCGGCGCAGAGCTCTGCTCCATCGGCCCCATCCCAAGGTGTCCCCTCCCCAGGGGTCCCCTCCCCAGCCCCGCCAAGGCCACTCGCAGCTCTCGGTCACGATGGCGCTTGGCCGGGGACGCTTCGCCGAGGGCCAACACTCACAATGGGCTCAGCTCCCTGCAGTCCCGATCCCAGAGCTACAACACCCAGTGAGTCAAACCCAGCCCTTGGGCCCGGGAAGGGCCCGTCTGTCCTGCACATCCCAGCTCTGCCCTGCACATCCCAGCTCCACACTTCACAGGACCAGCGTCGACCCCTGTTGCCACTCGCAGCAGATAAGGAGCCTCCTTGTCAGCACTTTGAGTTTAGGGCTAAGGCTGTGCTTTCCAAACCTGAGACTAGAAGGGCAAAGGTCATATTTACTGTACTAGCAGGAAACAAAAATCAACAGCTAAACACTCCCTTTTGTGGCAGAAAGATTTCTGACATATAACTGAGCAGGAATTCACACAAACAAAGGAAACAGACTTCTCCAAAGGAAAAGGATCAGTTTCTCCATGGAGAAGCTTTGTCTAGCACACAAGTAACAAGCATGGCTTGACATTTTAGCAGGGGAAAAGACTGTTCCTAAATGCAACAAAGTTGATAATCAATGTCCAAATGCCAAGAGCTAAATGCTGAGCCATATTATAAGTTTTAAATGCACATGAAACTAAATTACCTTCTGGTTAAAACCAATTTACATGGTACCAGAAATAACCCTTTACAGCTGAAGATCTACATTTGGTAAGGCTAAAACTAGGTCAGATGCTGAGCAGTGTAAAAAGAGAGAAAAAGTGAGAAGTGCCTACCTTTGTACCAACTGTTATATCTTGGACAATGCTGTAGAAAAAAGAAAGAAAAGGATTAAAAAAGTTAGATAGGTTTGCCACAAAAATCCAGCATAGTTTACAGTAGTAAGAAAAAAGCAAGTCAAAGTGCACAGTTGTCTTTGCAGGTGAGCCAAGGACAGTTTATACAAAGAAAAATTATTAGATGGTGATGGTGGAGACCCAAGACCCAGCAGTGCCAGAAAACTGCAGCTCTCCCACTCCCTACGGCAGCGCCTGCTCCTCCTGCAAGGGCCTGGGGGGTAGGAACAAACACCCCGAGCCCAGCGATGCGACCCCGACTGACCACACCGAGAGGAAGAGAGTCACGAGTCAGCTCTGCCACCAACATGCCCTTCTGCAGTTCCTGGCCCCCTGACACCCGTGGAGCCTCTGCCAGGCCCAGCTCCAGCAGGGCTGAAGACACCAACGCCAGAGCTCCGGTGGTCCCCAGGACAGAGCCCGGCTGCGTCCCCGCGGAGCAGGAGCCGGGGCCAGGCTCAGAGCAGCCCTCAGGCCGCTCCAGCACTGCTGGAGCCACAGCAGGGCCCGATGGACACGCACCTGGAGGTACAGGCAGCCTGGGGTACACACTACACAGGATTCCTCTATCAAGTCTAGCAAAAACTACCTGTTAAACTCTACCAAAGACACTTAAACCTCCTAAAATGAGACTTTCTGATTAACTAAGATGAAAATTAGCACCAGATGTACCTCAAAGCAACCCAGCTCCTGTCAGCAGTGAACTCCCTACACCACAACACACACGTCCTAAGAGCAGCACCTTCCACCAGTGCAGTTGGAATGCCTGCCTACCATCTCCCAGAGCCTTACAGTACCTCCACGTTACTGTTTCGTGCTCAGGACAGCCTAAGGATTTCAGTTACGCCCTCGCACCGGACATTGCATCTTTTTTTAATAAACTCCAACCCCCTGTAAAGCAGCAACACAAAACCGAGAGCAGAAACGACCCCTTTGGACCGCCATGTCCGCAGCCCTGCCCGCTTCAACTCCTCTCAGAGAGCTGCCCGCAGCTGCAGAGCACAGGACCCGGCAGGGGCCGGCTGACCGACCCGCAGCAGCGCCAGAGCAGGGGGACACACGGCAGGCAGGGCAGTCCAATCAGATCCAGCAGTATGAAACCTGGAGTACTCAAGAACAACTTGACATGGTGAGTTAATGTGAGAGAACTTGCATTCGCTAGTTCTTCCTTCCCTCCCCTCTCGCAACAGTTCATAACTTTTCAGGGAATTCAATCCTGCCCGATCTCATTAGGCCGCCCCAGCGTCCCCCCAGCTCCACGAAGGAGCCCCAGCACGAGCCAGCTCAGCTCCTCACACTTCCTCTTCCCCCCAGCCTGCCGTGTCATCATAACCCAGCGCTCTGCAGCTGGAGCCACAGCCTGATCCAACGGCTGCTGCGGGAAGCCACGCGATAGTTCCTCATTTTCCAGGGCAGTGCTCGGAGGAGGCCGAGCGGGGCCCAGAGCTGGGCACCCCCAGGGCAGATGGGCTGGCTGCACCCGAGGGTCAGCGGTAATGAACTAATGAAACCCATCTGCAGGGAGCAGTTCAAGGCACCAGCATCACTAAACACGGCATACATTCCTCAGCTAACACACAAACATTAACCCAGGCGTTTCCACGACCTTAAAACAGCTACTGCCAACGAAGCACAGTAAGAACACAGAATGTCCCGGGTTTCCCAAACTCTCGAACTTACCCCAGAGCAGTTTCTCCCACTTCCTGTTCCTCCTGTGGGCCTCTCGCACAGGAAATGTTTTACATAAAGTGCCTTAGCAGGGAATGGCATTTAGAACCATCCAACAGGAAGAGCTGTTTTATTTGCCAAGAACTATCGATTCGTGGGATATTGTTGCAGCCCACTTGATAACAAATACCACAGCTCCACAGTACTTCAGGATTTTTATTCAAATGTGCAACGTACTTCCAGTTCACACACCCCCTCAATAAATTATCCCAAGCTTCCTTCTCCTCTCATGCACATCAGCCTTCAGGGTGGGACTAAAACTTTTCCCAGTTCTGAAAGAGCAGGCAAAAAAGCCCTTCATAAAAATTATTTTTTTTCCCCATGGAATAATGAGGTCATTCCTACGCAGTAAGGGGGAAAATTAAGCGGCACCAGTAAAACCTCCAGGTCATTTTCCAAAGCAGCACTTCGGACTCCTCGCATGTTTTAACAAAGCAACTTATTCAAAGGGGATCACTCGGCACAGCTCGAGATCATTTTCGGGAGAAGGAGACAGGAGCAGCCTGGAGCCAGGGGGCTGCTCGCTGCCAGCTCGGCAAAAACTTAAAACCATTCTCTGAAGCAGCTTTTGGAGTTTCAGCAGGAGACAGGGGACACTTTCACGGGGCAAACGTATCCCGCACCAGGATCTCCAAAAGGACGAGGGGTAACTGAGACTCAGACTCGCGTGTTTCGCTAAAACTTCTACGTTCAAATAGCAACATCTTTAACACGCACAGAACATCAGCCTTCCCAGGAACCACAGCTGATATCAAACCAATTTTTGTGTGATCTCATGTGCTGAGAACTTGTTGCGTTTTTTTTTCTTGTGTTGAGAATTTGTTTTGTTTTTTTTTTTTTTTTTTTTTTTAATATCATTCAACATGGTGAGCAACTGGTTAAAAGCGGCAGAGCGATCCTGGACTGCAAAAATTGTAAGATACACGATTTTTATGGGTTTTAAGACGAAAACGACACTGAGACACCACTTTTTCAGTGTGTAAAAAAATACCAGACATGTGACTATGCCTAATTCTCCCCAGACCAGTGTTCCGAGGCAGAAAGCGAGAAGGCACTAATTTGGGCTTCCCGTACTTACGGCTGTGGGAAAACAAACTGCTCGCTCTGAGGCCTTCAGAAATACTTTAAATACTGAGCGCCAGAAGAAGCAAAAAAATCAGATCACCAAAAAAAACTACGCCATGCAGGATGAGAGAAGCACGGAGACCTCGTTTTCGAGAGATCCCCTGACAAAACGCCCGCTTTGGAGCCAACTCGGCCGCAGCGAGGCCCCGCCGGGCGCTGGTTTAAGAGGAATCGACGCGACCAAAGTTGCGCTCTGGGAACTCCCCGCTCAAGGGGCTGCCCGGGGAGGTTTCCTCCCGCAGCTCCGCGGCCCGGCGGCAGCGGGGCCGTACCTGCGGCGCTCAGGTGAGGCGGCAGCGGAGCCCTGCCCGCCCGCCCCTGCGAAACTCGGCGACCGAAACCCGGCCACAAAAAGAGCCCGGCGAGAGCAGCCCCCCC
>VZRE01000927.1:86144-96196 GCA_013396775.1 Cephalopterus ornatus
GGCGGGGCGACGGGCCGGTGCGCGGCGCCATTCGGTAGGCGGAGGGAGGCGGCTGGGAGGAGCCATCTTCAGAGCGGGAAGGAGGCCGGAGTGACACCCGGAGCCGCCATCTTGAGTGGGGGCAGGGCATGGGGATCACCGCCTTGGGCGCCATCTTGAATACGGGCAAGGGCCCCCCGCGCGCACGTTGCGCCGTGAGGGGCTGCGGGGGCGGCGCGGCCCCGCCGCCATGTTGGGTACGGGCAGGGAAGCCGCGCGCCGCCGCCATCCCGGGTGAGGGTCGTTGGTCCGCGCCGCCCTTCGGGGGCCGCGCGGGGCCGGAGGGGTTGTGTGAGACACGGGATGGAGCCTGTGTAATCGCAGTTAATGTCTTAAGGATAAAGATTACCCTGTGAGTGAGAGGGAGTGAGAGAGATCCTGTGAGGTAAGGCATCTCACGTACCTGCTGCTCAGGCGTGAGGCGGGGCTGTGCCTCCGGTACCGTTCTGATCGTTTGCTGCCCGAAACGGCTCCATGGCCCGTCAGGGGCGCCTCGGTGCGGAGTTAGGTCGGCTTGTCCCACCTTAATGTTCGTCACTGCCTGTAGGCCTCACTTCTGCAGGGATTCAGGTGGCTTCCACGGCTTTGGGGCCGGTCAGACCTGTGGAAGATTTGCTTCGCAGGTGCTGGGCCCCCTACGGTGAATTTAAACCAACTGTGTAAGGTCCCTCCTGTGGCTCCCTCAGGGTGACCGGGGCAGGTGTGGGGGTCTGTCCCCATCCCAGGCCCCCGGACGCCGCTGGATCCTCCCCACCGTCACTGCAGGGAGCAGTTCCTGCCGTCTAGATAAAACACTGTTTAAATACAGACCCAGGGGAATGCTCAGAGAATTACTTTAAAAACAGAGCGCAAAGGAAATTTGGGCAGCGTTTCTGCTGCGTGTCAGGTAACTCGGGCAGGTACAGACGTGCATTTTGTGTTCTCTTGTCTCTCTCAAGCGTACACTTGGCACGTGAGTAGGGAAAAGGAAAAGCTGGAACTGAAATGGCCTGTTTTCTCCCAAACCCGTGTTGCTGTGCCAAGTCCTCTGGCCAGAGCTCTTGTTTCTTAGTGGGGCAATTCTCAGAGGTTTGGGAGGCCAGGATCAGACATCACCTGCCTCCCTCACCCTTGTCCCCATCTGTGAAATCCAGGAGCTTGCCTTCGCCTTGGATCTTACCAGGAGCTGGGAACTCTGATTCCCAAATCTCTGACTTACTGGGCTCCCAGTTAAAATCCGGGAAAAGTGTGTTCTGATCTGTTGCTAAAGGCAAATAAAACTGTCTGTAACCAGGTTGTTTACTGCGTCCTGCATATGAAAGGCTCAGCTGTTGCCTCAGATAAGAGATTTACAACTTCGATGAGACAAAGAGTAGGAAAATGATGGGATTATGGATCCACTGTAGCTGAGAGCCAGAGAGATAAAGTGATGTGATCAAAGAGAGCAGGAATTTAACAGCCAACACAAGCTTCCTGCACTCCCTTGATCTGTGCGTGATTTAAGGCGTGTTTCCCATGGACGTGTTTCACTTCATCTTCCCTTCAGATTTATTTAATTTCTATACTGTAAGTAAGGAATCCCTCCATGGCGGAGGATGCTCTGGAGACAGAATCCCTCCTTTTTTTCCTTTTTTTTTTTTTTTTTTTTAAATAGGGGCTATTTCGGTACCCTAAAGAAGAGCACCATGAACATACCACAAAGACTGAAAACATTCATTAATGCTCAGCCAGGATCTGATTTTCTAATGGCTGCTGACGTGTTTATGGCGTGTTCAGGTATCCCAGGTGCTTTCCAGGTATCTGCGGTGGAACAGTGAGACATGGATGCCAGCACAGGATTCCTGATTTCCAAAGGCCTGTCCTCTGCAGGTGTAAAGTCTTAAAAGACTTGTTAAGGTTTGTGCAGCTCGCTCTGATTTTCCACAGTTCTGGCAGAAATTATGCTTGTGCAACATTTTATCAGTTGTTTTCCTGCAACATGAACAGAATTTTTTAGACAGCAGCTGCTCAGGGAGCAAAGTGACCAGAGATACTGTTGGGGCTTTCTCTGGGCCAAACAGGAAAACGCATTTAAGAACAAGATCACACTTGATATGAAAACCCAGCAGGGAGCAGGACCTGCCCCTGTGTGTCCTTGTGTTTGTTTTGAAAAACAAACCCAGATGAAAATGGCCATGTGGAAAAAAAAAAAATGAGAAGGGCAAAGGGGAAAAAAAGAACCAGCTTGTTTTGTAGGATCCTGCAGCAGCGTCCCACCCTCCAGCTCCGGTTCCTCCGGCAGGGAAAGGCCTCTGGGGCACACCCAGCTTTTTCTCTCTTTGAGCCCTTCCTGCCTGTGTTATCTCTTGGCGTTTAATTCACCACTAGAGAAGAAAAACCTTCTGAGACAAAAGGGACCCTTTCCTACCTTTTCCCTTTGTATTGTTAAAACAACCCTGCAGCCTGTGCAGGGTCACGGACACTTCTCTGCGTAACTGTGTCCTTTGCAAACTGGCAGAACTCTTCCCCTTCTCCTTCCTCTTCCACCCGATGTTTCTGTCAGCAGTTTGAAAACCAGAGACCCTCCTAAAACACGGCCCCAGTTCAGGAGCCCAAAGCCCTGGGCAGAGTGGTGCATCCTAGACGCTGGTGTCAGTGACAATTGCTTTCCTGGAAGTTCCTCTCCTGCCTGGTTATTCCCAGAACTCTGCAAGGCCCTAAACCAGGGAACTCTTTCCCAGATAACTGCTGCCAGTGTATCCCGAAGAAACCTGGGAGTAGGGGGTGTCTCCAGTCCCTCTGCTTCTCTTTGTCGCTTTCATTTATTTCCAGCCCTTTTCAGTTCACACGGCGGTTTTGTTTCAAAGCATACTGGCAGCTTTAGCAGCATCTCAGGGTGCCAGAACATTCTTCTGTGCCTCGTTGAGGATGCCACATCACGGCCCTGGGAGTGGTTAGTGCAGAGCGGGCGGAGCGGGAGCGGGAGCGGGATCCCCGCGGGGTGTGTCAGTCCAGCAGATGTGTCCCGCTCTGCCCCTCGGCCTCCCCTGCTCCTGCCTGAGGGAAGGAGCGAGGAGAGGGGCCCGAAGGCCCTCTGCAGCTGGGGTGGTTGGAGGAGGAGGAGTGGGCACGGGGAGGACCGCAGGAGAGCTCTTCCCTGCAGACACGTGGCTTTCTGAGCAGGACACTGTGGGAGTGAGGGGGGCGTTCCTTCCACTGATCCGGGAGAGTTTGGCAGCATGGAGTATTATCAGAGAGTGTTCTGATGGGTAATGGGTGAATAAAGGGGTTTGGAAACGAGCTTAATATCCTGTCAGTAATAAAGAGAAGTGTTCTTGGAGAGGGACTTTTTACAAGGGCCTGGAGTGCCCAGACAAGGGGAAGTGGCTTCAGACTGACAGAGGGCAGGGTTAGATGGGATATTGGGAAAAAATTCTTCCCTGTGAGGGTGATGAGGCCCTGGCACAGGTTGCCCAGAGAAACTGTGGCTGCCCCATCCCTGGAAATGTTCCAGGCCAGGTTGGATGGGGCTTTGAGCCTTGTCTAATGGAAGGTGTCCCTGCCCATGGCAGGAAAGTGGAATGGGATGAGCTTTGAGGTCCCTTCCAGCCCAAACCATTCCGTGATTCTGTGATTCCTAACCCATGTACGAGCTCCAGGAGCGGCGTGTCTGTGACAGCTCTACCACTGCAGCGACATGAGGCCTCCTGTGCAGATCCAGAGCTGAGCAGCTGAGAAATACTCTGCAAGCCAGGAGAGCTGCCGCTGGGGCACGGTTGGTGTTGCCATTGCACACTCTGAGTTCCCTTTTTACAGGGCTGCCAAACTGCAGCTGCAGGTATTTCATGCTGCAAGCACCTACATCAACTTCGAATTTCAAGTGGAATCACAAGAGCTCACATTTTGCACCTTTCCTTCTTTCTAATCCATGACATGAGAGACTTCTCTGTATTTCTGCTGTTCCTCGTCCATGTTATTTCAGCACTTCCCTGTCCCCGCGGCTCCTCCCGATGCTCGGGGTGACTCATTTCCTGTGCAGGACGAACTAGCCATTTCCTGGCAGTTCAGCACAGGACTTTTTTTCCCTTCCAGTCGGGGTTGGAGTGGTGAGGATTAAGCTATAGTTTGAGTAATCTGTGGTTTGATTGATCTATGGTCTGATTCACTTGTCTCTTCACTGCACCTTCCCCAGAAATCACCTGGCAGCACCTGGGGCTCGTGGCTACCCCTGCTCGCCTGGGCCCCCAGCTCAGTGATTTGGGCTGTGGCATACAAGTAATCCCAGCAGCCCAGCTCTAACAGTGCCATCCTTCCACTCACTGCAAACCAGGTCTTCTCTTAATTCGATCCATTTCAGCTCATAATAAACAGGATGTTAAAAAAGCAGCACAGGGCAAAGCCACTGATATCCCAGCACAGATCTAAGCCAGAAATTCTAAGTTACCGCATCAGTGCTACCAAAACTGGATATTGACATTTGAGAAATCCAGGTGATACCTGTGTTTGTGTTAGACACAGGTTACCAGAAGGCTGGGTTGGTTCCTGTATTGATTCTGTGCCCATCATTCCAACTCTTCCCTCCCACACATGCTCGCAATTTCCTGAGCCAGTCTTTATTCCCACCCCAAGCTCTGACTAACTCTAGGACAGCTTGCAGCATTGACACTGTGGAGCTCAGATGTTGCCTGGCCACTGCCATGCCAGCCTGAGGTGTCGCAGTTCTTTTGAGCAGCTTTTTACTGCCGGATTTTTAATTATTCTTTTAATCCTATTTGAGCACTTGGATTCATCAGCCTGTCATAGACCTGGAATGTTTGGGAAGAAACCCTGCACAGTAGGGATGCTGCTGCTGGAGTCTGAGTGGAGCACATGTGGGCTGAACCCTGAATAATTCATACCTGTAATGATTTATTCATGCCCAAAGCTGGATACCTCCCTGTGACTTTCCATTATCTCAGAGAGAACGCAGGTTCCGATTCCACTGCCCCAGCCTGGTGCCAGCTTCTGTGCTGGACTTGGAGCAGGGGGGCTGATGTCTTTGCTCAACACAAATGGGCAACTCCTGCCCTTTCAGTGCCCCAGCCGTGGCTCCTGACACCCAAACTGAAATGGAGGGACAGGTCCCTGCACATTCTTGAGAAAGGATGGGGGGTGAGCAAGCAGGTAAAGCTCTTTTCCACATGGGAGACGCTGCAGTCACAATGCAACATGGAAAACAGGCCCTGACTCTGTGATGTGACACCACAGAGCTGAGCTCACTCTCCATGAGAAATTGCAGTTTTGCTTCCCCCTGTGAAGTTACAGACTCTGACACAGTTGATGCCACATTGCAGGATCGTTTCCTGCCCTCCCAGAAACCTTGCAGGAAAGTCTGGACAAAGAGCAGCAGCTCAGGCTCATCTTTCCTGCCTGCTGTGGGCTCTCAGAAAATGCTGTCAGGAGAGACTTATAGGCCCACGCTCTGAGTTCCTGACCTGGGTGAGGATTCTGCAAGACATTCAAATTCCATCTGTCTAGAAAGACTGAAAGATGATCCCGTGTTTCAGAGGCTCTCCAGACCTGCAGACGGCACTACCCCTCACTGCCTGGTGTGAAATTTCCTAATTGTTTAACCTGTAATCCTGACTTCTTTTGTCCTTGGAATGGGCTCTACATCAGCATAATCAAAAATGTCAAACAGGCTTGAGAACCTCTCCAAGTTGCTAAAAATGAACGTGAATTTCCTCCCTGCAGACTTACTTTGTCTCTCCCTTGCTCTGGCCTCAGCTTTGCTGAGTGCCTGGTTCCAGCCCCTCAGCATAGTTTGCATTCCACTGCCAAGAATGAACATTTATTTATACAAACAACCCTCCTTCCAAGCACATCTCCTGCTATCCCGGGGCAGGGAAGTAAACACCATTTCTGGTCTGTCTGTGGCTCCAGCTCTGCATTTCCTTTTTGCTTTAGTCAGGGCTTGTTTGCAGGGAAAGCCGAGTGCTGTTCCGTCACTTTGCCATGCCCCAGGTCTGCTCAGCAGTGGCCTGGGAAGCTCCTTCGCTTCCAAGGATTTGATTTTGTGACCCTCTAAGGATGGTGCCAGTTTCTTGACCGGCCCCTCGGGGTGGCTCGCTGGCTCAACAGCAGTTGCCCAGCTGGGAGCTGGGGGGCTCTGCGGGACTCCGGGAGTGCTCAGCCTGCCATAGCTGCTGCTGTCCCAGCTCACCATCCCTGGCTGTTCCCCAGGGAGTCGCTGGGCTGCGGTGCTGCCCTTGCTCTCCCAGCAGCGCTGTGACACTGTGAGGGAGCCCAGAGGGAACTGGACCGGCAGCTCCCAGGAGAGCAGCGCCGAAGGGGCGAGGGAAGCCAGGTGCAGCTCATGCATTATTGCTGCAGCATCTCCATCGCTCACCTGCCGGGCTCAGGGATTGTTCCTGAAACTTTAGCTCAGCCCCTCTGTCCACAGGTGTCTCCCGTTGCATCTGCCATTCGAAATGCTTATGGCACAGATGCCAGATGACTCTGCACAGGGGAATGTCACAGTAGGAGCACAAGTCATTTAAATGAAAAAGGGCCCTGACAGAGCCACAGGCACCTGCACAGCACCTGGAAGTGCTCCCTCGGGTGTGGAGGCTGCCTGCTGCTCACTGCCTGCTGTGAGCACGGGGTTTTACTGGTAGAAATTGCAGCTACATTTGAAGAGGTGTCCATAGTCTAAAGGTGTGTGTGTCCCTCTGTCCCTCCCCAGGCATGTGGATCACACAGGGGTGTGTGCCCCCCCCAGACACACAGATCACACAGGTGTGTACAGCCCAGTCAGTACTGGCTGTGTGTTTCTCCGTGTTTGTGTGTGCAGCCCCCTCATCTGTGCTGTGGTTCCCCTGGAGCTGAGGGAGACATGAGAGACCCCAAGGGCAAAAGGAACACAAGGACAGGAGGGATTTTCCAAAGGCTGCTCCCCTTCCCCAAATCCCGTGTTTTAGTGCCACATTTGTGGCTCAGGCGCCTCAGCAGCTCAGCTGAGTTCAACTGCTTGTTTCCACGTCAAGTCAAGAACAAACATGTCCAAACACAGCTGGCTCTGAGGGGACCGGGACAGCCGCGCTCTGTGCCCACCGTGAGCCCCGCTGTGATCCCGGCCAAGAACGACATCATTTCCCCAGGGCTGCAGCTCTATTAAACACAAAGCTCCAAATGATTTCCTACTTGGATCAAAGATGTGTTTGTTGCAGTGGCACTTAAGTTTAAAAGGCAATACTGGGAATGAATGAATCCTCCCCAGCGGCAGCTGCTGAGGCTCAGCTGGTTTGTCAGTGCTGTGATTATGCCACGAACGTCCAGTGTTTGCTGACCCGTATGTTCCTGAAGGATGCTGTGCAGTGGAGCAGCGCGGGGAAGCCTTGCTCCCAGGCTGAGGAGGTTTTGCTTTCGTGGTGTGAAGGCTTGCTCATGTTTCAGGTGGTGAAAGTGTTCAGAAATCTCATATTCTGATTCCAGACACAAACCCAGAGTGTTCTGGATCGAACTGGATGGAAATGTATGAAGAGACACAGTGGCCTATGGCCAGAACCCTGGAATTGGTGGTTTGATTGTAGGCTGGGGTCTGGGTGAGGAACCTGCTCCCTAAATCCTTGTCTGGATGGTACAGCAGATGCTCTGTGTGACAGACAGGAGGTGAATGAAGCATTCGCCTTCATACAGGAGTATGAAATGAAGCATTAAAAGAACACGAAGGCAGGAACATGCAGCATGTGAAGTCAGGGAGAACTGAGAGCACTGGAGATGCCAAAGGAACAAAAGAAACCCAATATCCTTTAGAAGGTTTAATATTTAATTGGCGAGCTCTCAGATACAGGGCAGTGAGTGTGGTGGACAATGACAGGAGCCTGTGGAAGGGGTGCAAAGTGTCCCCCGTGGGGCCCCAGCACCCCCAACACCCAGGCACAGAGGCTCCTTGTGTGCAGAACCATCAGTTCTCACTGAATTCCTGGTTCTGGGTAAAACCAGCATCGACATGGCCCAAAGGAGACTCCCACTGCCTGGCAGCAGGTCTGAATGTGCTGCTCCTGGCTCCCCCCTGTGCAGGTACTGCCCACACCTGCAGCCAGAGGAGCAGTTCCATGAGCTCACACACTCTCCCTCTGGAGCTAAGTTCCATCCATCAGGGCAGTTCAGTTTCATTTTCTTGCTTTAAGGTCAGGGCTCAAAAGATACATAACAATACTTTATTTATTGAGAAAATACTTCATTTCATATTGTAAGGTGACCATTTCCTTCTGCAGCAGCTGGAAGTCAGCTCTCAGGATCCTTCCCTTGGGAGGAAATGCCCCTTGAGACATTTCAGCCAAGAACTCCAGATCCAAACCCACCCCTTAGCTCCGGTTTTCTGGAATCTGTCGAGTGGAGTTGATGGTTTACTCATGCTCTCTCTCTGGGCAGGGTGTTATGGCTGCTGCAGGAGTGGGCTCAGCAGCTCTCCCAGATCCCATGCCAGAGCGTGTGTTTCTTGTCCAAAGGAGCAGCCACGTGTGCCAGTGCTGGGCTTGCTGCCTCTCCCGGGAGACAGGTGCCTTCCAGCTGGGGGGTTTTCATCTGTGAGGCTCTCAGCTCTGCTCTCAAAGAGTAGGGGACAACAGTGGGGAGCCAGTGCCTCTCACTGGTACCTCTCAGGTCTTGCTGAACCCGGCTGCTGCCCCAGGCAGCCACTCAGGGGCCACCAAAGCCAAGGGCTCTCAGCTCTCAGGGCAGAGAGCGTTGCTCATTGCTTCCATCCCACCCAAAGGATTGGCAGGCTGCTTTGAGATCCTTTTCCTAGCTAACACCTCTCTCTCCCCTCTCTCCTAGGCTGCCCTGTGCCCTGGGTGAGATCCTGTCCTTTGGCAGTGCTGTGCTCCGTGGGAGGCTGCCCGAGGTGTCCACGTGATCTTGGAGCAGGTAAGGGAGACAGTGGCACTGCAGAACAAGGACACAGTTGAAAACTGAGCAGGAGCCAAGGCTCCAAAGGTGGGAGCCTGCAAGTCATCTAGATGTCCCACGGCATCACCAGAGAGCACGAACCAATGTATTTGCCTGTGGCCAAAATCCTGGAGTGCTGCTTTGGGAGATATTTTGTGGGGGACAGGCACTCGGGGTTCCCTTTGGACTCCCCGTGCCAGAGACCCAGCAGGGACTGGAACAAGCCATCCTACAGCCAGGGAGCTTCCCCTCCCCTGCAAGGTACTTTGTTACCAATGAAGTGGTTTCTCCTGCCTCCGGGAGCCATATCCCATCACATCCCAGCAAACCTCCATGAACACCTGAAAGGCAGAAGTGAGCGCAGGTGTTTGCCTGGTGCTGGTGAGACTGAGGCCTGCACCCCCAGGCTGAGTCTTCTCAGCTTCAGGGGCTTTAGACAAGGGAAACCCTCACACGTGGGAAGGAGCTGGGGTGGGCGTCGGTAAAGTTGGTCAGTATTGTAAAAGAAGTAGGTTGCGATGTCCCAGTGGGAACAATTATGTCTAATTAAAGCCACAGATTCGCCACAGGTACTATTTAATAACAAATTGCTGCCATGCTCCAGCCAGAGCGTGCCAGGGGAACATGGGAGCTCTGGTCTTGGTGGGGTGGGACAGCAGGGGAGAGGGCTCTGGCTCAGCTCGGGGAGGGGCAAGTGCCAGGCCCCAAAATGGAATTGAAACACTGGGTGCTGTGTCCTGCTGCCCACTGCAGTGGTAGGTGAGTTTGGGTTGGGTTGGGTTGGTCTGAGTTGCTTTTGTGTTCGTCGGTTTGGGTTGGGTTAGTTTGGTTCAGTTTAGTAGATGGCTGAGGAAACGCCTTGTGGCACACAATGATTTTAGTTAAACTTTAAAAGGCTGCTCAGAAACATAAAAAACTGCAATAAACTCTCTGACAATTAAATCGAAGAAGGTTTGCCCCCTGTCCTGGCCAGCCCCAGTGGGCTGCTGCCTTCGGCTGTTTGATATCTGGCACTGGCGGAGCTTCACCGGCCCGGGCCCGGCCCGGGAGGCCCTTCTCTGCTCTGCCACGCCGGTACCGGCTCCGGCCGCGGGGCTGCGATTCCGGGCGGGAGCGGGGACCCG
>VZRE01000927.1:96732-112567 GCA_013396775.1 Cephalopterus ornatus
GGGCAGCTCCCGCCCGGGGTGAGGTCACCGACCATTGTGCACCAACGGTGGCGGGGGACACGGTCAGTCCCCACCGCCTGGCTGTGCCCGTAACGGCTCCGTGCTCATCCCAGTGCCTGTCTGGGAACAAAACATCCCAGGGAGAGTCACAGCCTGCACATGGAATCATCAGGACAGTCTGGCCATCTGTCCCTGTGGCACTGGCACAGGTGTGAGGTGCCTCCAAGTGCCACCAGGGCCTTGACGAGGTGTCAGCGATGCTGCAGCATTTCCTGTCCAGGTCACACATTTGCCCGTCCCTGATTTCAGCTTTCCCACTTCCTCCTCAGGAATACAACGTGAGCTCCTATTTATAGAAGTTTGTGGTTTCCAATGGCTTTTTTCCGTCACTCAGGCTGGTTTGGTGGCTGATCCCTGCTTAGTGGCCCAGGCAGTGCTGTACCAGCTGCCTGTGGCTTTTATTATTGCTTTCCAGAGGCCTTGATGCAGTGCTCACAATCACATCCCAGGCCAGTGACTCCAGAATGCAGCCCCTCAGGACCAGAGACAGGAATCGAGGGAAAAGTGGTGTCTGACTCTTTGAACAAAAAAGCTCTTGTTTAAGGAATGTGGTGCTGGAGGCCAATGTTTGCCAGCAGGGTCTGTCTCCTGCTCGGAGCCAGTGCTGGCAGTCAGACCCTGCCCTCCGCAGACACACGGCGAGGAGGGGGATTTTCTGGAAGCATCTCTCAAAATGGAGGAATGGCGCCGTGTAGCAAGTACAGGATACATCCTGAGAATTGTATTTCTGCAGACAGGGCAGGAGGGGCTGGTGGAAGTATGTGCGGAAGCAGCAAGAGAGCTGAAGAGGTGCTGAGAATGCTCTTGTACAGGGCAGAGGAGGAGGGAAACAAACATCGCAGAGAACAGGAAAACTGATGTGCTCGGAAACGATGGATCCACCCCCCAGGCCCCTGCTAAGGAGGGTGGGACAAGCTCCATGATTTCTGGCAGCCACGAGCTCCTGTCCTGCAGCCAGATGTGTTCGAGTGCAGCTTCAGCCCTTCCTGCCCCGATGCAGCCCGGCAGTGCCCCCGTGCTGGCCGCAGCTGTGGCGGTGCCCCACACCTATGTTTGTCCCCCCACCTCCAGGGAGGGTTTCCCGAGGGAGCGGGGAAGGGGGCAGGAGGCAAGTTTAAGCACTGCTGTTCTGTATCCTGTTGTTTTCCTACCAGGATTGTTGCAGTTTCCTGCACTGTCTTATCTGGAGCAGGGAAGCCAGTGCTTTCCAGTTTGCTGGCTCACTGTGTGTCCTGGGTTCTAATCTGCAAAACAGGCCTCAGAGCCCGTGAGAGGAACCAGCTTAGGGCTGTCACAGGGCAGGGGGACAGGGACAGAGGGGCAAAGGGCTTTTAGTGCCTCAAAATGAGTGTCTTTATTTAGTGCTCCTGTTTGCACAAGGCTGTGTGTGTCACACGGGTTCAGCCCTTCGGCACACCCAAGAGGGAGACAGAGGAAGATCCTGGTGGTGACATTCTCAGGTGATTCTGTGTTTGACAGACCTTACAGGAGGATAATTTTCAGAAAATGCTGAGCATGCTTACCCCCCCCCCCCAAAGGCACAAAGTACCAACAGGAAGGTCTTAAAGCAAAAAGAGTGTTTCTGTGTTTCAGTCAGCCCAGAGTTCAGTCTCCCCTGAAATGCCTGGAGACTCCTGTGAAATTACTTGGCCGCGTTTTCTGGAATACAGAGGTAAAATCAGCATCCACAGCACTGAGGCTTGGAAAGCTGTGCAGAGGAGCAGGGCCTGAGAAAGCCAAATCTTGTAGATTTAAAAAAAACCCCAGCACTTTTTTTTCCTCAAGTGAACCTGAACTCATCTAACTATAGGTTTTAGCAGTGCATTGAATTCCCCATGGGTTAAAAAAAATTAAATCCTTTACTGTACAGCTCTGGAATGTCCTGTTTTCAGGACAGAAAGGTGTGGGTCTTGCACACAGTGTCCGTTATCAGATGGGAGCCTCTCCTGGAAAGAAAATTAACCCATCACATCAGGCTCCCAACCACGCAGACACTGAACCAGGCATAAGGCTCCAAAACAAAATTCCAAGCACAGATCCCTCCCCACAGGCATCCCGGGGTTGTTGGAAGCAGGTAAAAACTGTGGCAATGATCAAGATGGATTTTCATTATTTAAAGAGAAGATATGTGTGCCAGTTCAGCCGTTGGGGGAAGGACAGGGGTAATTTTTGTCGCTCAGCTGTGGCTGTGAATCCAGGCTGATTCCACTTGCCATTCCTTTGAGGCACTCTCAGCTGCTGGAAGTGCAGGGGCTGCAGTGGGCTGAGGGGTCTGTAGCTGAGCACCAGAGCCTGTGCTGGGAACTAAATAGCAAGAGAAAAAAAGGGTTTTTTTCCAAGAGATCAGGAAGAGGAAGACATGTGTCTGGAGATAAGGAAAGATAAAAGCATTCCATTTGCAGAGGCCTGTGATAGGGATCAAGATGTTCATCTGCCAAGTCAGTAATTTTGTGGCCGTATGACCATGTGGAGCTTCCGTTCCTGTTACCTTTTCCCACACTGACTGAAGGCACTGGATTATTGGCATGGAAGTTCCTTTGAGTCTGTCCGAGCAGCTCAGCCCTTTCAGGGAATTGCACAGGCTGAACTCAAAGATAAAACTCTCTTTGACTTCAGAAGGGAAAACAGTTCTCCCTTAAGTTTAGGTGTAGCTTTTGGGGCTCAGCGGGTGCAGTCTGTGAGCTCCCTGGCCTGGGGAGGTGGGAACAGGTCAAACCCCTCTGGGGAGAAGCTTGGGCAGAGCCACTTTCTGTGAGGGGTCAGGACAGCCAAAACAGCTCTTGGAGGCAACTCCCTACCCTGTTTGCTGGCATCCGTCAGGAGTGAGCTCACGGGGACAGTAGATCCCATCCAAGGCCTCGATTAACATCAGGAGCTCCAAGCGCATTTGCTGCTTCCAAATTGGCTTTTGTTGTCTGATTTTTGGTTAAAGCAGCAGTAGATTTCTGTAAAAAATTCTCTGTAAATCCTGGCTTTGCACATTCCACACGCACACACAACAGCCAAGCATTCAGGCTAAAATTATCCCTGCTATCATTAGGAAGGAACACATGGATTGATGGAGCCTAAGTGCAGAAGAGAGCTGTGCTGCTGTGCTGCAGGCTCACCCCAAACGGAGCAGTTCCTGTGCTTCCCAGTCATTCCCTGTCGGGTATCTGCGAGAGGTGTGACCGGTTCCCTGTGGCCGGGGGAGCCGGTGGCTTGGGCGGGTGGGGGGCAGGCACTGGAGGCCCCAGGCACCAAGAGGCCGGGCACAGCCTGTGCCCTGGGGCCGGTGCTCCCGTGGCACGGCCGATCTGCCCGAGTGCTGCCAGCCCTGCCTTCAGTGCAACTGCCACGCTCCCGAGATAAATCCCTGCGGACAAGCACCGCGTTCACAGATTACAGAGCAGCCCTGCAGCTGCCAGCTGGGATGGGCTTCTCCCGTGTTGCGCAGCTCACTGGGAGAGCAGGAGCCCAGGGCGGGAGCTGCCGTACCTGCGCAGCCAGTGCTCAGGTGTGCTGGGCTGTCCTCAGCCGCTGCCCGCTGACTGCCAGCCAGGGCCTGTTCTCACCAACAGCCGCGTCACATTTAGGCCAGAACTGCTGAAAAAACCAGTTTAGACATGGTTCCTGTGTCCAGTGTTTTCAGCCTGGTTTCTTTTACCTCGACTAATTGCAAAGCTTTCAATTAATCATGGGCCGAGACGCCTGGAGCACAGGCTCCACTCCGGCCTGCGAGCGCACGGCGTCAGTCACGGAGGCTCCTGGGCTGCTGCAGTGCTGAGGGTCCGTTACGTGTTCCCTGTCACACAGAGACAGGGATGAATGTCCAGGCTGCTGCATGGAGCCTTCCAAATAGATGGGAGAGCTTCAGATTTAGTCTCTAGTATAAATACGAGTTAAATGTGCAAATCCTTCAGTTGGGAAACTGCCTCTTGTTACTGTTGGCACAATCAGAGCATGTCAGATTGAACCAGCCTCACTACTCCTGGTTCTCTCTCTGCAGTTCAGCACTCGGAGACGCAGAGCTTGCCAACCACAGAGTGCTGAAGGAACAACTCGCAGAGTTCAGTTTGTGAAATCCTATTTTCCATGTTTATATTTTGCTTCCGTTTTGTTGGTGCTGCAGAGGCTGATCCTGCAAATATTTACCCCAGTCAGGTTTTGTGTTAGGAGTTCCTGGGAACCCCAGGGAGCTCAGCCCAGGGCGGGCACAGGCCTGAAGTGGTCTTTGTTCTGGGCTGAGCTTGGAGAAGTTCAGTTGCATCTGCTGGTCAGGGTTTTATGTATGTGTATATATATATATATACACACATACATACATGTATGTAGACACACGTGTGTGATAATTATTTCAGGTTGTGAGAGAGAAAGGGCGTTCAAAGAGTCATTTACTGATCTCCACCTGAGAGAAGGCACAGCAAGAAGCAGCATGGTGAGTGTTCTGTTATGGCATAAATGATCCCACAGACAGAAAGAATGAACAAATTGGTTTTTAAAAGGAATCACGAGAGGAAGTTGCCAATCTACAGTTATTGCTCTGTTGGGGAGGGACAGAAACAGCCCCAGGACTGCTCTTCTCTGCACATCTCCTCTCACTAACATTCTTTCCAACATGCCTTTACAGAACGAGAGCTCTGGTGATGCAGAGAGCAGCAATGCCAGTTTCCTTCACACGGATCTCTCCAAACTTGTGATCTGGGCACACACTCACGGGACCATATGCAACCAGATCCCAGCCCTGGAATTTATCCAGAACACGAGTCACCTGAGCAGGGACAATGCTCTGCTGTGGATGTGCAGAGTCGGACATGCCTATCACTGGCAGTATGGGAGGTTACATGACAGAGACGGAGAAGGGACTGAGGCTGTAGGAAGGAAAAGGAGGCTCCAGTTTTCTGAGGCTTCAGCAAGGGAAGACATCTTTGGGGTAAAGAGGCTCAGGCTGATGCCATCATCTTTTGAGAGGGGTCAAGCAGATGTTGGGAGCACAGGGTCACGTGGCAGATCCCCAGGAGTCACTCAGCAGGAGGCTGACACAGCCTACACAAGGCATAAGAAGCCATCACGCAGGGGGAGTCAAGATACCAGGGAACCGACGACATCTGGTTCTGCAGCAGAGCAGCACTTGGCAGTTGCTGGATTCCAAACGGGTGGTCAGAACGTGAAGCTCAAAAATAACGATGACTTAGCCATCATCTCTGACAAAAAGCTTTTTGTAGTAGATGAAGACAACCGAGGAGACAGAATCAACCAGAATAATGTGTCAGGGCCACCTACTCAGGTGGATTTTCAGATGCTCCACCACCAGGAATTGGCATTTCACCAGCCAACAGCCCCTCAAAGACCTGCCCACATGGCAGGGCCACCTCTAACCCATGCCTACATTCTGCAGCCGCCTGTCAGCAAACTGGAGGAGCCAGGCAGGAACATCCTGAGGGTGGGTCATGTCACTGCTGCAGGACCCACGGCTGAAACTTCCAGAGCAAGGAACCCCTTGGGGTCAGCAGGACCAAAGGTATGTCTCAAACCTCTGCCTGTCTCCAGCACTGGAGCAAAGGCCCACCTTGAATCATGCCCCTTGGTGACATTCTTTGAGTTCCAAGCCACTGCTGATGTCCAGCAGCAGCTCCAGCTGAGCCCTTCAAAGCACGACACACTGGGAGTGGACTCCAGCAGGAATGGCACTGAGAATTTGTCTGAGGAGAGCGAGCCGTCGGGATCCAGGCAGGCACCTCATCCTTCAGCCTTCCAGAGTCCAGAGAGCCATCCACCTTCAGCCTCAAACAGAGGTAAGAGAGCCCAGAGTTCTGTGCCTGCAGGGGTGTGGGGGTGTTCTTTTAATCACTTTCCCAAAATAGCAAAGGAGGGCGAGTTCACATCACTGCCAAGATCTATTCTGCAGCATCTAAGTAAATCCCTCAGATTTGGGGCACTCTTGTTTCTACTCAAAGGGACTAAAAAGATGCCTGCCTGAAGCAATTAGCACTTCTGTAGGAAATGCCCCTCCCTGAGTTACCCAAAGCTGTTCTTGGCTGCAGCCCAGCCCCAACATCCCAGTTTTGAACACTTTGGTCTTCCATTTTACAGAGTATCCCCACATGGAACACTGGCTGTACTTGAGTTTCCCTATGGGAAACTGGAGCCAGAGATGGGAACTCGGGTCTCAAGAGAAGGAAACAAGGGGAAGTAACTTAACACAGAGAAATTGTGGCTGAAGCCCTGGCTGCACGAAAGCCAGCGGCAAAAGATCCCAGCGCTGGCAGTGGCGGAGTGTCAGCCCTGCATGGAAAATGCCAGGAGCTCCATGCATTGCTTTAATCCTTTCAGGAATGAAGGTTTTCATATGCACTGTCCTGCAGTGTGGGGGCCTGGGTACGTGCTTGGGAAGGGCAGAGAGTGCTGAGGCAGCATTTGGGGTCTGCCTGTGATGTGCTTACACCATCGGTGCTGGTCCTGAACAGGCTTGAGGTTACAGACACTTGTGTTCCTTATGGAGCCACAACCACACAAACTGCCACAGTTGGATTTTGGGAGCATTATTTGACTATTTTCATAACTGACATCAAGTGTCATCTGAAGGGACTGGGAATTCACCTGGGAATGTCTGTGTAGTATCTGTTTCTGCCAAGGTTAACTGGCTCGTGGCTCAGAGGAAGCCTTGGCATTATTGATTCACAAGCCATTGCTCTGGGCACCCAGAGCAGTCAGTACAAAACAGGCCGAAAACCCAAACCAGTGGGACAGTGATCAGAGGAATCGACCTAATCCATCCACAGTATTTCAGGATGACAACTAAGCCTGTACAAAAGAACCTGGTACAAAAAGGGGAACCTATAGATGTTGGCTCACGAGCCCTTTTCCATCTGCCCTTCCTCAGTCCTGGACAAGTCACAGGCAAGCAGATGGAGCTTTCCAGCAATCCAAAGAATTCATTTCTCATGCTACATTGAGCTAGGTAGATGTGGTATTGCCATGGCAACTTGAGAGAGAGCCCAACTGGAATCCTGGCAATCCTTTAAATAAAATAATAATACACTTTTACTCACCTGTTTATTTTCCCTCACCATCCTCCTCAACTTTTGGTTCATGCTCTTATTTCATGATGACAGGGAAATCTGCCTGTCTGGCAGCCAGGAGGGCCAGCAGCCAACAGAAAGGGAGCAGGAAGGAGCCCAGCCTTCCCTGGAGAGGTGGGCGCTGTCAGGTGCTGCTGGCTTGTGGAGAACACAAAACTGATCCACAGCTCTAGGGGAGGGGGTTTGAGAGAGTCCCGCCCCCCGAATGGCTTTCAGAAGGGAGGTGGACACCGTCCTGCATCTCCTCCTGTTTTACTGATCTTTGTGAATTCGCGCTGTCTTGTCTTTCAGATGTGCTGCAGAAGCAGGAGAAAAAGAAAAACTGTCCCACTAGTGATATAAAGGTGTTCAAAGACTGGCTGATGTTGCACCACCCCTCTGAGACACGCGAGATCCACATGCTGCCTCCTGAAGACCTCGACCGCTACCTGGTGTCGTTCTTCAGCTCCACCAAGAGACAGGATGGCACAGATTTTTCTGTCCATTCCTTTGGCTTCTTGCAGCGCAACATTGAGCGGTACCTCAAGGAGCACAACTACCAGTACAATGTGGTGAGAGGGCTGGAGTTCAGGGCCTCTCAGGAAGCTTGGAAACTAAAGCATCAGTGCCTGTTCCAAAAGAAGAGGGAGGAGGAATGGAGTCTTTTGGAGAACCTGACAGATGAAGATGTGCAAAACCTTTGTAAGAAGGGAATTTTAAACAGGATGGACCCTCAGGGCTTTCTGCACCTCATGTTCACCAACATCGTTAGGGGCTTTGGGGCAAGCACCCACAGCCAGAGCCACTACCTCTACTGGGGACAGCTGGTGCTGAGGAAGAGCGAGGGAGAGGTGGAGTACTTGGAGTGGAAGGATGATCTGAGACGGGAGGGAAACAAAGGGGAGCCAAGCCCACGGCTCTTTGCCAAGCCTGATGATCCAGAGAACTGTCCAGTCAGCAGTTACAAGGAGTATGCCAGGAGGAGGCCGCCGGACATGCTGAACGACAACGATGCACTTTACCTGGCTCCCAGGTCACTGTGCTCCATGTGGGACAGGGTGTGGTACTGCAGGAAGCCACTGACAAGAGCCAAAATAGAAAAGATCTTGAAAGTTATTACCCAGCAAATCAGAGGAGCCCTAAGGAAGCCCAGGCAATAGAGGTGTCCCTTCAGCTTTCCCCCTTAAACCACTCCAAGGCTCCTCTGAAACAGAATCCTATCGTGATATTTGGTGTAGGCTGAGAGCAAGCATCCTTCTCCCGGTCTTTGCCTTGGCACTGAAGGCACCTACACATCTGCAGCGCCTCAGCTTCAAGGTAAATTCCTCTGTTGTTCTTTCTGTTATTGGGATTGATAATTCAGTGAGTTAATGAGAATGTTCAGTTTCACATTTGCCAAACAAGTTAATGTTCTACTGTACAGTCAGTGCCATGAGAAACCACCAGTGCTAACGTAGAGGTCTTGAGGGTGGCACAGCCCAGCCAGGAGTGTCAACTGCACCTTCGTTTTGGGGGCTGACACAGCTCAGCCCAGGGCACAGGCCTGCAGGGAAGGAGAGCAACACGAGGAGAGCGACGACACTGCTGATCCCCATCTCGCGGGGTCCCTTCCGACAAGGCTCAGGTCATTTCCTTTAGTGAAAGATTTGTAGGTTGAAGAAGTTGTAGCTGTTTTAAGAAGTTATTTGAAGTGTCTGACAGCGTTGAAAGGTTTTATGGTAAGCGGTTTCCCTGGAGTGCGAAATGCAGCTCCCCAAAGGCCCTGGGAGATGTGCTGAGCTCTGCTCAGGGGTGTTCAGTGCCTGTTACATTCCAGTCAGGTTGTTGGTTGCATTGTCGACAGAAGCAAATAAAAGAACCTTTAGCTCAGTGCTGTCTGTTCTGCAGGTTGCAGCGGGTGCCCCAAACAGCAGGTGATCCTTTCTGGAACACCAGCGCGTTCCATGTTGTTCCTTGCTCGCGGCCTGGTGGTGCAACGCTCTCCCCAGGGGGGGTTTGGGCCCTTTGAAGCCCTATGAGCCACCTCCGTGGTTTCTCAACAAGGCCCTGGGGGCCAAGCCCTTTGCCAGATTTGGTCCTGTTTGAGGAATTTAACAGCCCCAGATAACTTAGGGATGTTTGAAGAGAGATAAAAAAAAGACAAACTCAGTTCACCAAGTGCTGGAGGGCATCTGCCTGTTCCCCTAATGCTGCTGAGCACTGACAACATCACAAAGGCACCATGATGGCACAGCCATCCCAAGGGACCTGCCAGCGCCCAGGTGACCCAGCCGTGGGCGCAGCTCTGCATCCCATGGGGCCAGGCTTCTCTCAGCCCTGAGACCACCACTGATCTGGCTTTTTCCTGCCCTGTGCTGATTGTTTTGGCCCACACCTGCCAGAAAAAACAGGTGGCACAATCAGCCCCCTCCAACCTGTCACAGCATGTGGGCACCTCCCAGTTCCCTGGGGCTCCACCAGGGCACCCACGAGTCAGCGCCCACAGCGTGGGGATGGGGTCCCAGTGGGGTCTGTACAGGGACCCCTCCTAGCAGGGGCAGCCAGGCACAGACACCACAGTGTGGCTGGGGTCAGACAGGATCTTAAAGCCCCCCTGGTGCCACCCCCCTGCCCCAGGCAGGGACCCCTTCCTCCAGCCCTTGGTGCTCCCTGAGCCCAGCAGCCGTTGGGACCCCCAGCCACAGCTCCCAGCAGGCTCCAGCCCCAGCCCCACGTCCCAACTGTGTGTCTCCTCCAAAACACCAGTGCAGAACCAGCAGAGCAGGTGGACAGAACAGGCCGGGAAGAACAAGAGAGAGCAACAACTCTTTAATAAATTAGCAAAATAAACAGCCTTGATATATATATTTATATTTCATTGCTGTGTCTCCACGGATCACAGGAGTTAAGCCAATGTTGATTCCCCAGTCTCATGGCAATGCTGATCCAGAGGCCTCAGTCCAGGTATCCCTGAGGCGATGCCCGGCCTCACGGTACCTAAAAACCTAAAATCACTGAGAAATAAAACAGCTTTTTTGTAAGCCAGAGACACACCTCCCAAGGGGCAAAGTGAATTACCGGATGATTTCACCTGGCTGACTCCAGGTGGAAGTGATTAAAAAATACTGATCCAATTTTTCCCCTCTTAAGAAAATAAAAAAAAGTGTTCCCCCACAGGGAGGGGGAGGAAGGAGCAGATCTATTGCATGGAAGGATTATCAGTGACATAAAACAGATCAGTTTGCAGGGTACATGTCTCCAATTGCTGCAGTGGCTGGGGTGGAACTGGTGGGGTATTTTGGTCACGAGTCAGTCGATCCCAAACAGGGTGAGCCCCCAGCCCAGGGGTCCCTCAGTCCTCATCCCGGACATACTGCCCGGCCTCCCAGCGCTGGGCCATGGCACTCTTGTGACGAATCACTCGGGTGCTTTCCACCACCTGCAGAGACCAGAACGCGCAGGATCTTTGTAAAGAGGGGATTTTTATAATCAATCTGTTTTGCAGAGCTGCCCGCCCTGCCAGCACCCCCAACCCGCTCTGCTCGATGCAGTGCCCACCCAAGGGGAGCCTGGGGGAACGGGGTGGGGGGTGAGGGCAGTGTGAGCAGAGCCCCCGTGTTCGTGAAGGACTTTACCTCTGTGTTGACCTTGTCAACGGGTTCTATGCCTGCGTACTGTGGAAAGGGGAAAACAGAATCAGATAATGGCAGCCTGGCAGGGGAATATCCAGTGGCAGCTGGATCCGGCCCCCAGGGTGGTCACAGGAGGGGAGGCACATGCAGTCATGCCCTCCCCGGGGTGGGGGGACGGTTCAGGCCAGGTTCCCCCCAGGAGGAAGCTGCTGCTCCTCTCCAGTCCCCCCAGTGCTGGCAGCGCTGAGCAGGAGGTGCAGCCTGGGGAGCTCACACGGCCCCTCACTCCTGCCACCACCACCGGGTCTCCCACCAAGCCAAACAGCTGGACCTCCAGCTCCAGAGCCACCAGTCTTCTCCTGGGCTCCAGCCCCCCATCCACGTGCTGCCCAGCAAGGACAGGGTGGGCACATTCACCTTTCCATCCTCCTTCACCCTCCTCCTCCGCTCTTCGAAGGGGCTGGAACGTGACGAGTCCGGGGTGGGGGTCTCCATGCTGCCCTGGGAGGAACTGGCCACTTTCAGTGGGGTGAAGGATGACATCAGCCCCAGGATCCCCGTCTGGTGTGAGGCAGGAGTGGA
The DNA here is from genome assembly GCA_013396775.1 of Cephalopterus ornatus. Taxonomy (NCBI): domain Eukaryota; kingdom Metazoa; phylum Chordata; class Aves; order Passeriformes; family Cotingidae; genus Cephalopterus; species Cephalopterus ornatus. The sequence continues at coordinate 108,026 of VZRE01000927.1, forward strand.
GGCGGGAGACCCAGACATGGAGTAGCTGCCGCTGGCACCTGAAGCAGCTTTGCAAGAAAGCACTGGGGGTGAGGGACTCCAGGACCACTCCCAGGGACCGGGGACCTGCTGGAGAGCCAGGTCCCTGCCCCAGACCCACATCTGCAGCAGGTCCAGCAGGTTTGGTCACAGCTGGGGCCCCGTGTCTGGGCCCCAGCCAGGGACTGCAGAAGCTAGGAGGGGAAGTGCATGAGCTGGGCCTTTCCAGCCCTGTTTACTGCTGTAACATGACACAAAGTCATCAAGACCTGAGCGGCTCTGGAATCAAAAGCCATGCTGCTCCTGCGGAGCCTATTCCTCCTCAGCAGCAATTCTGCCTACTCCAGTGTGTTGGTATCAAGTTCTCCTGGGACAACTTGCTACCAACACACAGGAGTCCTTATAGGCATCGCACGAGATCATTGCTCTGCCACTCTGCCCCTCTCCTCCCTTACCGGAGCTGTGCCTAGAGCGGGAGCCCTCCTGGGAAACACTGTCTCTGTAGCTGTCCATCAGCCGCCGCCGCTGCTCCTGCAGCTCCTCTTCCCTCTGCAAGTCGCTCCGGATCTCCTCCTCAATCAGTGCAGACGTCTGGGGCTTCCAGGTCCGCAGCCGGTACTGCTCCTCCCGGCCGTCCTCCCTCCGCAGCGGGCTCTGCGTCCCCATGTCCTCCACGAAGGAGACCTTCGGCTTCCAGAAGGAGAGGGAGAAGTACTCTCTGGGCAGGACAGCAGTGCCGGGGCTTGGGGTGGAGCCGGGAAGCTTTCCTCCCCAGGAATCCTTGCTCCCCCATTTGTTGGCGGTGGCGGAAGCGTGCTGGGACACCAAGGGCTTTTCCCCGCTCCTCTCGCTGACGGTGAAGCGCGGCTGGGACAGCTGGTAGTGCGCGATGCTCGCTGTGTAGCTGGGAATGCTTCTCCTGCCCCTGGTGTCTTCTGTGGGGCTGGGGCTCAAGGGCTGCTCCACCACAAACTCCTTAACCCAGCCCCTCCGCTCCTCTGCCTGCCTTGGGGCTGTGGGCTTCTGCGGGGGGGCTTCCTCCTGCTCAAACACCCTCCTGCGCTCGTCCAGCTCCTGAGGAGTCCCCCTGTCATATGCCCCCAGAAGCCTCCCTTGCCTCTTCAGATCTTCCTCCCGCTTGGTTTCCTGCTCAATTTCCCTCTGGACGTAAAGGGAAGCACGGCCTCTGTCCTTCCCTTTCCTGCCTGGGCCAGGAGAGGCATGAAGGGCGAGGACAGGCTTGGTCTGGATCTCCACCAGCTCATTGCTAGAGGTCAGCCGCTGGATACCCCTCTCTTTCCAGAGGTTCTCCTCCCTCTCCATCGCGATGCGGATCTCCCGCTCGATGGGCGTCTCCTTGCTGATCTTCGTCTCCTTGCCCAGCCCATTGCTGCTAGTCCTCAGATCCACGAGGCCACTGAAGGTCTCATTGGAGGCACTCCCATCACTGCCATAGCCTGTGTTGGCTTCGTTATACATCTCACCCAAGCCGGAGTCCAGGTCCTCTCTGGACGATGCTTTGGTCAGGCTGAACATTCTCACACTGGGATACGACCTTTCAATGTGAGCCTTTCCAGGAGTATAAACCTCCTCCTTCTCAGGTGTCGTGTAGGACACATTGTAAACCTGGTAAATGCTCTTGTCCCTCCTGCTCTGGCTTGGTGCATCGGCACTACCATAACCTCTCGCAGCCTTTGTGGCCATCTCAGGGCTTTGCCACTCTTCCCTGGAGACTTTTGTCACTGACTCTGTCTTTGGGGACATGGCCTGCTGCCCTGGGCTGAAAAAAGAGCCTGGGCTGGCCTTCTCTAGCATCAGAAACTGCTGCCGAGCTGCAGAGAAGTTGATCTGCTCCGTGTCAATATTGTCAGGGTCAACAGGTGTCGCAGCCCTGCCTGGGGAGGGTTTGTCAAAGCTGATGGCAAAGCTGGTGGTGACGCTGCCTGCATGGCTGCCTTCACCCTGGCTGCCTGTGCTGGTGTTGATAGAGCTCAGCTCATCCATGGAGCTCCACCTCTCAGCGATGGTGGAGCTCTTCCTCATCACCTGGCTCCGGATGACCTCCCTCCTCTCATCCTCAAGCTCCCTGGCTTTCTTGGGTGAGATGTTGGGTGGAGGGACCCTGTACAGGTCCTGTTCTTCCTCATCATAGAGCTTTGAGGGTTTCCTCTCGCCCTTGTAAGCCCTGAGGTCATACAGGCTTCCCGACCTCACCACCTCCAGCTTGGACTCCCTGTCTGGGGATGGGGTCCAGACATCTTTTCCACCCTCCAGGAAATATGAGGGTGACTGGGACCTCCTCTTCCAGCCATAGCCATTTTCCACCCTCTGGGTGCTGTGTTGAGCGGAGCCAAACACATCGTCATCACTGTCAGCCCTCAGCTCTGCTAGAGAGCTGGTGTGGTGCCCATCGCTGTAGTCAGGCCTGTGCGAGGCCTGTGGGAACTGGAACACCAGATGCCTGGTGACTCTGTCCATGTCCTGGGAAGAGTCACCCCTCTGCCAACCACTCTTCGGACCGGGGCCACTGCTCAGCTTTGAGGTCGCCCACGAGCTTCTGGCTCAGCAGAGGCCAAGGGGCCGGACCTGGCTGTCCCTGCAAGCAGGAGGGGAGAGCCGTTAAGAGCAGCAGGAGAAGCAGGTCAGGGCAGGTCAGGGCACAGCCCCTCTTCCAGCCTGGTGCCACTGTCTGTGCTGGGAACAGACACCACCACACCAACCTGCCCCATCTGGGGCAGGAACAGGGCGAGCACAAAGCACGGTTCCCAATAGGAATTACTGCAGATCCCAGATCCGCCTCCGACCTCTGTTCCCCAGCCTGGGCACCTTCCAAGGGTGCACAGCCAAACCTGCGGCAGGTTTGTGGCACCACCAGTGGCAGCGGGACCGCAGCCACGGTCCGACTCGGCATCGCCCTGGGCACAGACACCCTCTGGTGTCACGTGGGCCTCTCCACATGCACAGGGCAGGGAGTGACCTCCAGTCCTGGGCAGCACTAGCAGGGAGAGGTGGCAGCAGTGGCACTGAGGCCACCCCTGCCTGGAATATCTCCTTGTGCATTTACAGGAAGGAGCCTCCAAACAGTCGAGCTGTAGAAACAACTGGGTTATAAAAATGGTTTCATGGCTCATAAAACGAGGGGACTTTAACCCCCCTGGCATGCTGGGTGGGAGTGAACGGCCCTTACCTTGAGGTTGAGCCTCTGGCACTGGCTGGGCCAGAGCCGGCTGAGCCCGCGGGTGCCAGGCAGGGAGGGGCAGCACAGGTGGGTCCCCATGAGGCAGCGGCTCTCACCGCACCTCAGATGCCATCCCTGGCCCCAGCGCCAGTGACACACACATCACCCACAGACAAGCTGGGCACACCCAGGGCCAGCAGCACACCTTGTCCCGCTGTTTGCTGAGGCTCAGCCACAACCTTGCTGTCGCCCGTCACCACTCCTGCCTGGGCTCACATGAGCCCCAGCAGGTCAAGGTGTGTCACTGCCAGGCACTGCTCTGAGGCACTCATGGCCTGCGCGAGGCAAAACGGGAGCAAGCCCAGGGTGATGGCAGGGGCAGCCCAGAGCCTGGCTGCCACGGTGCTTGCGAGCACAGCTCAGGGTGAGGCTCCCCAGGACAGAGGCAGATGCTTGGTGCTCCCTGTATCTGGAGCATCCCAGCTCATCCCCAGGATGAGAGCACTCTGGATATGGCTTCTTCCTGCAGCAACACTGGTGAGTGAGCTTCCTGTGCTCACCTCCAGCCCTCCTGGGATGCACTGTCCTCCCACGGGGGAAGTAGGGTGGGCTCCAGTCCGGAGCTGTTTAAGCCTTTCCTGGGGCAGGAGCACCTGGATCTCAGCAGCAGCATCTGGGACACCCTGGCTGCCCATACCCAGCCCAGGTGACTCAGCTTCTCCCCCTGCAGTTGTGCTCTGCTGAATTTCCCTGTAATTCCCCTACCTGTGATTCAGTCTTGCTCTTTTATTGCCCCCGGTGACCTGAATAGTGAAAACCACCTGACCACACCTGTTACCAAGTTTGGGGAGGTCGAGGTCCTGGCTGGAAGGGGACCCCCCGCCCCGGGAAGTGCTGGCAGCTGGCACAGGAGGGGAGCAGGGAGGAGGAAGCCAGCTGGGCCCTTATCAGGGCTGCTTCACGCGAGTGGAACGGCTCCTCCCAGAGCTGCGCCCAAATCCATCCACCTGGCTCAGCTCAGTCCAGCACTGAGGGACCGTGGGGGTTTAGGGGTCCCGAGCTCATCCCCCCTGTGCCGGGCTGCCCCCAGGCCAGCCAAGCACCACGGGAGGTGCTGGCCAGAGCAGGTGGCATTGCAGCACCCGCCAGTCTGGCCTGGGTCCTCCCACCATAAGGAGACAAGTGGGGTGCTTTCCAGGGTCCCCCTGTGCCGGGGGTTCTGCACAGGGCTGCAGAGCTGCAGTGCACCCACCCTGTTCCCACCCTGTGCCGGTGGCCGCGTGCGCTCCCAGACTGACCAACGTGCAAGGTGTGCATGAGCGTCCCAGCGCGTGGCCATCGTCCCT
>VZRE01000927.1:112634-129269 GCA_013396775.1 Cephalopterus ornatus
TGCCCAGCCCTCACTGCCCACCCTCGCTGCCACCACCCCTGTGTGGGCACCAGTCCCTCTGAGGCTGGGGGACACGGCGTCCCCCCAGCACCTGGCACTGCCCTCACCCCCGACCACGCTGCACTTACTGTCCAGGAAGCCGTTGGGGCAAGGGTCCCCATGCCCTGAGGAGGCCACACAGGGCACCCAGCTGAGCCGTGTCTGCTGGGGAGTGACTGGGGTGGCAGCAGTGGGGGGCGGGGGGGCCGCGGGTGGCGTGGCTGCGGAGCCCTGATAAGCTCAGCACAAGTTTGTGGGGGAATTCCAAGAACCATGCTGGGCTCAGTGCCCTGTCCCCGATCTCCCTGTGCCACCATCACCCCACTGCAGCTGGTCCCATGCCCAGGAGGCTGCCCTTGGCTCTGATCTGCAGCATGCACTGATGCACCGATGGACCAATGTGCCAATGCACCAATGTGCCAACACCCTGTGCCTCAATGCACCAGTGCAGAGGTGCAGTGCTGCGGTGGTGTGGCAATGCACCCACAGACCTTCCTCCAGGTGCTCTCTGCCTCTCCATGGATACAGCTATGGCACTGAGAAGCCCTGAAGCTGCAGTGAGGGCCTGGATGTCCAGCTCTCCCTGCACTGTGTGCCCCAGGGCAGCCATTAGCCCTGGAGGACACGGCAGAGGAGCCTGGGACCTCTGTGAACATGTCGGGAGCAACCACAGTGGGAGCAGCCTGGGCTCTCCTGTTACCCCGCAGGGCCTCCCCGGTGCGGTCACCGATAACCCCGTGTTTGTGCAGGCGGGTGCTCTCGCCACCGCGGCAGCTCTGGCACTGCCAGCCCCAGCCCCCTGCAGCAGAGCAGCTCCCTCCTTCTCTGGGGGCACGAGACCTGCACCTGGTCTGGAAACCCCAGACAGCTGCCAGGACAAGGGCAGGACAGCGGCACCGCGGCCATGGTGCCCTTGGTGCCCGTGGCCACAGCTGCTGGATCCCAGCGGAGTGGGCAGCATTGCCAATGACCAGAGCCACCTCCCTCCTGGCACGAGGCATCACAGGTGAGCAGGCGATGCTGTGCTGGGATGCTTAGCCTATCGCTGTGCCGGTGGCTGGGGCAGGAGGTCCCTGTCCTCGTCCTCTCTGCCCTGCATTGGAGCCCACTCCTGCCAGGAAGCCCCTCCCAGCCCCGCTGCTGCCCAAGCACGGCGCTGATGCCTGGCCCTGGCTCGCCCCAGGTGCAGGTGCTGGGGGTCCCACTTACCCCTGCCCAGCCCCTTGGTGTCCCTGTTCCCGCTCGGGGCTGGCGCTGCGTGGCCGAGGACGCCGGTGCAGTGTGGCTGCCAGGCTGCTCTGCGTTTCCGGGCAGGTGAGTGGAGCCTGTTTTACCGCGAGGCTGAGCCAAAGTCCACAGGTGATGCCAGGGAGCCAGGAGCACTCCCTGCCTGCCACAGGGCGTGTGCTGGCACCTGGGCTGGCACCGGGCAGGGTCAGGGCCACACTGCTCCAGGAAAGAGCCCTGGAATCCTAGCCTTGGGGAGCAGCAATCACACCAGCGTGGGGACATGCAGAGACCCATGGCCACGTGCACACAGACAGGGCTTGGGAGGTCCTGACCCCACCACTCGGGACAACCAGGTAACTGGGCTGCCATGTCCCCTTTACCTGGGCATGCCCACAGCATCACCCTGCATCCCTTTCCTCTCAGCATCCCTGTTCCCACATACCTTATCCTCTCCACTTCTCTGCCCATACACTGCAGGGGCAGCAGGGCCCATCCCCAGCATCCCTGTCCCTAACCTTCCACCCTCTTCCTCCCATCCGCAGGATTCCCAGCCCCAGCCCAGCCCCTCCCACCCGTTGCTGGCTCCAGGATGGTTGTTCACACAGTTTATTTGCTCAGTTCGGGTGTTTTACAAACAACGGGAGGTGGGTGGGGGTGGGATTCAAACAGCTTCAGCACAAGTGAAAAGCTCAGGGGCACGGGAAGTGCACTTCAGCGGAGGTGGGTGGGGGGGCTGTGGGATGGGGCAGGGGTGATGCCGGGCCCACTGCCTGCTCCTCTCATGCCCCAGCTCCAGCCCGGGGGCCAGGTCCCACTCCCCGCTGCCACGGGGGCCAGATTGGGCTGGGGGTCAAAGCCAATTGAGGGGCAGAGGGTGCTGAGAGTGGGAGGGGGTCCCAGCTTGGGGTCGGGAGGATTGCAGGGCCCAGAGTGGGTTGGGGTGAGTGGTGCTGGCCCCTGGTGTAGGTGGCAAGAGATGACATTCCCCCCAGGATTGTGGGGGAGGTGCCCCATGGCACTGAGCCCCACACCCCGCTCTGCAGCAGTGGGGCTCCAGGGATGCCCATCAGCAGGAGGGGCAGGAGAGGCCCCCCCTTCCCCAGCTCTGCCTCTCCCAGAGGCTCTGGGTGCCCAGACAGGGCTCAGGTGGCACTGCGAGAGCCCCACAGCCCCCAGCCCCGCAGTGACTCCCCTGGGGGAAAACTGCAGCCTGGATAGTAACTGGGGGGCAACTGGGACGTCATGGCGGGGGGTCACTGCTCACATAGGGGGAGTGTGGGGGAAGGAAGGCCTTGGGTGGCCAAACCCCATCCCTGGCTGCTCTGTCACTGGTGTCCCAGTGGGCTGGGCAGTGTGGGGGCTGCTCTACACGTGCTTTGGGGGATCCCTGGGGACTTGCCCGGCTGCACGGCAATGGGGACCCTCTCATGCTCAGACAAGGACCCCTGTGCTGGCTGGTGGCTGCACCCTGCCCAAAGCTCCTGGGCAAGTGCCCCTGGGCACAGGGCTTGGGCACTGCCCCTGCGGGGGCTCCCTCACCTGCCCCAGTGGGTCTCAAGGGGGAGGAAACGCTGGTGCTGGTGGTGAAATCCCCACTGAAGGGCTGGGGCGTGGGGTGGGGGAGCAGGGAGGCTGCCCTTCGTGGGACACTGGACCCTTGACAGCTCCCAGTGCCAGTGCTGGGGTGAACTGGGCTGCCCTGCTCCGCTTGGGACCTGGTGCTGCAGCCTGGACCCCCAGGACGTGGCTCTGCAAAGCTGCCACCACTGAGCTGCAGAGGCAGGAAGGGAACAGGGTGCTGGGCCACACTCCTGCTGCTATGAGGAAGTGCATGGGGTGGGGACACTCACCCCACTCCTGTCCCCACGAGGCTGGGCCCCCCCTTGCTGCCATTGCCCCAGAGGGACACGGGCACTGGCCATGGCACGGCTCAGCCCCGTGGGCTGGCAGAGCCCAGTGGTGCCAGCCCGCAGCCAAGTTGGAGGAATGGCCATCAATGCCAGCACCAGGGTGAGGGGCTCCCACACAGAGAGATGAGCCTGGGGGAGCAGAGCAGGGTCTCCTGCCCACAGCTCTGGGGACAGGCTGGGGTGATACTGGAGGAGCTGTGCGTGGCCCTGGCCATGACCACAGCTGAGCATCATGGAGGGGACACTGCCTTTAATGCGCTTCCCTTGCCTGGACACGCTCGGTCCCTGAGGGGCTCATGGCTTGGGGAGCCCAGGGCCGTGGGGACAAGGACACGGGATGGAGCGGAGATGTCCATGGGCAGCCAGAGGGGAACAGACCCAGGCCTTTCCCCACTGGAGATGCAGATGATGGAGGCACAGAGAAAGGGCCTGGCATGGGGCTGGGTCCAGTGCCCACCATGGGCTGGGCCAAGTGTGGGTCCCGCTGATGCCGGCTCCCAAGGAGTCATCTACAGATGCAGCAGCGTCCTCCGATCCCCTGCCCCACGGCTCCATCCTCCAACGGTGGGTGGGACAGTGTTGGTGAAAGAGGAAAAGGCTCTGGTGTTGGCAGCAGGAGGGCTCCGGTGGGGTTGAGGCCGGGCCATGGTGGGGTGAGTGAACCGTGGAGTTAGGGGGTCTCTAATAAATACCACAGGCAGCACTGGTGGGGGGCATCGCGGGGCAGGCATTGGGCAGATGGGGCGAGTGTTGCCACGGCCACCATTTGCTGCTGCCCGCTGCAGCCTCCTGGGCACCGTGTTGAATCTCCCCGGTTCTGCAGAAAGAGGGTCCGTGTCCAGTGTGGGGGAAGCCCGGTGTGCCAGGACGGCGGGCCTGGCTAGCAGGGGCCGGGGCAGAGAGGGCTCGGCGGGGGCAGCCTGTGCTGGCGGCAGCGGGGGCCGGCGGGGCTCACATCACCGTGCAGCACTTGCAGCGCTGCTTCTTCACGTCTGTTTCCTGCTCAGCCTCCTTGGCATCTGTGGCGTTGGCACCCGGCTTCTGCCCGCCTGCGCTCTCCTCCCCCAGCGGCTGGGCACCCGCCGGCTCCAGCGCGGTGCCATTGGGCGGCGCGTGGTCCTTGTGTGTCGGCTCTGGCTTGCTCTCGGTGTCCTCAATCACCACCAGCTCTGCCTTGATGGTACCCTCCAGCCCCAGCACCTTCTTGGTCTCATTCTCATCCTCCACATTCTGGTAGCCCATGAAGATCATGGTGACGGGCTGCTCCTGGCTTGGCTCCGTCCCCTCGCCCGGCGGCACCGTGGTGCTCTCCCGTGGCTTCGCTTGCAGCCCCGTGATCTCCCTCCGCGGTGTTGGCTTCTGGCTGCCTGGGGCGCTGCCGCCCCCCTGGCCTGCCTTGGCCGGGGTCTCGCGCCCGGCGGCTTCGCTCAGGGTGGCCTCGTCCGCTTTGTGTAGGAGCTCGTCGACCTCGGAGGAGCTGAGGGGGTGGGCCCCGTTCTGCAGGGCCCCGTCCTCGGCGCTCACTGCATGCACCACTGCAGGGACAAGAGGAGGGAGGGTGAGGGAGACTCAGGACAGGGGCACAGGGTGATCTGGAAAAACTCCTGCTGGCACAACCCACTTGGACCTGGCCCCTGTGTGGCCAGGGAGCAGCCTGTTCCCCTCTCTAAAGGCTCTGCCACTGAGGCTGGGACTCCCCACAGCATCCTGACCCCTCTCCCAGATGGAACTGCTGCAGACCCCCCCCCCATCACCTGGTTCCTGCCCAACAGCAGACAGAGGCCAAAATAAAAGCCCAATGTGAGGAGCGGTTCCTGAAGCCTCAGGCTCAGCAAACCCTGTGGGAGCCACGGCTGTCTGCCAGGCCACCAACTGCCAGCCAAGCTGCCTGTGCTCGCCGTGGCGGGACGGCATCCGCTGGCACCCGGTTTGGCCGGGCTGACACGACGCTCTGTGGCAGGTCACCTCTGCCACCTCTGAGACCCAGCAATGCTCAGCAGGTGCTGCCCCACTGTCTTCCCACCACCTCCTGACACATCCTGCCAGGACTGTGGCACCCGGTGGCCCTATGCCCAGAGGAGACGGGGCTCTCCCAGCCCAACACGCTGTGCCAGCTGCTCACAGCACTGGAGGCAGAGATGTGCGTCATGGCCAGAGCAGCCACCGGCTTGTGCCGTTTTCCGCTGGACCTGGGGCATCACACAATGGGCAGAGCAACCGCCACAGCGGGCAGTCAGTGAGCGAGGCACAGTGACCAGCCTGGCAGGGCCAGCACAGCCGTGGCCACAGGGAGAGCGTTGGACAGGACCCCTGTGCCGCAGTTTCCTTGGAGAGACAGTCAGTCCACTCAGCCACCACAGTCCCTAGTAACATGCCCCAGCTCCACGGCTGGTCCTTGCCACCACAGTGATCCCTCAGGTGTCACCAGGCCCTTTAGAGCAGGTTCCTAGATATTGCCAAAGGCAGGAGCTGCAGTCCCTACTGCTGCACTTCCTCCATACCCAGCAGCCATGTTCCCCACTGCCAGCCTGTGGGACAGGCCAACATGGTGCAAGTGCCACATTCCCTGCCTGCAGGATGGGCTCCTGAGTCTTGGACACAACAGATCCTCTTCTCTCCTCTCCAGTGGTGCAGCGTCACGATGTGCAAACCAGGGCTGGCCTGTCTGGACCATCCACGCCATGCTGCCAGGACAGTCCTGTGATCCGCTGGACTGGAGCTGATGAGGAGTTGCCCTCACAGAGCTGGTGAGGCTGCCAGGAGCAGCCCCCACACTTCCTCGCCCTGGTAGGTGCCTGCTGGAATGTTTGGGCGGCCGCTCCCTTGTCCCCGGCCCTTTGCTTCTGCCACCGGCCAGCGGCATGGGCTGGCCCGTACCTTTCATCTCATCCTCGTACACTTTGACCCCCTGCAGACAGTGGTTCTGGGGGAGCAGGGTGGTGCTGGACAGGACCTTGGTCTCCCCAGTCACTCTGTCCTTCTCCACTGTGATCTCCACCGAGTACATGGCTGGGACACAAAGAGGACAGCGCGCGTTACGGCGGCCCCGGCCCTCCCCAGCCCCTGCTCCGCGGCTGGATGGCAGTACTGTGGTGCTCAGCGGTGCTCAGGGTGCTCAGCGGTGTTAGCGAGGCGACAGCGAGGAGCGGTGAAAGGCAGAGGCGGGCGCGACATCCCTGGCACATCCCTCCTCCTGGGACCTGTGGGCTGTCACCATCCTGGCACTGCTGGTATCACCTTACCTCCATGGCTGCTCTGGCCCCTGGGCTGGGCCTAGCCGGGCCCTGGGGGCACTGGCAGTGCCGTGTCCATCTGTCCAGCCGGTGAGCAGAGCTGGATGTGGGGCCTGGGCTGGGAGCCAGGCTCATGCTCACAGAGGCGCATCCCCCACTGAGGGTGCTGGTGCTGGGGCAGCCCCTCCACCCCCATGAGACGGGCAATCCTTGGCATCTCTCCTTCAGCTCCCAGCCAGTCCCTGCTGGCACCAGGGTCACCTCAGCCCTGTGTGTGGTGTTTTGCTATGAGGATCCTAGGACGGGCTCTGCTCAGTGCTGGTGCCATGGTCTGGTCTTGAGCCATTGCCCGAAACCAGAGCAAACTCCTCCAGCAGCAGAGCCGGCTGCAGCCCCCCCAGCTCAGGCAGCCCGGCCCCGCGTGCCCCTGTAGCTCCCTGAGGCAGCTGGCCCCGGGTTCAGCCATGCCGGCAGCCGACACTTCGCTCCCTCGCCCCTGTGCAGAGAAGCTGCAAACAGCAGGAAGGATGAAACTGGAGCAGAGACATGGAACTTGGGTGAGGGGGGGCCCTGAGCTGCAGACCAGCTGTGGAGTGGAAGCAAAACCAAACCCTGTGATTGCAATGACGGATGTTCTCTGCCCTGGGCTTGGAAAGGCATCGAGCGGCACGGCGGGGAGCGGCTGCGGTGGCAGCAAGCCGAGGACGGCATGGAGGGGAGGGGGAAGCAGCCAGGAAGGAGCGCTCCTCCCAGGGCAGTGGGCACCTACCCGCCTTCATCATGTCGGTGCCTTCCACCGCCTTCATGGGGCTGCTGGAGACCTTCTTCTCGGCTGGAGATGGAGAGGAGAGACGACTGCCTGAGCCAAAGCGATCACTTGGTTGTCCATGTGCCCGTGGGACAGGCCCCAGGGACAGTGATGTGTCCCCTGCAGGTGGTCCCTGGGACGGGCTCCCCCGCCACAGGACACCACCACCTGGGGACAGGGACAGGGGACATGGGGACGGGGCTTCCGTCTGGCTCTCTCTACCCATCTGGCCCCAGCATCGGGGCAGCATGAGGGGATGGTGGGCGTCAAACCGCATCTGAGGGGGATCAAGGATCACCTACCCTTAACTGTGCCCAGGGGACTCTGCAAAACAGAAGGGAGAGGTTATAGGAGCTGCTGGGACTGTCCATGCACCCGCTGCCTGCACACTCACCACCCACACATCCATCCCCACCGGGGCCAGGGACCCCGACCCCGCTGCCAGCAGCCCTGCCCGCAGCTGTGCCCACCTTCTGTGCATTGGGGATGGCTTCGGCCTTCTCCTCCTTGGCTGATGCTGCCGCCTCTGCCAGGTTCTCCTTAGTAGAAGCCACTGAGCTGCTGTTCTCCAGCATCTCCAGCTCCTTCTCCAGCCTGCAGGGAGAGCTGGGGCTGAGAGGCCGTGGGGAGCCACGATGCAGGCAGCATGGGGCAGGTAACTGTGAGGCAGGTAACTGTGGGGCGGGCAGCCACGGCACACCTATGAACATGGCCAGTGATATCGTGCAGGGGAGGGGGGAGGCACAAATTGTCCCCCTGGGCTCACGACATGCAGGGACAGATTCTGTCACAGCTGTCGCTGTCTCTTTGCAGGGGAAAAGCCAACGGGCTCAGCCCAAGTGGATGGCAGAGACCCTGCCGCGGGCACCAGGCAAGGGGAAGGACCAAGCCCCATGCATTTGCCGGTGCCCTCACTCGGTGGCCGGAGCGTAGCTGCTCCACCATCCTTCTGCTCCCGCACATGTCGCCGGGAGCCTGGCTGAGCTTTCTACGAGGGCGACTGCCTGTTCCCACCCAGCAGCCTGGTCAGGAGATGTGCCGGTGGCGGGGCCCCACCGGGACTCGGCGGAGGTCCGGGGAGTCCCCATGGACTGGCGCGGTGGCAGAGCCCTTCCCGGCAGAGCCCCCCCGGCTCCCGCACGGCGCCGTCAGAGGAATGCGCCGCGCCATTAGCCGGACACAAAGGCCCCTTCGTGCCTGACCCCTCTCTGCGCCGATGCCCGGTAATTAATGGCACCGCCGTGACTGATTGCATTCCTGCTGCGCTGCTGGGACACCTCCGTGCTGGGGCTCCGGGTCCCCGCCTTCGGCTGCCCGGCAACAAGGGGGCTGGGCAGGGGCTGAGGCGTTTCCATCACAACCTCCCCGCCGCCCCTTCCCCAGGGCTGTCACCGCGATGGGGATGGGCGTCTGTGAGGACTCAGACTGCTCAGGGGTCTCTGGAGGGACGCGGGTGCTTTCCGAGTGCACCCCGACACCCGGCCCCACACTGGCCCCGTTACCTCTGGATGGTTTCCTCCAGCTCCTTGGTCTTCACCTCATCCTCCTGCATCTGCTTCTTCATGGCCTCTTCCTCCTCGGAGGCAGAGGCTGGGGCTCCCTCCAGGAGCCATCTCTCCCGCAGAGCCTTGGACTGGGGAGCGGAAGGGGGTCACAGTCGTGCCCCCCAGCCGGGGGCATCCCGGTGTAGAGGCAGCCCGGGGGTCCCAGGGGACTCTCACCTTGAGATGCTGCAGCTGCCGCCTGTCATCCTCGAGCTGCCGCCTTTTGTTCTCGATCTCTGTCTGACGCTTCCGCTTCTCCTGGAGGGACGGGAGCGGAGGAGCCAGGGTCGGCACGGGGAGGGGGTGGGCGTCGGGCATCACCGGGCAGGGAGGAGAGGGGGCGAGGGGCTGCACTTGGGAAGAGGGGCTGTGAGACCAGCCTTGGGGACAGCCCACAAGGAGCCCAGTACCACGTCCCTGCCCACTCTGGGAGAAACTGAGGCACGGAGGCTGTAGAGAAGTCATGGCAAAGCCTGGACTCTGTTCACCGTCTCAAAATGTCACCTTCCCCTCAGCTGGCCCCGCTGAGTGAGCTGCCACCGTGGGGGAAACAGCTCCCGCGGCCTCTACCTCGCCCCCCCGCCACCCGTCCTGGGGCTGCTCCAGATCATTTCAGCAGAGTCAGACCCAACCCAGACGCGTCACCCGGCGCTTTCTCCTCTGGTCCAGAACAATTTGCCCTTTGTGTGGCAGAGATCAGCCAGTTGCCAGCCGGGCAGGGCAGGGAGGCTGCCATGGGGCAGCAGTGGGTTCAACCTGCTCTGTCCTGGGAGGGGCTGCCCAGTGTGACCCCCCACTGCTCACTAATTAACATAATTACTAAGTGCCCAGGGCTGGCATGGCTGGATTGCACCATCCTCAGCCTTTCCTGGGGAAGGGTGTGCAGGGGAATCATCACTCGTTTCCCTCACCTGGGGCTCATCAAGGCACTGTTTTATTAATTAAACCTTCCAGCTGCCTGTTGCTCTGTCCCTGTTTCAGCCACTCAGCCAAGCCAAGCCAGCTCTGGCACCCTGGGAAGAGCCACTGTAGGGACATGCTGGCACGGGCCACCATGAGTCCTCTTTGGCTGCTGGGGACTCCTGGCCTGGGGCTGAGCACCTGCACCCTCCTCCCCACCTGTGTCTGCCCCATGTGCTGCACGGGGCAGGGGTGTGGGGACACTGGGCCAAGGTCCAGCCCGAGCAGGGACTCACCGCGATGGCCTGCAGCCTCTCCTGCTGAAGCGTGCTGGCCTCCACGACCCTGTGGAGAGCAGAGAGCAGCAGTGAGGAGTGGCACCAGCACCAGGTGTCGGGCACATTGTGCAACCAGAAAACCGGACACTGCAGCGCGTCAGCAAAGGCTGAACCCTTCTCTTCCATTGGCTGTTTCCTCCTTGCAAGCCTGGAGCCAAGCATCCCTTGCCTGCACAGCTCCTCCAGGCACCCCTGAGCCCCTCATCCTACCCAAATTGCCCTGGGACAGGCACCTTGCCCAGCACCTGGGGGACTCAGCTCAACCAGACCCACTCCTGCTGGGGTGCAGATGGAAACCATGACCACAGAGGGGCTGGAGCAGGACGGTTCTGGACGCCCCTGCCTTCCAACCTGGCTCACACTTTCCATTCCAAGCCCTTTTCTTGGCAGCTGACACCTTTCCCAGACAGTGACCTTTCTGGGCTGCGTACACAGGCACACGCACACACACGTGCACCGACACATGGACACACACAGACACACACATGGCAACAGGCTCTGCTCTTGCTGGCGTCTGTGTTCTGAGCCTGGTACCAACCTGGGCTGCCGCGGCCATGCCATGGATGCTGCCGGCAGCAGCCACCTCGCTGGCTGTGGGGTGCTGCAAGGAGGGGGTATCCCTGATCCCTGCAGCCACCTGCCCATACACCCACCTTCCTGTGTCCCCATGGTGTGGTGCCCCAGGCCAGTCCGACTGGCAGCGCAGCCCCCGGGCCCCAGCGAGAGCCCCCACACTGCAGAGCGCCCGGTGCAGGTTCAGCACCAGGACCCACAGTGGGGCTGGCTGCGACCAGGATGCTCCAGCGCCACAGGAGCTGCTGGCAGCTCGCCAGACAGTGCTAACGAAGTGCTCAGCTGTGGCAGTAATTAGGGTGGGAGGCTCAGAGGTGTCGTTAGGCGATGGATCATCTCCACTTGCTTCCTCGAGCCAGGGACAGAGAGCAGGACTCCGCACTCCCAGGAAGGGCTTTTTCCAAGGGTGGGCTCGTGGTGCTGCACCCCACACACGACACCTCCCGGGCCTGGGCTCTGACCATATGTGCCAGAGGGTGTGCTCTTGCACATGTATGTGCCCTCACATGGGTCCTCCACTGGAGGAGCTGGGCTTTGCCACAACTCACATGGGCTCTGTGGGGTGAGAGGAGCCCCTGCCTCCTCCTGCCCACTCCTTGAAGCCAGCGATTAACTGGGAGCTGCTCAGAGCCGCCGTCCTCCCCTCACCCCACACCCTGGGGATCCCGGCAGTGCGCAAAATCCAGGCCAGGAAAACAAACAGGGAAGGTGTCATTTTTGTGGTTGTTATTTTCATGCTGTTTGCAGCGACGCTGTGACTGTTTCACCAGCGCAGGCGCATGGCACCACTCACACACCCGCGTGTCCCGCACCAGCCCCACAGGTCTAGGGCTGCCCTTCATCGCGGGCTCCCTCCTGCTCTGGGGCCTCGGGTCCCCCAAGTCCGGTCCCTGGCACCCCACACTTGCAGGGTGTTGGACCAGGTCCTGTTTCTCTCCTGGATCTTGCCCTGTTCAATGTATCCAAACTTTTACAGCATTCCTGAAACGTTTTGTTCTGCTTTTCCTCCCTCCTCCATCCTCTTTATTTTCCATTATTTGCTACAGTCTCTGCATTCCCGGGTCGAACGCCAGGAAGCTTCCTGGCCCAGGAAGAGATGCAAAAATGGGCTGGATGCCCCTCACTGCACCCTCCCAGCCCCCCCAGCCCCTGGCCTGGGGACTGATCCTCAGTGGGAACCACCCCAGCAGCCCCAGTCCTTGTCTGCTGGGACCGGGCAACGAGGTGGAGGTGGAGGATCCTCCACTCCCCAACAGCCCCATCCTGCCATGACCTGTCTCCAGGGGTCAGCGCGGGCTGGTTGAAGGGCCCCTGCTGCTGCCGGCCCTGGTGACTGATGGAGGCAGTTCCCTGGCAGTGGTTGTCTGGCAACAGCACCATGGTAACGGAGCCATGGCAACGGGCGAGCGGTGTGGGGGGGATGCACAGGGTGGGGCGGAGGGATCGAGAGGCCCCCTGGGGCCGGGGGTGCCGCTCCCCAGGCCTGGCACGCTGGCAGCACTGGGTGGGCCAAAGCTGTGGCATCACTGGGGTCTCCCTGGGGGTTCTGATGCTCCAGATCCATCCGGAAGGGTGGAAAGGTGGAGCCACTGCACCCCTCACCCTCACCCTCTGAACCACTAGACCAGATAGGGAGCAGGGACATGAGGGAAGATGCTCTCAAAGCTCCTGGCCCCAGTCCCCGGACCTGAGGCTGGACCCACACACGTGTGTGAGCACACACACGCCCGCACATGCACCCACGCTCTCCCTTGGCTCTCCAGCTCTTTCCAGCCCTGCTGATGCTGCCATTTCCCACCATCACAAGGGAAGCCCGTGACCTTTTGTCTCCTCCCGCCTGACATGAAACAATAATGTTTATTTACCTTCCTCTGTTTTTTCCCATTAGCTCATCCAAATGTGCGAAGAGCCATTTCAAGCTGCTTCTCCGCTCCCCTGACCTCCGCTCCCTTCCCACCCGCTCAGCTCCGAGCTGGGGGAAGGCAGGAGAGCGCCCTGCACGGGCACCACTGCCTGGACCCCCATAGTGACCCTGGGGAGGTGGGGGTGCAGGCCCCAGGGCTCGTGGTAACGGCAACAATCGAGGGACCAGCACTGATTTGTAGCACTGTTCCCATACCAGGAGCCGGGCCCCTTGGCCGGGCCTGGAGTGACGTGGCCGTGGGGAGGCTGCAAAGCTCTGTCATGAAGCCATTTAGCAACGGGCTGTGATCGAATGCCCCTGATGGAAGGCACAGAGGGGAGGGGAGGGGGCTGCAGTCACCTGAGGGCCACCGTGCATTGGCCACGAAGGCAGATACACCAGTGGCAGCCGCTCGGGTGAGGACAGCCAGAAATCCGTGCAGCTGAGGAGGCACAGGGTCGAAACCCTGCTCAGATCCTGGTACACAGGGGCTGCTCCTGCCCTGCCCCACACTGCGTCTGCCTTCCACCACTGCTGCTGCATTGCCCCAGCACCCATCCCATTCCTTCCCGCGGTGAGTGGTGCCTTCCCCACACTCCTGCTGCCAGCGCAGCCCCAGCCATCGCCACTGCCCGGGGAGGGGATGGGGACCGGGGGAGGTGGGAGGAGGAGATGGCAGCCCCAGGCTCCCGAAAACGCAGATGCATTAGAGCAAGTGGAGCTGCCTGATTGATTCTTCGGGCTGAGACGTGGGCTGGGAGTGCCAGGAGAAAATGGATCCCATGAATATTTGATGAACGGAGGCTTGGGGAGGGAGTTTGATTGGAAAATTACAGATCTTTCAAACAATGGTTCAAGTACCCTCCAAATACTTGGGTTTCCAGCTCCCTTCCAGTTAGAGGAGCAAGGCTCCACCAGGAAACTCCCACCACAATTTATGAATGAGAGTGGAGCTGGCCTCTCCCCACACCCGGAGCACTGGCCAGCTGGGATGGGCAGCCCCAGTGCTGGCTGGGACACGGCGCCTGGCTCCTGCCACCAGCCATCCCTGGGCTCCCGTTCGCATGGGGCAGCACGGCTTTCCCCCAGCAATGCCATGAACACAGGCACACATGAGGCTGCAAAGAGCTGGCAGGAACATGGATCCTGGCAGGGGCACCCCTGTGAGTCCTGGCACCTGGGGGGAGCTCAGTCCTCGGTGCCAAGCCCAAGGGCTGGGCTTGATCCATGTCCAGCTGTGCTCCACCAGGAAGCACCTGTCTGGGGCAGGATCCACCTGGCTCCTCTCCCTCCTCCAGGCTCATCCTTGTCCCTGACAGTGGTTCCTGCCTGGGGCCAGGGTGCTCCTTGTCTCCAGATAAAGAGACTCAGGAATCTGGGCTGTGCCTCCAGCATCAATCCTGGTGCCTCCACCCAACCCTGCTCCAGCACACGGCACCTTCCCAGGTTTCCTCTGCCACCTCCAGTGCTGGAGCCCCAGCACAGCTCCCAGCACAGCTCTGGATGCGTGAACTGCCACCCCGCCTGGGGAAAGGAGCTGTTCCTGGTCAGGAAGCACAAACACCAACACTGGCTTCCCAGGAAACCTGGGAAGCTCTGGTTCCTCCCAGCAGTGCAGGTCCAGCTGAGAGGCCCCATCTCACAGCAGTAGCTGAATTCTGAACCCCATGGTCTGCCAGCCCCGAGCAGGGCTGGGTGCCGTTGTGAGGCCATCTGTGCCAGAGCTTTATGGCCTCCTCTGGGAGAGCTGGGAAGGGTGACAGTGCTGTCCCCTCAGCTGCACACAAGGGACAAGATGGACCTGACCCCTTCTGGTTCCTTGCACCTGGACAGGAGGCAAGCAGGGCCTAGCCTGGGTTTCATTTCTCCCTGGTTTCCAGCAGAGAGCGGGGTCCTGAGTCCCTTCCCAAAGGGCTCACGTGTTATTCTTCAGGCAGAAATCTCCCTCCTTCCCCTGGGTGCAACTGTCGGCTTCCGATCAGGGTTGTGAGGGCAGGACCAGGAGAGCCCTTGCTCCAAGGACACCCCCTGAGCTAAGGGGAGAGCAGCAATCCCGTGAGACAAACCACTAGAGCAGCCAGATGTGAGATGCAGGATCTCCAGCTGCTCGGGAGCACTGATGGCAGCGGGAGCAGAGGAGGACAAACAGTTCCAGTGGGACCATCACAGCCTTTATCAGAAGGTTGGAAGATTTCAGCCAAACCTCCCTGGGCACCAGTGGCTTGTGGCAGCCAGGACCCTCTTCCAGCCTCTGCTGGTGCCAAGGCGAAGCAGGAGCCAAGGCAGAGGCAGCAGTGCCTGCCCCAGCACCCGTTGGCTGCTGCAGAGCCAGGCTGACAGCAAGGCGGCACCTCGCCGTGTCCCCACCTGCCCTGGGACTCTCCTAAACCTCCAGCCCCATGACCAAGCTCTAGAGTTGAGTGGCTGGAGGGGCTGCACCATTTGTGGCTGTGCCCCCCAACCCCAGGTCGCTTGAGGAGTTTCACTCCTCACAGGTCCCAGTATATGGAGCTGGTGGGGGAAAGGCCTCACAGTCCTCCACAGATTCCTCAGCCCTTGCTGGGAAGGTCGGTCCAGAGCAGGGTGAAGGGCACCGTGTGGAGCCTAGGGACAGGAGCCATCATCCTGCCAGTGCCATTCCCCCCTTCAACCCCAGCCTTCGATGCCTCCACCCCCGGAAAGCCCGTGCCTTGTCTGGCAGCTCCTCACCCTCTCCCCAGGGCACGTTGCACCCCTCGACTCTGCCCTTCCCCTCATTGCTGCCTTTTGGCCAATCATGCACACATTTTCCTCCCTAAAAAGGCTCTTTCCTGCGGGGTCCGAAGCACTGTGGGGCTGCCCAAAGCTGCGGCCCTGCCTTGGCCAGCTCTCTGTCCCCTCCAGCAGCATGGGGAGCTGCTCTGCCTCCCCAATCCTGCAGTCGCTGCGCCCTGGTCTCCAAAACATCCTCAGACCTCCACTGGTTACTCCCGCTCAGTTCCAACCCCAAGCCAACCAGAGCCCATCCCAACCCCAGGACACTCCTCACCTGGCCCCTCACCAGTGCCCCACGGCCTCTCAGGGCTTCCCAGTGGGAGGCAGGCGGTGGCCAGCAGGACCTGTTGAGCACCCAGTGTCTCGGTAGCCAGTGGTAAAAACAGATCAGTGTGAGGTGAGGTGTCCATGAGGAGTGGAGGGTGGCTGACCCTGAGCTGGCTGGGTGCCCTAGGAACGCCCAGTGCCAAACCCAGAAGGTGCTGGGGACCCCTGGTTCTCCATGGCAGGGACCAGAGCCACGGGAGGCAAGGAAAGGCCTGGGCGAGACAGGGCCAGCGCTGGCACCTGGCACCTCGAGCAGCCGCCCAGTCCCGTGCCCTCCTGGCACCAGCGGCTGGCATCCCTGAGGGGCAAAACCAACATGCAGGCAGGACAGTCCCCAGCCACCAGATCCCGACAGCTTCCGCCTGCTCCGTCCTTCCCCCATCCGCCTGGCTCCAAGCAACTGGGCAGGGCCCCACCACGGCACACAAAGGATGAGGCCGGGTCAGAGAGTGTCCGTCTGTCCGGGCCCCTCCGGTGGGAGCCGATACATGAGGATGCCCTGGCCACAGCTGGGTCCCCGGGCAGGGGCTGGGGGTGCAGTGCAGGGAGGGGTCCGCAGCTCGTGCCACCCACTCACCCCACCACACACAGCGGCAACAACAGGTTCAAAACACAAAAATAAACGCCCTCTCCACCCCCTGCTTCCCTCACGGCTGGCAGCCCAGACACCCCCCACACCTCCTGCACCCCCTATGCCCGCACTGAGGCCTCTGCTGTTGCCCCCCCACCCCGAGCCAGCACCCCAGCACCCCACGGCGGGGCAGGGACCCGGGGAGGGGCTGCACCTGCTGAGTGGCACTTGGGGGAAAGGAGGCCCCAGTATCGGGGTCCCAAGCCCCAGCACTGAGGGGAAATGAGCCCCCGGTATTAGAGTTCTGAGCCCCAGCACCTGAGGGGATATGAGCCCCCGGTTTTGGGGTCACAAGCCCTGCCACCCGGGGGATGCGAGCCCCCCACTCCCCGTTTCGACGTCCCAAGCCTCAGCATAGGGGGAATACGAACCTCTGGTATGGGGATCCTGAGTCCCCAGGATCAGGGGGATGCGAGCCCCCAGTTTTGGGGTGCTGAGTCCCCAG
>VZRE01000928.1:6427-70628 GCA_013396775.1 Cephalopterus ornatus
ATTGGAGAAAAAAATTTCAAAAAAAAAAAAAAAAGCCACAAGAGATTAAAATAAGCAACATGTTTTGCTTTAAAATTTTTAGGGGCAGATCTTCAAGTGGTGTAAGTTAGCATAAGTTTTCTGATGCTGTAACCCCTACAATCTGAGTGAAAGTCAAAATTGGATGTGATTTTATTTACGGTTTGGTTATTTTCAAGGCTAAAACTGCAGCTTCTCCTGGGGGTGGGCATGGTCCTTTTCATCCTGTATTTGGGATGCTGCCACCTGTTTTGCAGGAGTTTGTTTCTAGCTTTGATTTATTTTTCTCTGCTGCACTGCATTGGCCTTGTTCTTTCACCTCCCATCTCATTCACGTCTCTCTCTCTACTCTCTATTGTCCAACCTTTTCAGCTCTCTTTTCCCTCTTCCCCCTCCTGTCTTTCCTCTTCCTTGGTAGTTCCCTTTCCTTCCCCCTTATCTCAGCAATTGCTGCCAACAGCTATATTTGGAATAGAGTGGGAACAAGCTATTCTTGTGACTTTACTTTGAAATAACTGAGAAGAGCAGATGATTTTCTTTGAACAAATAGAAGATACATCAAGGAGAAGGCAGGCTACTAAAGTCAAAACAACATCGTTAGGGAATACCTGCCCAGCAGGTTCATCTTTCCCAACTCTCAGGATAACTCAACCAGCTATCAGTTCTTGTTTGCTCTGTTTTAGCTTTAAATCCTCCTTCTGTACCAAGTTCCTCTCTCCAGGTTAGTAACCCGAGGTGCTAACAAGGCCTAGCTCATCACCACAATGTCTGGGCACTCATACATCAAGGGGAACGACTGCAACCTAAAATCTCAGATGCCAGAATTAGATGAACCAGGATATATATTTGTTTAACACCTGAGCTCAATGCCATTGCATCTTCTGGTGTAGTCACAGGATACTGTTACAGAGTCCCACTTATATGGGCTAGCACAGAAATATGCTGGGAGGAGCAATTTCCTATGGAGCAATATGATTTCTCCATGTCCTCTCACATTAACTCCTTCTCATCACCACCTGTTCCTCACTCCCCCTGCCATTTAAACTACTCTAAGCAACATATGATCAAAGCCAGCAAGAAACAGAGCTACCTGAACAGGACAGCACAGAATGTATTTTTCCCTACCCCCTATATTTCTGTGTTTATACCATTGACTCCCACACTGGCAAATCAAACAAGAAATGAGGCCAAATGAGAAACTCAGCATCACAGCTTAGTGCTTTGTGCCTGTGCCAGAAGAAGACCCAAGTCTATTTGTCTACTCTCAAGTAAAGCTGGTTCTATTAAAACCGTACTGCTGTAACGTGTTTGTGTGTGAAACTGCTTCATACAGGGGAAGATACGTGAAATTACATGCAGAAAGATGCAGGGACAAGAGTTTTCCTTACAAATGGCTACTAAATGTTTGACAAGAAACTAGAAGGAAGTGATTCTTCCATCCATCGATGGCTTCCTGGTGTTTTATAAACCAGCAAACAGAAATGGTCACGCTGACATGGTGCCTCCACAGTTGTGTCTGCAACAATTGTGAATAAGCTCAGTTTGCCAACAGAATAAAAGTCAATGCCAATATCTTAGGAGGGCAAGGCAGACAGGGCTGTAATGCTTTTCTATCAGACCATGTAAGAGAAAAACAGATCAGTCTTCAAGCAAACAGATTTGTTTCCATGTTCACACTGCTACTACTGCCACCACAATGCAGATCTTGAACATGCAGTGTATATCAATAACAGAGTCTAAGCGAAGGGAAAAATGAATGACCCAGGCTAAGAATTGACATTTCGGTCTACCAGTAATTCCCAATAGGGCTTGCCAAGTGTCCCTGGGCTTCTGTCCCTTAAACTGACAATATAGCAATAACAGTATAATAACAATACAATAACGTTTCATATTGAATTAAGCACATGCACAATGGCTAAGCACATTTCATCAGTATCAGATGAATTTTGTGCTGCCATAGAAAGCACAGATATTTTATTTATGTGTTCCAAACCTCGGGGAAATAGACAAGTGAACTTTGACATATTTAGAGAGCACTGCTAAATCTGTGGTGAACTCAGAGTGCCCTCCCCTGTTACCTCTCATCCCCTATCCCATCTTCACCATGCTGGCAACTTGCAGCTTTCCTCTCAGTCCCCTTGGCTCCACATGCTCAGTACAGCTGAATAACAAGAGCTAAGGATATCTGAAAGAAAATCTTTAGTTTAAGGCTCACAGGACACTAAGGACACATACGGCTGTGGGCTAGTTACCTCTTCAACAAACTGGCCCAAGTCTATCTACAAACAAGTCTGCACTTACTGACCTAGGGACCAGAAACTGCTTCCCAGGCTCAGGAGTGCCAGTGTGCCTTTGATTTTTATTAGTGAGCAGATGCAGATGTGAGTAAGGCTTAGCTGCACCAAAGCCGTAACTAAACCCCGCTAAGACAGCCACGAAGTCAGCTTTCCTCAACCTGCCTGGACTGGAACAGCTGAGAAGATCAGCATTTTCTGGGCCTTTCTGCCACCATTCAGAATGGAGGGAATTTTCATACTCAGAGTGCTTGCCCATGGTGTGTGATGTGCTGGATTCATCTCTCTTTTCTACCTAAAAGCAGCTCGGCCGATTTTTTCCACCTTGTAGGATGGCACCCAAAACCATGTTTCAGAGTTATTCTGGGGCCTCCCTGTACCTTTCTCGTTGGGCTTTATGTGGAGTGAGGCAGCTGGACTACCTCCACATTGGAGGTCAGGGTACGTGCCTGGAGAAGGCCGAGATCCAGTAGGAAGACGTAACTTGTGTCCCAATTTCTGCACTGCGGTGTCGAGCAGGCCACGAGGAGCTGGCAGGCTGTGCATCTGGAGAAGGGTAAATGAGAAAACTCTAAGTGCTACATTACAAGTGTTGATCTGCAGTTACAACCACAACCTGAAAGTACTTTCCAGGCACCCAAGGATGGACAATCACTGTTGCCATATCCCACAAATGGGAAGAGAAGATGCGAAGAAGGAGCTGTGCCACACAGATGATGTTTTTCACTTCAATCCGTAAGAGATATCAAAGAACAGGAATTAGTGACCCTGTCATATACAATGGACCCTCTTTAAAGCTAGACTGAATAATCATAACCATATCAAAACCCCTGTCCTGTGATTCAGGACAGCACTTGTGCTGGAGCACACTAAAAACACTATCTCTGCCGCATGCCTGGCCAGGCTGCCATGGACTTCGCAGGCTGTCTGATAAGCACACTTACTGAAACAGAATTTAAAGTTGACAACGTGTCTAAAAACACACATAATGTCAGAGGAGGAATGAAATGTTGCTTCCCTCTCTCTCCCCCAAACTCATTACAGGCTAAGGAAAAATAATGTATGGAGAATAATACTTCACCATCTAAAGAGTTTTTCTGGTTTCTAAATCTAGTGAAGAGTCATTGTATATTTTGACAGAAAAATGGATCAAAATAATAAAGTGAATACAAAATTATATTGCTGTCAATAATTTAATTTACACAAAATAGCACTGTGACATGGTAATTGTTATATATGATGCAGCATTCAGTATAATATTTGGAGAATGCATTATAGAAAGTCAACATTTAACTACTAAAATCAACTTACATAATCAAAGCTGTCAGGGAATCTTTACAGTTTTATATTAATTTGAATGTAATTTACTATAGAGGTGTCATTCTTAGAGGTGCTTACAATAGTTAATGATCTCTGCATTTCCATTATAAAATCCTATTTTCAAAGGTTTATAACTTGGTCTTAAGAACTCTCAGCCCTCCAGCACATTTTCCTTTTCCTTAAAAAAACCTATGTTTTAAACTTTTCTCTCAGAGCAGATAGTGTGGTTACTTTCCAAATTCATGGTGAGGGTTCGCTAATTTGCTGCTTACTGCCCAGGGATCTTGGAAAAAGAAAGATCCTTCAGAGTAGAAGACATTACAGTTACATTCTCTTCTTCCATTTTCCTGAGTATATTACCCCTCAGACCATTTTTCTTGCTGAAGTGCCTAAGTATCTCCCAGTATTGCATCCAAACCTCCATCACTCCATTTCTCTTTCCTATGTCGCTGCCATTAAGCTTACTTCCAGGTCCTTCTTCTCGTCTCAGACTTGGACTCCTGGCTCTGTTCTGTTTCTTCTCACAGATGTCCACATTTATGTTGGAACTTCCATCAGGCCCATCAGTCAATGGCCTCCCCTGGCTGCACAGTCCCTCAGCCTCACACCTTTTTTCAAGCTGCAGCTATAGTTCACTCTTCCAGCTCCCTAGAAGACCAACAGTTAGTTTTGCTCTAGCAAGTACATTTCTCTCCCTGACCTTTCATGCTTGATTCATATCAGACATTACCCATCGACCTACCCAGACCTGCTCCGTTGGTCAGTTGGTGATTTTTGGTTTCCCAGCCACGGGAACCATGCAGCCCCAAGGCACTAAAGCTGTTTCCCCCTGCCCCAGGCCTCCTGCCCAGGGGGTAGGACACTGCAAACCAATTGTCCACAAACACATTCTTACAGGTCATTCCCAAAAACAGAACTTGAAAAGCAAATTGTCAACAAAAAGCTGTTATCCATTATAAAACCAAAGAAAATAATTACCTTGCTTTGGTAGACGTGCTCCAGTTCACAGGTCTAGTTTTTCCCAAATCCTGCTCAAATTCACTTTTTTTTTGTTTCTCCATGTTAGCCAGCTGTTATTTTGTATCCCCCAGCTTTCTGTAACCTCACTGTTGTTAGACCAGACATGTTTGAGCCAACATGCACAACTACCCATAATCTAAATCATCACTACCATGTAAACATTTAGACTTACACTGAAGTACTTTTGTCACTTGTCCAGGATCTCTTTATTTTCCCTGCAAGGAGAAGAGCATTTTAAAGTATTTGTGATGCTCTATTCTAGCCATTCTGCCTTGATATGGCCTCTTTTGTCTAGTGCCAACACTTAGCCAAAACATTTCCTTTCCCTTTTTCCATCATTGCCATTTTCCCTGTTTAAAGAAAAGAAAGAATGTACTAGTTTCTAATAATTCAGTGATGTCACAGATAAGATGGGATGATGGACTTGATTCAAGAAAAATGTGCTCATATTTAGGCTGGATAGAACTGGTGACTAACTCAGTGAAAGGGCAGATAACAATGAGAAAGACAACACTGGGAGTATTCTGTTTGATCTTTCAGATTCATGATTTAGTGGTACAAAGAAACTCTAGAAATCACTTCTATTTTTCCCAGGGGATATGCAGCTAGACATAAGCAGGATGAGTGTCTGGCTAAATTATATTTTAAAGGAGCATTTGACACACTTCAGATCTTTATTCTGATTTTGGAAAAAAAAAAAACCTTAAGGACTGACTGTAGCATGGACTATTGCCTGAAAGTTCCGGATGTTATTTCATCATTCTTTGTGTTGAGAAAACAGAACTGGAAGACGAAACTTTAAAACTGTCAGAAAAGCCAGGGACTGTATGGATCTCTTCTCAAGCAGAGTAAGTGGGACCTGACAGGCACAGGAGCTTAGAGGACAATCTTCCAGACTGGATAACAATTCTTGAATTTTCAGTGTCCCCCACAGAAAAATCTACCAGACCGGTTTATCTCCATTCAATATTTTTACTCCTTGAATCTCAATGAGGAGGTTTTCCTCTGATGTAGGTAGTGCTGCCCGCTCTCCCGAGGTTGACGCCCACTTCATTCAAGTATTCCTAGTGCAGCAGGGATGTTAGTGGCTACTGGCTTGCAGCCAACATCCCACACATTTCCTCCGCAGCAAAAATGCCTTAATTCTGACCCACTGCCTTTCAAGTAGATAGTGAAAAAAAATCAGTCACAAAGAGCTTTGCTTTTATCTGTGTTTCTCCTTCAGAAAGATCTGAAAAAAACGTCAGACATTGTTCTTTTCTTTTTTCGAGGTCCACGGCCAGCGAGGGTGAGGTTTGGTGCTGCTGTTAGATCCTGAGCCTGAGAAGAAGCTAAAGCCATTCAGACACTGGTGCTTATGGGTTTGGGTAAAGGAGTTTTAGGCAGGGTAAGTGCCGGGGGGTGGACCATAGTGCCTGCCCTTGGGCCAGCAGCTGCTGATATTACCTGGAGCTGTGGGTAGTGTGTGTCCCAAGCCCAGCATCTGAATGGGCAAGAGGACAATGCACCACCACTGAACCTGGGATGGGACAAACTGGGCAATCCCCATGTATTTTTAGACCCACAAAAGCCAAGCACATATATGGGTTTAAGACCAGTGCCCAGAAAATGGGATGTAGTGGAACAAAGCTCTGCTGACAATTCCACTGCACGTAACCCTAAGGGAAAACAGCACAGACAAACAGGCCTAATATTTGATAATCTGGCCAAGCAGACACGAGGGGAGGTGCAGCGATGTCCATAGGGGAATGTAAAGCCCAAACTTAGAGTATGAGGAGGGCTGGAATCAAAAGCCAGGGAGAAAAGGGTTGGCAAACCATAGAGTTAACCTACAATGGTGCTGTCAGGATAAAAGGAAGATAAACTACTCTCCAAGTTAGCGAGTTATGTAGTGAGAAATATTTGAGGGAAGATGTTAATAAAATAAATATAAATCAAAAAGATATCAGGGAAAGAAAACCCCAAAGAGAAATACAGTCTAGGAAAAATCTCCAACAAGTGGAAGGCAGATGGCCAAATCTTGTGATACAGAGAGAAAGATACTCTGCTTCATTCAGTAGAACAAGAAAGTCTGGATGACTATAAATAAGGAAGATAATTAAATGGAATGGAAGGAATTAATTAAAGAAATCATTACGCTGACCTTGCATAAATAAAGTTTCAAAGGTTGCACACATGCTAATGTGAGGAGCAGGATGTCTATAAGAATGGAGACAATTCAAAATATTCACTCCTTTATACTGGGATAAAGGTAGAACCTGGATGGAGGTTAGATGTATTTGGTACTGTTCCAGCTGATTATGATCTTGGAAAAATTACGTGGAAACTGATGCGGCAATATACCGAATTTAAGGAGAACTGCAAAACATACAGATGAGCTCAAGGAACACAACTGAAACAGTAAAATGAGCATACATTAAAATACAAGCTGCAGAAAGCTGACAGCGGGAATGATTTCAGAAAAAACAAGGATAGGTAAATTGGATAAAACAGAGGAAAAGGCTGGCACCCATCATCGCCATGACACTTGCATTACATCTCACTTCCAAGTGCAGAGTCCAATTTGGGAGAAGGCAAGAGGCAGAATATGCTCTTTTACAGGCGAAAAAAAGGCTTCTTTCTTTTGCAAGTTCCTGTGTCAGTAGCCATTTTATGGGGCTGCCAATCATGGCAAATCAACTGAAAAGCCAGATCATTTTCTAAAGCATCTACCTTCCTAGAGAAAGATTTTCAAGTTGACTGTGTACAATCCAGCTGCTGCTTTTAATCTTTCCCTGACAACAGTAGTTGTTTTATTACTCTGACAGTCATTTTTAGCCCATGAATAGTACCACAGTCCTTGTAAGATAGGAAAATTCTTTTGATCTACAATTTCATAAGGTTTAGCAATGGACAAAGGATTTTTCCGGTATACTTGATCACACACTTGCCAAAGTTTAGGCTTAGAGGCAATAAAAAGGCACTGAGCCATCCATTTGGAGATACACAAAAATCCTTTTTGATGAGTAACGACTGCCAGAAAAAAATTAGTTTATTACAAAAGTACTACTTTCTAATAGAAAAGTAAAAAATCAGGTTACTCCTGAAATAACTTTGACTCATTGCCACGATCACTTTTAACTTTCACACTGTTTTAATATAGTATGATCTGGAGGATAGAAAATACGGGTGCAAGGTAGGCATAAGTGTACAAAAGGAAGGTGTTTCAAGATGTCTGTAATAACTAGGAGAAACTGGGAGAAGACTCAGGCAGACACAGCAGTTTTCCAGCATAATGACTTATTCTATTTGATGTGCAAGTAAGAACTGTATGTTTGGTGCAGTCTGAAATACTGTATAAACTCTAAACCAAAATATATTTCTAAATAAAAATAGAAAGCCACTCAATAACTATTTTGAGTGAAAAAGCAATTGGAAATTCTGATAAAAATCTGTAATTTTTATTAGTGCAGGCTGCGGTACTTTGAGCACTTCCACATATGTTAAACTTCTCACACATGTGCATCCCGTTTTCTTGTTCTATTCACACTGGAACCCATTCTGGTTTTCCTTATGTATAAGGAATTAGAACAGAAGGTGTTTGTGACAGTAAAATGTAAGGACAATGTTTCCAGGAGGGCTATCAATTTAGCAGCTAGTCAGCTGAGTGCATAGCTACCTGTGGGGAATATTTAGATAAGGTGCTGAATTGAAGTCTAACTTCTTTAAATTCTTTCCTTTGAAAACTCCAAGTCCATTGGCACAGCCAATTTCCATAAAGACATTCCTCTCCAAAAATCCACGTTGAGCTTAAAATTTAAAGAGTAAAAAGAAACTATTACATTTTTGGCTGAATGTAGTTAGAAATCAGTCATCTTAATACTTAGATTGGTCAGAAGGGAATTACAGAGGATTAAAGGATGAACAGGAGTTCCTCTTCCACTCCCTGCATTGTTCAATTGTTCACAACTGTAGTCTTTCTTAAATAAGTATATTACAGTACACAGAAACATTGGATTTCATACCTTTTGCTAGGCAACTTCGATTTATAATCTCTGAAAATTTCCACAAAATTCCCCCAAAATCACATTTTCTGGCAAAATGTCAGCTTGACTTCTACAGTCTAACATTTACAACACAAATACTTTGCCTCGGAATTTTCAAATAAACCACTTAATTTTGGTTTCATTAAATTCTTTGGGCAATATATTGAGATGTGTCCGTGCCATTACTAAAACATTTTAAGTCCTCCACAATTAGCTAAAACTGACTCCAGTGTCACTGGCCTTGAGGAATCAGTTCTCAGTGCAAGCAGAGATCTTCACTTCTGTTTCTCCAGTTTGCCAGATCTCTAAATGAAAGACTTGTTAAAGGGTTATCTTTGCTCTAAACACTTCAAGTTGTATTTTTAGCCCACAGTTTTGAAATAATGCACATCTCTGTGCAAGATTTTTCTTTGCATTCTTTCCTCCAAATTAGGAAGACGCCGACGAAAGAATTTGGCCACTGTTGTTTGCTAATCATGTTCAGAAGTTCCTACAGAACATCAGCCTCTTGCATCAGACCATGCCTGGAATGGCAACTTTCTCAGCCTTTTCCCACTCAGTCCTGTTAACTGAGTTATTCCCTGCCATTATCAACTCTTGGACTTTCCCTCTGAGACCTCAGTCCACTACAGTGGGAAAGATTGGACTTACTGCAGGAAGCACGGACACGTGTTTCTGCATCCTTCCTGCCACATCTTGCAAAGCGCTTAAGGCATTGTGCAACAAAAATGAATGAAAATTGGAAAGCACAAGCAGAGCTGTGCTCTGATAACCCAAGCCGTGCTGGAGCAAGGAGCAATTAACCCCCTGAACTGCAGTGCAGGCGCTGCCTGCTCCCAGCACAGCAGTGCCTGGGGACCTTCTGCTACCCTAGACTGCCGTGGTGCAGCTGGCAGGCAGCTCACTGCAGGCACAGGGCAGCAGAACTGCAGAGCCCGCAGGAACTTCCTGCAAGGGGGACTTGTAAGGGCTCAGGGAGCTCAGACTTCCCCACCTGGATCGTTCTGTTGTCCGCAATCATGTTTATTTAACTGACGATCTACGTCTGCAAAAGCATCAACTTCACAACAAATTATTCATCAAAAATCTAGTTCCGTGCTTTCTGCTTTCCGACACTGACTTTAAGGATATTTCATGTAATAAATCTGAAGTAGGCATGAATAAACAAATATGGCATTATACTAACCTTGTTAATTGTGCATCAAATACGTGGTGCTGGAAGTACACACACTACTGGGAGCTCATGGAAGATGAGCCTGCAAAAAGGAAAGATTATTATCTACATGATCAGAAACCTCATTTTGCTTTAAGCTTCATCTGTTTTGGGTGGTTTGACTGAAAAATGTATTAATAATTTCCAAGTTGCGGCTGATTTAAAATATGATGTCTCCATATGATATTTCAACATTCTGCACACTTTACCTAAAACCAAAGTCTTTCTAGTGCGGTGTTCTGTCTCTTCATTTGTAAAATACAGCTATTTCTTCGTCATTCTGTGTGGGACCAGAGAAACACTACAGAGCTTTTTGCTGTGGAAAGGGAAGAAAGAAAGAAAAAAGGAGAGTTCCCTTCTGAACAGCAACAGTCTCTTGGCATCCACTCACTGACTCAGATCATCTCTTGGAGAAGGAGACAAATGTTGTCTTCTGCATTACAGTCCCAGAAGAAGCTTTTCTGCATAGCGAAGCAAATCATAAACATAAGGCCCTCATTAGCAGAAAAAGCTTTTCCAGGAACAGAATAGTGACTGGGAAATCATCTGATTCCTGGACATCCAGCGTTTCAGCCATCAGCCCCAAGACAAAAGGAAGGGGGAGGCCAGGGGCTCTGGTACTAAGCTGTGCTCATAAGGACCTTCCTGCAAAACCTCTTCCAGGCACCTTCAGGAAGGTATCTGCTTTCACTTAGGTCATTCAGGCTCAGCACCCCTACAACGCCTCACCGTCCTCCTTGATGTGACAACGACTTCTGCAGCAGGCACACTCCCACACCTCTTTCTTGGGAGGAAGGATGCTTGTTTTCTCCTGGCTTCAGTGTCTGAAGTGGCTGCCAACATTCAGCACTGCTTTAACAAGGGGTCTGTTGCAAAACGCAGGTTGGTGCTCTCTCAGTTTCCTGGTAATCCAGGAAAGAAATTAAACTGATGTAAAAAAAAAAAAAAAAAAAGAAAATAAAGAGTTTAAACAACCAAATAAGGATTTGCATTGCTAACAACACCCTTTCACCTCAATTCTCTGCTATTCTTCCAGAAACCAGGCCAGGCCAGGGTGTTTCAGCATCATTCCGACAGCTGGCATGAGCACAGTCGATTGCCCTTCCTCGCAGTTCCCATCTTCTGCCTCAAATCAGAAACTGCTTTGTAGTACTAGAGACAAGGAAGCATCCTGCTCTGGTTAGAGATGCTGCATATGTATAAAGAAAAGGATGAAAAATCAAAAATATGTCTGTAGCATTTGTATAGGTTATACACATATATGTGCATATATATAGATATACAGCATTTGTATGGATCTGGTTTGTTATCCAAAATTTCTTACATGGAAATAGGAGAGCATTTGGCTTGTGTTTTGGGGCAGTTGGTTTCTCACACAAACATATGAGGCTGCATTACAGCTACAAATGTTTCTTTTGAGCAGTTAACACTGCAACAGTTTGAAAATATCTGTGCAAACATTTTACAGGTGATGTTCTTAGGCCTTGCATTAGTGTATTAGTGCTGCCAAACCCGATGGACTGAAACAGTATCACCTCTGTTAAACCTCATCCATTTTCTATGAACAGTTCTATAAACAGAGGAAATCGCTGTCCCTGATAAACTGAGTATCATTATGAAACAAAACCAAGTGTTCAGAAAATGTTCAGCAAATGAGGTTACATTGTGACACATATTAAGACCTCTCAGAAAGGAGAACATTTATTGCTAACAAGCTTCCAAAGCAAGTTGGATACGTAGGGCTGATGGATTTTTTTTTTCCCATCAATAAATCGTGGAGGAAATTGCAGAATTGATATTAATCTTACACTTTAACACTTCTTGCTGTGAGGTTTCATTTTGTAAATATTCCCCTTAAAGCAGATGTTTTAAAAAAGCAGAATAACCAGGGACCCTGGCAGTGAGAGGTGAAGTGGGCTATATTTGGAGTCACCTTTGCAGAAAGGGAACACCTCAGTAAATGCTCTGTGTGACCAGTTGTGACAGAGGGTTGTGTGTCTGCCAACACAACCTACATTTTTTACGTTAATAGCACGGGTCAGAATAAATATTATCTCCACTCATGTGACAGACCTTTGATAGAGCAGAATTGGCCTGGTTGATTAGGAGCACGTGTCAAACACAGATAATGGGGGAATCCCTTTCAGCAATAGCACACCAGCTCAGTGACCATAATGAGGCCAATTTAACGAGCCTTCTGTTTTACAAGAGATATTAATTGCTGTCCTGTCACACAAGGTACAATCCAAGATAAAAGACGTAAAAAGGGGGGGAAATTGGATTTCATTCCATTTTGGTCACCATTATAAATTTTCTTGCAGGACCATGAATCTCCCCACTACTGATCTGAATGCCCTGGGTGGCTGACACGCTGCAGTAGAACAATGTGCGTTGTTATGAGGGCTGTTGAACACCAGAAGAATGTCAGGCTTTTCGGTGAATCTTTCTGCCACTATGATTTTTATTCTACTCTACGCAGGTTTTGTTTGCTTGTTTGTTTTCTAAAAACACAAAAAAGCAGGCACTATTGCTGAACAAGTCTCAGCCATCAAGCTGCCCACCACCTTCTTGTGTTGAGGATTAACCATTAAAATTAATTCTAATACATTGTTTCTTCAGTGGATGCAAAGTGCTTCCGAACCAGATCTAGGTTGTCTTCTAACAATGAGTACATTTGCAATGAAACATTGGCTGCAAAGCCCCAACTGCAATACATTCAGCCCTGAATATTGCCAAATTATATAAAAATGGGAGAAGATTAGAGAATTTTAATCCTTACCTCTAATCCCAACATCAGGTTAGAATAGTTCAGTTTATTTAAGATATTGCAACAGCAACTTTGCAGAGAAACTTGTTGCTCAGGAGCTGAGCCTTCAGGCTGTTCATAATCTTAAACCTCTTGTCCTTGGCAATGCCAAGACCTCCAGAACCACAACAGGTACAAGCTGTGAACATACCCAGTATCTTGGTCATCAAAAGGTTGATTTTTCTTTTTTTTCTCTGATGGCTGAGAAGGAAACAGGTAGAAAGAAAAGCAAGGATGGACTAATTTTTCAATTAAATATGTTGATGAGATTATTTTATTTTTCATCAAGGAGGAAGGATGCCCACAAAGACAGATTTATATAGATCTTTACGTGTTAGTCTGAGAAATTATCTCAGACAGTTTAGGACATGATAAAAACAGAGAGTCTAAAGCTGCTTGCAAACTCAGGCTCATCAGCAGAGTGGTTGCCTTAAGGAACTTTGGGTAACACATCAGGCAGATTCTAAGAAAACGCTCCTTTCTTGCACTGGTGCCAGCACTGAAGTCCATCATTTTCTGTACAAAGCCTGCAAATTCAGGAAACACAGTACTGAAATTCAGCCAGCCACACACATCCTGCAGAATTCAAAGCGTGGTCTGTCAGCCAAATGACACAAAACATTGAAACACACAGTTTTAAAGTCTGGTCTTATTCAGCAAAATATTTGCATGCTTTCAGACACATCTCCAAATGATAGCATTTCCTAAATCCCACCCTCAAGAAGTGAGGCCACATTTGGCCTAAAGATGCAAATATGTACCAGCCTGGACTCTCAGAAGTATCTAGGAGTCCTAATTCGTATTTTAAAAGTCTCAGTTAGAGATTATCTGCATTTTAGGAACCTCAATAACTCTTCAAATCCTGTCCAAGGAGTTTAATTTGCTTCTGAAAAGAGGTGCTTTAAAGACTATAAATATACAATTCCCAGTAATAGAACCTCAGCACGTACTCCCATACCTGTTGGACCAGAAAGCAAGCCTGACACTGGAAGCAGCAGCTCTCTACTGCTTGTATGGAAATGCTGAGATCATTCCAGGTGACCCTGCACAAAGATAAAAGGGCCAACAGAGTTTTTGTAAGACAGTATTTTCTGATTGTAAGAAGAAACCCAAAATACCCAGATGTGAGAACATTCACTGGTAAAATTATTGAATAATCATTTCATGATATGGGGGGTTTTCTGTTGCTTTTTAAGATTTTCATTAATGGAAAATACCAATATGGGAAGACAGTGCAATATATCATTTCATACTCTGCACCCTGACAATATCCTTTCTGAGATTAGTCATTCCATGTTTCCGAAAAGTACCATGTACATGTAAGCCACTTAATTAAATACAGGAAGTTATCTTCAAGCAACCCTCTTCCACACTCTGAACATGAAAGAGCCCATTAGAATATTGATAGCCCATGCAATATGTTAATGTTGGAAAACATGTTAGTTTTCGGTAATTACAATGACTCATCAAGAAAGAGGGAAAAATAGAAGAATGAATATATGAACTAATTCTGATTGTCTTTTGTGCTGTCACGTCGTGAGCAAATAAGAGCCTGGTGTATGCAAAAGCAGCGTTTGCTCTCTCTTGCAGGGAGATCGCTTCCCCACGGAGCCCGGACGGACCCTGTTCTGTGACCTTTGGGAAAGCCGCCCCCGCCCCCCTGCAGTTAACACGTTCTGAAGACCCTCCTTTGTCTC
Organism: Cephalopterus ornatus; assembly: GCA_013396775.1. Classification (NCBI taxonomy): domain Eukaryota; kingdom Metazoa; phylum Chordata; class Aves; order Passeriformes; family Cotingidae; genus Cephalopterus; species Cephalopterus ornatus. Next base: position 20,821 of record VZRE01000928.1, read on the forward strand.
TGTGCCCCTGGTCACATACTAGCAACGGGCTCTGCTACACTGGAATTAATCAAACAAACTGCTCCAAGCTTTAATCTTTTATATGGCAGCCACTGCAACTGAGAGTGTCGTCTGGTGAGTCCCACACTTGTACACATTCAGCAGAAGAAATACACGTGTGACATATTGCCTTCACTGCCATCAACATGCCAATTGGTATTTTCAGTTTGTTCTGTGAGAGCTTCTTCCTAAATCAAGCACCTAACCAAGAGCAAGGACAGATCTGTCCTCATATATTGAATTTCAGTGACCGCAATAAAACCTCCAAGTACCCAAAAAACAGGTCTCATTGTACAGAAAATCTGAATTTCCAAATCACCAGCACAGATCTGCCAGACAAACGTCACGACTTCACCAGATCAGGGTTAAAATGCCACAAAGTGGTGTTCCCCCAGTCCACAGCCTGGGCAAGGAATATGAGACCGTGGTCAGATGAATCCTAGCATTTTTGTATGGCTTCTTCAGGACATCTGAAACCTCTCAGGTGACACATACCTCACATCCTCTTGATCCTTCAGCTTGCTCTCCCTGCATGGCAGCAGCTGTTTGGGACTCTACAAAACAGCAAAACTTCCCAGGAGCCTCTGACGCAAGGTGGCAGCTGTAACAGATGACATCTAGTTATTGGATTATATACTGCAGCCTTCTAGCAAACATCCCCAACTCTCAGTTCAGGCCAAACCTTCCCTTCCTTCCTAAAGTAAGAGGTTAATGTCCAGGTCAGCAGTGAAGAACAGATCTGGTACCCTGGGGTATGAGATTCCACAGGAGCTGGGGAGTGAGTGTGAAAAGTGTTGTTAGTGAGTCTCCTCTCAGCTCCCATTAGAGGAAGGTGGTTGTTATTACAGGGGAAATTAGAATACTTTAAGCACACTAAGTATTTAAAATGCAACTACTTCAAAAAGACAGGCTACAACTGAAGTTTTCAGCAGTGGCTTTCAGAACCCCACCCTCAGCAAAGCAGAAAGAAAAGAAATGGGAGCTCAGCATTTCTCACAAAATAGGGCTGTGTAAAACCCCCAGGCCAAAAATACTCTTCAGAGATCCTCGGAGAGCATAAAAGATCAAAACTTCAACCTCAGCCCTGTGTATCTGAATTGCTAATAGATGCTCAGTACTGACTCCATCTGCAGCATCACAAAACAAGGATTAGAGGTAATCATGTTTTTAAGGAAAGGGAGTGTTTCACATTGCCAGAAGCATCTTCAAAACTCAGACTCAGAATTATGATATAGCATTTTCTGTCTTGCCCCGAACAAGGTTTTCCAATCACCACTTATGAACAGCTGCACCAGCACTGCGTTCTTCTTATGTGCTCAACAACAATGGGACATTGCAAAACTACAAAGGCTTGTCCTGTCCATTTAACCAGCGTGTCACAGGGAGACAAAGCATAATGCAGCCCTGTGAAAAGTCCACCCACAAACTTCATTTCACACTATAGAATGAGGCACTTGAGTTCTCTGTCATCCTTCTCTCACATGAATTCACACGACAGCAACTTAAACATTTTGGAGACTGCAGAATATATAAACCTTCCAAAAAGTTGCCTGCTTAAAAAAGATAATTAAAAATATTTCAGTCTACTTGCTATTTCTTTCCTGTTCAAAACTCTTGCGTTCATTTTGTTTTAAAACATAAATCAGTACTGAACGATAAAACAGAGTAATTGCCATGGAAAAGTCACATCATCTTATTAAAACCTAGCAGTACAGAATTGGAATCCACAGCACTTTGAAGTGAATTAAAATGCTATCAGTGGAAATACAATTGTTTTTATTACTGAAACACAGTGCCTTAAGTTGCAAGATAAAGTTTAAAACCCGCGGCAGTATTTGTTATCAAACAGGAGATATTTATTTTATCAATTTAACCCATAACAAAACACCCATTATACTGACACAGCGGTGCCTAAAAGGACAACCCCCCTCCCTGCATTCCCACTCATGCTCACACACAAACACACACTCGTTTTACCCACAGCTGGCAGAACAGCCCCACAGCTCCGAAGGGAGGGGCCAAAGGAGCAACAAAACCAGATATTAACTGTCAGGAAAAGGCATTCTTCAGAAGAGCTGTATTTAGAAGACAGTGACATGTTGTTACAGTGTTGTGTTCATGGAACTGCTCAACAACACAGTAAAAAGAAATTAAAAGGAAGGGACAGTGAGGAGGGTTTAAAACTACTATTTTAGGAGTCTATTTTCCCTAAGCAGAGTTGTAGGAATTAGAGAGGACTGTAGTTAAGCAATCACATATTCCTGGAAGAAGTCCTTTATATAAATAATTGAATCATTCCTGTTTGGTTTTATTCAGATTTTATAAGCCGCAAAATAATCCTTTTAAGTATTTAATTTTATAACTAATTAATTCTCTGCAGTGGGGAACTAAAACAATCTTGCAACAGTTTTTCTTAAATGAAGAGACAGCTGACGGCTCATCCTCAGCCTTTTGAGAACTCGCTGACAAACTTGCCCACCGATGGCCCCGTGCAGCAAAGCCTCAGCGCTGTAAACCACCAGCACTTACCTTTGGTTTTAACAGTCACAAAACAACGCGAAGGGAGCGTGAAAAAAGCCAAGGGAGGTCAATAGCTCTGTGTCAAAACACCATACAAACAATTAGTCAGATTCTGTGACACACTGAGGATTTTCACCTGCCAAAAACTCAAGGTGCTGGCAGCGTGGATCCAAGGACACAGACTAGGGACTTTTGCCTAAATGCATTTCTTCTGGATGCTACTCCAAGAACAGTTGTACCTCGAAATCTCTTCAGCTATGCACAGTCAGAACAAAATGTCGTATTTCCAGTAACAGAATGAAGATTACTAGCATCAGTTAGCGGTCCTGCAAAGGCACCTGTATTGATGGTAGGTGCCCTGTTTTGGTCACTTAGTTTAAGCACAGGCACTGCTCCTCTGATTTGTCAAGGGTATTTGCCCCATGAAGAACTGCAGGAGTCAACAGATATTGTCAGTCCTCATAATCAGGAGAAAGAACCTATTTAAATGTCATGGTTAAACGAGGCCTTTAAGACCCAACTCTGACATGCAGGTGAGCACAATGAAATCACAGTAACAAACCTTGCACAGATACAGCTGGAGCAGGATGTGGCCCTCGGAGCCAGCTGAAAGCTGCAGAGAGCCAGATGGGAGATCCTCCAGACAGTGTAATCACACTCCCAAGAAAAGAAAAAGAAAACTTTGAAGTTGCCAGGTGCAGCTTTAAGCAGGTGCCAGTCCTCTTCAGCTGAAGTCATTGAACAAAACTTCAGGAACGAAAAACAGCTTACCTAGGTGCTTCTGAAAAATTAAGCTAGAAGATTGTGATGGGAGCAGGATAAACGACAGTTCTGTTGCCTTCTTAGGAATTCTTTTGGGAAAAAAGCAATGTAAAAAAAAGAAAATCAACAAATTAATCACCATTGAGTTGTTTTCCTGATGACTACATGACCCACACAATTCAAGAAGGGAAAGTGTTCCTCTGCAACGAGGCTGTTAAGAAATTACCCTGCAAATAAGAACTCTCTCTCTCTCTCTCCTTATTGTAATGGGTCTTGACATTGACTTTGTCATGTTAATTTGCCGAATTCAACCCCGGTATTTGCTTGAATTGAAGCAGCAAAGACATACAAACATCAACCATCAGCTAAGTCCATGAAACACAAAAGCTGCCTTTGACGGTCAGTGGTACTCCCTGTACTTTTCTTTCTTTTAGCAAAATTAATGATCAGATACAGGAAAAATGCAGACTGACTGAACTGTAAGTCATCTTCTTGTTTTGGCAAAAAAGAGCAATCTCAGGGGGGGTGGCGGGGGGGAAGGCACACTGAATAATTTGACTGAACATGTTTCTTAACTAAAGCAAGCTCTAATGTTATCAACCAAAGCAAATTGGCATAGGATTTGCTGTAATAAAGACACTCCTCCAAGCATGAATTTTCCCATTCTGTTCAGGGATATCTGACATCACTATACCCCCATTTGGGAACGGCTTTGAGGAAGGGGAGCAGAAGAACTGAGAGCAGCCTGCAAGTAGGAGCCAACACGATTGCAAGGACTATGTGCTGCATATTAGTATCCATGGAGGAAGCAAACTGAATGGGTACACAGGAACATCTGCCAAGCCAAGCACAGAAGAAACAGAAAAATATAAAAATCCTATTTTGTATTCTGTATGTTTTTTATGAGCACCTTGGTGATGAAGGCCCCAAAGATGGGAAGAAGCTGATTGCTGTCTCACTTGTAAACAGGAATTTTGATCCCTTTGGAAGATGCTGGAATGGTCCAAAATGCTTGGGGAGTGCTGTCACCTACTGTATTTTACCTCTGTCTTTCTCACATACACCCTCAGTCTCATGCTGGGTTACAGCCAGCTGCTGATGTGTTTGACCAGATATGTAGGAGAACAGGACTTTGTGCCCAACAGGGAATAGAGTCAGGCATGAAGATGCAACAGGAGGTTGCAGGGAATGGGCATGAAATACTCTGTCCTGGCTCGCCTCAGCTCCTGGGCTGCACTTTCTTTCAGAGGCTGGAGTCCTGCTTTTCATTCCTACAGCTCAGGATCTGAACTTCCAGCAGGAGTGTTGGCATCAGGCTGCTGCTCTAAGCCATCAGCTCTCCCAGGCTGCTGTCTTCAAGAACACCATTGCTGCCCCACCTCCCTTCCTGGGGTAAGATATGCCTTTGCTACAGACAGATTCATTGCTAAGAGCTAAACAATATCTGTATTTACACAAATTACATACTGTGTGAACGCAAAGCTTTGGTTCAGTCAAAGGCAGCAGCCTCAGAAGGAACCAGATGGGCACACAAATAAGTTGAAACTAATGACTCGCAGAGATGGAGTAGAATTCAGTGTCACCGTGCATCTCTAAGTTTACAAAAAAGCGTCTCAAGAAGATAACATGAGTTTATGAAAGTAAAATCAGCAACAGCACAGCAACAGGCAAGAAGTTTTGTCGTACCCTGTACATCAAATGTCAAAGGTCTCACAAGGCCACTGATGGCAGGTGGATACTCAACATAAATGTGATACTATACACCTGATATAAAAAAGCTCTCCTAATCTCTTCTTTCATATGCATAAGGAACTCACACCGCATGTAAATGTCATACATCTAGTAAACAATTCATTTAAAATCATTTATGTACAGCTTAAAATGTATTTTAATGGCATTTTTCTAAAGGTCAGATAATGCAAAGAAAAAACAGATAAAAAGGGTACAGGTGATAATTTGAGTATCCTACTAATAGCTTATATAAAAGAAAATAAGCATTATTTAAGTGAGAAGGAATAAGTAGTGTGACAGAGTCAAGATCAAGATGCAGGAAGTTCCCATTAAGGCAGTTCATCCTAAGTTTACAGTTGCATGAAACAGCATGAGAGAGATTACTCTTGGATATACAGTATGCAAGTATATCAAATGATTATGACATAAAAGTATAATATTCTCTTTCCAGTACAGATGTGTTAAACCATTGGACTTGGCTCCAGATCTGATTTTCATTCCCATCAGACTCTGGGAAAGGCCACACCCTATGTTTTGAACAGGTCATTTCAGGACATAAAATGAGAACTAGTTATGAAACTCACTTTCCAAAACCTGCAGTACCCAGAATCAGAGGAACAATGAATTTACAAGATTACTTCCATTCTACAGCTTGCCAGACAAGCTGGACTTCAAAAGTTGCTCTCAGGCCAGGACAGGTTGGTCCTTCTGATGCACATGTGACAGTGCCTGGTGTCACATGTAACCTTATGCCTTAGACGTGCCACACTTTCAGAAAATGTGCTTGAGTTTTCCCTCCATCCCTAGGGAGCACATCAAATGCACACACATCCCCCACAACAAATTCAGCTTAGCAACAGAAGCTAACGAAACATGAAAAGTTATTATTTGCAAGCCCCTAACAGAAAAAATATCAAACACATACTCGCCTTCCTAATGCCGTGATGGTGTACACACACATCCAGGGTAGTTTAGAATAATTTTAAAGGAAATTTTGCTTCTACTTTTTATTTGTTGGCGTATTTCTGACCTACGCTACAGGACTGTTAATTCTAACAATGCAAGATGTTCTCTCTCTCTCTCGGGAGGAGATAGCAAGACATCCTAAGCACAGCGCACACTTACTCTCTGCATAGTGGCTTCTCAAACTTTGGCAGATCTGCCTTCTCACTTCTCATTTGACACTGTAACTGTCTCTACTAGCTCAGGTTGTTGTAGTGGATGAGAGTCACAGCAAACAGCTCCTGTAATTATTGGCATGTTTATGCATCCCTAGAAACTACTATTCCCTGCGATTTCCAAGAATATTCCCTACGAGTTGAGTCTGAAAAACAGGTAAAATATTTTAAACCACGAATTAGAATGCTAGTTGCCTCCCTGTAGCCTGGGCAGGCTCTAAACTGTGGGGGATTTTGTTTCCCCTCCAGGGCAAATGGCTTGGGCAGGTATCTGACAGTAGGAGCAGGAGGTTTGTATCCCCCCAGCTCTGAGCCATCAACAGGGTCAGTGCCACCCAGCTGGGCTTGGGCCTGCTGGTGAAAGCTGCTTCCCTGAGGAATAACTCCACGATGCCTTGTCCTGGCCCAAAATGTCATCAGAGGTGGTACAGCAAAATGAGGTAGTGTTTGTGCCACCTTACAAACTGCGAGTAGCTGAACCATTCACGTTACCCCTCCCAGCCTTCGGAGAAATCCGTCAAATGAGGGACTTATGGATGGAAATGTTTTTGTCCAGGGAAGGGAACTGGAAAGGACCACTGGAGTTAGAAGAGCCTTTTCCCCAGGCCATATTGTCTTTTACCCCTTTTATTGCTATCTATTGCCACTGCAGTGACCTAAGACATTCTTGTGGCACTTTCTTATTTAGTGGGTTTTGATCTTTTACACTAATGGTCTCAATTTTATTAGATGGAGCTAGAAAGTTTGATCACTTGGAAAAAGAAGGAAGAAGCTGGACGGATGTTTTGTGGACCAGTCAGTACTACAAGCACTTGGTGAGTTTGTTGGCTTAAAATGACACAAAATTATATAATTTTTATTAATTTTTAAAATGTTACATTCAAGGAGAAAACATACTTTCAAAATCTCAGATACTGCACGGAGAGAAAGACAAGTCAAGTATACCAGCAAGAAGAAAGGCATAGAACCTGAAAAGCCATTTGAGTAAATTTACTCACAGGATCAGTCACACAAGACCAGTTCCTGAACTGCATATTTGTGGATCACAAGCATACTGCTTGGGAAAGACAGATAGTAGTTAAAATATTCTTTCCCAAAAGGCCCCTGCACCAGTTTGTCTGATGGATAAGGTTTAAGCCTGTGTTGAGCTCTTAAAAATCAGTGATTATTTTCAACAAAAGAATTATATGCAGAACTGAAATTAAAGGCAGAAGCACACTCCCAGATACCTGTAATTCCAGGTCTAAAATCCTTTTCTCTTAGAAAGGATTCATATTACAAAATGAGTTTTATTTGTTGCGCTATTACACAGTTTCATGCTTCTTAATTTTTCTATTCTCTCACCTTCCAGAGAAAGAAAAAGCATATTAAAACCAAGAGCTGATAGTAAACATACATTATGAAATATGAAGAATCATGGGACCAACTGACCACTCCAGTGATTATGAAAGCTGTAAACTATTTAAAGAGAACACTTCGCTGCTCTTCATTAGAGTCTGATTACCTCAGCCATTAACATTTGGCTCTTATTATGATGACTGTGAAATACTGTTCACTCTAATGGACAAAAGAAAGTTGACATGGCTATCTTGATTAACTCATCAATAATAATTTGGAATAATTTTTCTTCATTCACTGGATGAATCATTCACATGTCCTTTAATAATGCACATTGTTGTATAGTAAATTAGCGTGAAGATTACCCACCTCTGGGAGCTACACTCTACTTCAAAGCCTTGCTCAAAAGAGATTTCAAATTTGAATTTTGCTTAAAAAAAAAATCAGAAAACAATGACTTCTTTGTAACTGTTCAGTACACCAAGACATGCAGCCCTCAAGTTACGCAACTGAGCTCAACCTCTAATCCACCAGATACTCAATATGTAAAAAACATACTCCCCACCTATTTTCATTCTTCTCTGGAGACTAAAGCAGAACTCTTGTTCTTCCTAAGACAAATATAAACTTGAATAATAAACTAAGATGAAGTAATGCTTAGGTAAACAGATAAGAATACAACCAAAGCTCACCAGGCCCTTTGTGGATCCAGCCTCGCAAACCTCCAATCGCACGAGGTTTCATAGCCAGTGTGGCTGAACTCAAACTGTGCTCATGGAAGGAGGTCCTGTGTCCATGCACAGAGCCCTGACAAGTCAGCTTCTTGCAGAGCCTTGTCTGTGCAGGACCTGAGGAGGCAAACCATGGTCAGCAGGGCAGGTGATGACGTACCTCAGCCCTTTGCAGCGGCAATTTTCACCTCTCTTAAACTCTTTGTGAAAATGCAGGGACATCCACCTCCTCCTTGCAAAAGCCAACACCAGTAGCCAAGATCCTCAAAATTCTCAAGAGGCTTGGCTTTTCCCTTCTCACTGTGTTTTGCTCCATCTCTTCTCCCAAAACCACCACTTACTTCCTTTCTGAAAATGCATCAAGCAGCTGTCTGGCCATTTAGCTCTTTGCTACTCGCTGTAACTGGACCTCCACAGCTCTGAGGAAAGGCAACCTGCTTCTTCCTCCTTCCTGGCTGTACTCACCACCTGCCAGCAACAACCACCACGAGTCAGGAGGTTAACCACCCCGTGTACCTGCTACAGCCAGTGGCAGAAAATCAGAAAGACAGTTGTATAGAAGACCAGGGGTAGTAACTCCCTATTCAATTTTTAATGGATTTTACAGCTTTCTATAATCCTTTCCTCAGTTCTCTCTCTCCCATGCAGAGAAATGCTAGCCTTTTAACTGTCCTCATGGTTAACTGCAATGACCAAACTGGTTTTCCTATCTTGTGTTTCCTGCTCTTTTCCTAGTTCTGTTTGATTTTTGCCTGCTACTGAGCACTGACTACATGTTTTCTAGACCTGTGATAACGTTATCATGACAATAATCAGTTCAGAGCCCATTACTGTGCATACAGCATCAGGTGTGTTTTCCCCATGTACATTAAAGTAATTTAATCTGTGCTGAATTTCATCTGCCTTTTTCATTTCCTAGACACTCTGTAGCATGAAACTGTTCTATATACCTTTTAAAACCTTTACTCTTTCAGTACTTTTTGTTAACTGTCCTAAGTAATGTCACATCAGTGAATGCACTCACTGCACCATCACTTACAAGATGTAGAACAGCCCAGGACTAGCGTTAGTCCTCAAAAGACCCTCCTGTGTTGTCTCTTCACTGAACAATCCAATAATTTATTCTTGCTCCTTGTTTTCTGCCTTTAATTACCTCATTTCTCCATGTGAAGAACTTCCATCTTTCAGAGTTCTGCTTCTTTAGGAAGCTTCGCTGAAAGAAGTCTAAAACTGGAGAAGAGGAGAAAGGAGAAATAACAAACCACTTCCAGTTCTTTATCTTCCACTTTCCCTCGTTCAGACACACATCTCAGTTACACTCTGCCATTAAAACGGTATTTTTGAAGACTGGTGCATTTTATCTCTTTGTAGATGGCCATTCTTAAATAGCAAGGTTCCCAGCTGCTCTTATACAATTATTCTTATATTGGCAACGAGATCACCAAGAGTCATTTCATTAATTCACCCACTGAAAAACTGTTTCACAGGAAGGAAGTTACCACTAGGAATGGAGAAGGAGAATAACATTTGTTTGATAGTAAAGATTAATTGGAAAATAAACTGCAAAATGGGTGCTTGTGGAGGAATAAATAACATAATGGAATATTTGGGGTATTCTCCTATCTTTATGTGTAGCAAACAATCTATATAAATCCCGCATAAATACTAAAACACTTTTTATAGTTACGATGGGAAACACATCTTCCTGTCCCCTCTGCAGCTGAAATAGCGCTTATCTGCTCTTTTCTCCCCGTGCCTTTTGCAGCAGCTATTTCAGCTCTCCGGCTCTGCCTGCTGAGCGGGGAGGGCAGCTGTTCATCTGGTGCACATTTCCACCGCAGCGGCTCCAGCAGGAACATTTGCACCTCCAGCCAACGCTGTTGGCACCGGCGCTGCCAGCGGGAGCCGCGAGATTTCCGCTCTTTCATGCACCTATCGTATGACAGCACTTCAGTTGTGTAGGTTTGTCATTTCAGGAGGCACGGTTCAAGATCTCCTGAGTGTATTCTCGAAGCTCAAAATGAAGATAAACAGAGGAAATGACATGTGGTTTTATGATCATTGTTATAAAACATTTTATCAGCTGAGGGACAGTACCCCAAGCTGCAATATATATTCATATGAATAATTCTTAGTTAAGCAGGTAATTCTCTTAATTTTGCTAGTTTTTTATTTATTCTAGATTCTTAGCCAATGTCTGTGTCCAGTCTGGGGAGGGATCTGGTCTAGCAGCTGGATATTTGAGCCTAGAGAGGCAAAAATAATTTTTTTACTACCAGCAACTTCTAAGATTTGCAGAATGAGAAATAATTAAATTTTTCTGTCATTTTTCTGAAGTCTGAGAAACAGGTGCATTGAAAAGTCACCACAAAGGAAAGAAAAATAGAACTGAAATTAAGATTTACATATGTCATCAGTGGTTTTGAATATAAGATCCAAGGCATTGAAATTCTTGCATTTCATGATAAGAAATTTTTCCATCAGGATTTACACCCTTTACCCAAGGAAAAATAATTTTGAAGAAAATTCTATTTCCAGTTGGATATGGTTTCGGCCGAGAAGCTTTCATCAGTTTTACTGGGCCAGAAAGGACATGCCAGTCAGTGCCTATTTCCCTTTTCATCATTATAGGAAGAAGTATTTATATAGAAATTGTCTTCGTGCTGTTCAAAGCTTGCTCTGTGTTCAGCTAAATACACTTGCTTTTTTTCACAATAAGCACATTTGCAAATCTTTTCTGCGACGTATTTTTGCACACACATTTACGTTTCATTGTTCTCTTGTTCCAAGAAAACTGACCTTAATTAAGAAGCCTTTGTGCATTTGATCCATATCATACTTCCCTTAAAAATTCGTGTCCCATGAAGGTAACAGTGCTTAGTGAACCGTTTTCTTTCATTATTTTATTTAAGAAACCAAAAGTTGTACTTTCACTCATCGCCAGAGTCAATATTGCATCAGCAGGGGAGAACATGTAAGCAGAAACTTTTGGAGCAGAGAGAATGTGAGAATGAATAAAGACAACTAACATTATTTGCCTGCTCCAGCCCACAAACATGGTCTGACTGCTACAGACAGTGGAAGCTATTTATGTACCAATGCACTCGATATGCATTAATGAGTTCACTTGAGGATTTATGAACATAAAGGGCATTGAGAGAAACAATGAAAATGACTGAGGGGGAAAATTATCCTTGAAGTAAAATATTAATAAATGAAATTTTTTCCGTGTCTTGATTAGGATGTGGCCATTTAAGACAAACTTGGTGCCATTTACAACGTACGGTTTGGTTGAGAGTAAGAGGTGAGAGGACCCATCATTGGGTACCCTCAGCTCTTCAGTAATGCAGCTGCACTGCTGACCCACTGCCACAGAAAGTCAACTCATGAGGTCTATGTGGACACAAAAAGATATCCTTCTGTATTATATGTGTGTCTGTGTAAACACACACACATACATATATAAAAAAATTGGTTTAATCACATTTAAAATTTGAAACTACAACCCATGGCTTTTCTTCCATTTGGAAGCATGACAATCCTTTACTATTCCAGCATCCTTCAGACACAGATCACGTGTGACCAGATCAGTTCAGATTTCATCTGAGTGAAGTCTTGGGCTCTGCTCTATAGGAAATATGCAAACGCCAAAAATAGCTGCTTGAACTAGAATTAATCACAGCATCATACTCCATTCCCAAAATGGCTTCAGTGACAGGAGGTCTGAGGAAAAGCATCTAAGAGTTTTGAAGGAGATGGATCAGAGTGCATATTTGATTTATGTAAAAATAGGATGCCATGTCACCTGCAGCTATATGTTAATTTAGTATAGTCTTTACATTGAGGGTTTTTATCAACGGGGTAGAGCTCACTGCAGTACCAGGCGTATTATCAGCATTAATCAATTAACAAAACCATCAAACCCAAAACCTTTTGAAATCCCTCAGTATGTACAGATTCTCTGACATACACCTGAGTAAGAGTACTTTATTTTGTGTATTTAATGTAAGGATAGTTTGCCATTTCTTAAATTAGGATCTGCTGCCTGCAGTCAGCCTGCTTCATTAATCTCCCTTTCTCTGTTATCTCACCTCTTTGTCTTTAAGTGTTTTTATTTTAAATCAAACCTTTAAAAAATTTAACAGTGTCATCCTCATATCCTTCACATCCATCATTAAAGAATAATGTTACTTTTCAAATAAAATCTCGGTAAAATAGATGACTTTTGTAGACAACACACCAACTTAATTGACGTGCTTTTAAAATTAACCCGCCTTTCACTGAAAAATATAAAACTTCTGCTTGCATACAAAGTCCACCTGATTTTGCAGCTTGGTTAAAAAACAATAACCATAACAACAGGGTGAAGACATATTCACCTGGTTTTATGATGCACTAAGTAGAACCTGAGTAAAAAAAAATAATCACAAAAGGAAAATATTAACCTTAGAAAATATCTAACACAAAAGCATTAATTAGCTACTGTGGACCCCTCAGCTCCTGAAGCTGCAGGGACCAACTGGGTCTGGGGAGCCCCCACCAAGCACAGGATGAGAGCACCCCGTGCTGACACACCAGTGGTGAGTCCAGCACCAGGATGACTTCTGGCTACACCTCCTGGAGGTTTCTTGCTTCGGGGAGAAAGAGAAGATGCCTGCTGCTCCAAAGGGGAAAGGTCCCTTGTATCCCCAGGAGTCCCTGAATCCTGACTTTTGCTGACTACTGCTCCTCCATGCTGGCCGTGGGATGAAGAGGGGAAGCACCAGAAGGACAAGGGGGTCTTGTGGTAGCTACACCATCTTTGTTGTTTTCTTACGCTGCATGAAACTGCAGCCAACCTTGTGAACTTGATCTGAAGGACCCACAAGAGCCCCAAAAATGCAATCCAAGTCTTTCCTACAGCATTTTGTTCTGAAGAAGTCTTTGTGACTCCATTACTGTCTATGCCTTTTTAGCAATTTTTTAATTTATTTGTCTACTACAATAAACAGAAGTTGCAAAAGACTCTGAAACAGCTGGGATATAGCATGAGTCAGATATTAATTAGCAAAACATGAATACTATGAGTGACAAGTGTTTTACAGCCATATTTTTCTGCCAAAAGTGCAAGGAAGGGCCAAGACTAGAACTTCCAGAGGAGGCTCCTTTGGGCAACTCCAGGAAGAAAAGTCTTTCTGATTGGCAAGACCTGCCTCTCAAGGCTTCCTCCTGCTTGACTTTCAGTGCGAGCCTCCTGTTTTGGACCAAACAATTATGCAGGTTTGCAAAAGCCCAAGGTTTCCTGTCAGCACATGCACACCCCGATCTGTGGAGGTACCCTGGGAGTGCTTCACAGACACAAACTGTAAGAGGGCTCTGCACGTGTGACCAGGTGGCTGAGCCCTCTCACAGAGATAGCTGGTGGTATTCCCAGTCTTGGGATGATATTAAAAGCCATGTGGGTTCTGGTGCTTTATCCTCAAGGTGCTGCTCCCTCCCAGAGGCATGTGGTTCTGGAAAAATCCCTGCATCCATTTTTTAAAAACGCTGCTAGGCATCCGATTTGGCCTTGCTGATAAATGTCAGTTACTTTCGAGAAATATGGGCAAATAAACTCTCAAACAACTTGTTTTCAAAACCTAAATGATTTTTAAGCTTGCTTTTTCTCTGGCCCCCCACCCCTCCGCCATTTGACTCGTGATTTCAGCAGAATGGAAGAGCTGCTGGTGCAGCTCAGAGCAGCAGTTGTTGGCACATCACCTACCACCCATGCCTGCATACTTGGTGTGCACAGGGGCCGTGTACAGACTTACACATGCGACTGCTGGCCTGCCTTATCCCTCCTCCCTCCCCCGAAATGTCCTAGCTCAGGCCTTGGGACAATAAAGGGCATGCAGGCTGCTTTTTTACTCTTTGAAACACCCCCGGAGAATCATTCCCAGGCAGAGGAATGCTCACTATGGCTGTACCCAGTCAAGCTAGAATAGCAGGTCTGCATGACAAAACTCTTCTTAAAGCTATCCCATTCACCACTGCTATTTGCTTGCCTTGGATTTCTTGCCTCTCACTTCCTGCATGTGGAGAAGGTGTGGAGCAAAGCCCTTGCGAATCAGGGGCAAACACACCAAAAGAAGGACTTTTTTGGCACAAAAATTGAGAATGCTTTCAGTTAAACACACAGCCACCTAAGACCCTGACTGCACATTCTTCAGGTTTCAGTAAGTTTAGCTGTGCTGCTCTTCAAGCTGTTTCCACCCACAGCTACCCACCCATCCACCTTTTCTTACACATTTAATAAAACAAACAGTAAGCATGGAAAAACAGAATCCTTTCACTGTGTCACTCAGAGCCACCCCATCACACTCCCCAGTCTGCCTGTCAGAATACAGCTGCTGCAAGTTTACCTGAATGCTCAGGGTTTGTCATTTCATGACTGGAGGCTGTGAATTACAAATAATGCAAGTACTAAAATCATAGCCCAGCGCCAGCTGCCCTGTGGGAGGGACTATAAACTTTGCAGCCAGAGTAAACAGCAGGATACTTTGAGTGACCACTGCTTCATCCTCCCACACAGATCTTATTCATCTTGTCTCCTTTTGATGACATTAAAAGCTGCTTCAGCATAAAAAGAAATATTAATCTGCAAGAGAAATATGAAGAGCAATTTAATACTGAAGCAAGTTAACAGATCTGGAACCATGGCATAGCTGTTACTGCCATCAACCAGCTTTCTAACGGAACATAAGTTTCAGCAAGTTACAATTGTCAAGGAATACAGAAGTCGAGAGAATACATGGAATATTTATGTACTTTTCATGTGACCCAAGGAGGTGCAAAACTAACTATGCTTGTTTGGATGGGGAAGAAGTTGCATTTAAGCCATTGAGCAGAACACATAAGTAAAGTTTAAAAGAACTTCCTTGTTTTTCAGTTTTGAATATTATCATTCTCCCTTCTCTGAGGTTATTGAAAATTATTATTACTTCATTTCATCAAATAGTTGGTGCAAATAGAAAGGAGGTATGAGATGCTGAACTGCCCTCATTCTAGGTGACATTTTATCCTTTATACACAAAGCATCCAGGCAGGTGTTTCTGAACAACTAGTGAAAAGCTGTGCTGTTAAACCTGCAAGAGGGTTAGTGTGGACGTGTAACAGGGGCCTCCTTTCGAACACCCTCCACCAATGTCTGCAGAAAAGCCGATTCCTCTGTTAGAGCGGCACAAATCCACTGAGCTTAACAGGTCTAATTTTTGGCATACACCAGTAAGATACCCAAGACAGGCCCAGAGCTTCCAGCCCAGTGAGATTCTGGTAAGGAAAAAGCCCGTGCAATCTTCAGAAGAAGCCGAGACAAAGGCTCAGCAGCCAGCCATTGTGGCTTTAACTAATCAGAGAGAAACCACCTGCAGGAATACCCCCTTTTCTGTTTACTCCCAGCAGAACCTTCCAAATGATGATTAATCACTGAATAAACTGAACAACTGACAATGACATAATGACAAAGGGAAGGCAGAGAGGGGCACCAGCACTGGTGGATGTGGCTCGAGCATGGGTGGGTGGAATGGCCAAAGAAGATGGATGGCCTGAAAACGCTTGACACTTAAGTATCTCCTGTGTAGCAGGAGGACAGCTATGCTAAAGCGAGCTGCCAACTTCAAGCAAATAATGCTCTGCACAACAAGCTGACACACTTCCTTCAGCTGTCAGCAGCAATGCAGAGGGGCAGCTTCCTCAAGAACGAACTAATGAGGCTTTTAATTGGGATACGAAGCCCTGATAATAACAGAAATAAGAGATACTGTAAATGACAGGATAATCCATTACAGCCGGAAGCATTGTGAATGTTTTACTGATTATACCCACATATTATCCTACCTATGTCCCTACTAATTTGAAAAATGATGAATCATAAGGTTCAAACAGGACTCAGATGAGTCAATTAGACTAAGTAGTGATATCAAAAGCTCATATTTTCTGCACATAGGAATCAAGCATGTTTTGCCTAACAACAAACAAAAATGAGCTGTGTTTCACACTCTCAGTTGACCAAGTCATTAGCAACATGGAAGAATACTACTTTAAATTTCCCATATTTTCAGATGTTCTTGCCCCTGTGGAGTCCTTTCTGGCAGATGTTTATTAGCCAGAAAAAACATTTGCAGGAAATGAAATATGGTCTTGCAGCATTCTGCTGATTCCACTTCTAATTTTATCAGCCCAGAGTTAGTTTGGGTGTTTCACTGAGTATCCACATAACGAGAAAACTTTGACTGCTATTAGCCAAACTCTGCACATCCAGTACTCAGACCAAAACTGAGCTCTGGTGCACAGCTGGGACATCACTTGTTCCCTCTGTATGCTCACAATGCTCTCCCTGAAGTTGAAACGCAAGTGCTATAAGATTAAGCCTTAGGGGACAAATTCAGTATATATCATAGTTTGGGCAGTTATTTACGGTAATGCAGAATGATTAGGTAAATCTCCACACTTGCCAAGAGACACAGGGGCATCAAGCACCTTTTACGGCCTGTGAAAACACGGCTGATACATCACCTGATTTGAAAGGTGCTTTTTACTGAACAAAGAAAGATTGTCTGGCTCAGCCTTGTGCCAGTTTTGCACTGGAAGAAACAAGTAGAAAAGTTCAAATGATGTCAATAGGATTAAAACCTTTTCCACTTATTTGGTGACTGTTTTTAATTTTAGGATCCTATCACAGGTATAAAAGAGGATTTGAAACAAATGAAATTTAAAAAAAATGTTTCAATGGTTTGGTTTTCTGCTATTGGGATTTTTCTGCCTCTTCCCATTAGTGAAAAGAGAGAAGTGGAATTGCTGGGGTAAATCAAATCCCAGACGCTTTTATTTTAGCTTCAGGTTCATTTAGAACATTTTCCATTTTGAATTACTGTACTGAAAGCAGGAATATCTCCATGTATCTGAAAACTGCTGTGAATATTTTCTATATCTCAAAAGGCATTTTTTTGTAGGGGAAAACATTCACAAACCATTTCAGCTACACAGAATATAAATTAAGTCCGATCTCATGGCAATTTGCATTTTCTCTCTGATTTAACAGAAAACAGACAATTAAGACGAAAGTTATTGCAAGGAGGCATCTGCACTTCCAGACTTTAGCCTATGTCAGTATTTTTATAGTGTACTTCCTTGGCCAATGGTTTAGTAAAATTTAGCTTTCCCTTTTCCTACCATTTTCTATAAAAGGTCTCCAATGCAGCTTAGGAATATCTTAGCTTTGAAAAAAACCACATAGAAATAGACACTTGAGCACTGAGACATTTACACAAACCCAAAGTACTTTCTTGGGGGCAGAAACATCCAGGAACTTTTACCATTACAAAACTGGGATCTTGTCAAAGTGCCCAGAGAGTGACTTGCTCCAAGGGTCTTTCAGCAGCAAACAATGGAGACACTCTGTGCACTCCTTCTCAGAACATGAGGTGCAGTAACTACTACATGCAGTAACGTTCACGTCCATGCAATGAGCTTGCAATTGCCAAATGCCTGAATCTGTGCTCTGCTCCGTCACCCCGTCTCCTCAGCAGGATGGGCACTTTCCAGCCTTCCTGTTTGAGCTGGTTTACAAGAGGGGCCAGAGAAGAGTGTGTGAATGAACTGTAGCATAACACTCCCGGCAAGGCTTGGAGCCCAGGCACTGCTCGAGCCTGGCTGTGTACTCTGTACGTGACATCCTGACTCCAGCTCAGACACTGCAGATCCTTCTGTGGCCTAAACCCTTTTTGGTGACAGAATTTGGTCCCAGTCTCAGTTGTGAACTTTCAGAACTCCTATCTGCCAGGACTGCCAGTACTTTCTAGGAACACTGCTCCGTACCCTGGAAGGGCTCCTGAACATAAGTGTGTACAGTCACAGTTTTCATACTCCCATCCTGCCTTGTTTGTTCCATTCCTCCACCACATCAAACAGTTCCTCATGACAGCTATCTGCACAAGCATCTTCCTGTTTCACCTTAACTTAAAATTCACATCACTCACAATAGACGGTCAAGATCCTCCACTCAAAACTCTTCCTACTTCTTCACTGGTACAGTCAGTACTAACTCAACTAAGCTCTCCCACATCAATTGAGTGCTCGACCCAAACCTTCCAAAATCTCCAGTTATTCTGATGAGTCTTAACTCTTAATAAGAATTGAGTTTCTTATCAAAATCATCTAAGAGTCTTGGGCCCAATATTGTATATTCTGACTGCTTTGCACAGTCCTTTGTCCAAAGTCAACAAGTAAATTTAAGAAGATCATTTAATGTTAAAGGTGCAACCTCT
The DNA here is from genome assembly GCA_013396775.1 of Cephalopterus ornatus. Lineage (NCBI taxonomy): Eukaryota > Metazoa > Chordata > Aves > Passeriformes > Cotingidae > Cephalopterus > Cephalopterus ornatus. The sequence continues at coordinate 39,406 of VZRE01000928.1, forward strand.
CCTACAGAAAGGAAAGTTCCATTTTCAGCTCTGTTTCAGTAACTATTGCCAAATTTGCTAAATATTTTTTCTCTACACTGACATCTTTCTGTTACAGCACAGACTTTTCCACAGATTTTTGGAATACCACTCTGTGATCTCTGCTGTCCTCTCAGAGCAGATCATTATTCACAACCGCAATAGCTGTAGCTTCTTGATGCTTTTTTCCCCCTCACATTCACACTTCTACATCTGTATTTTTGATCAACCTCCCCCAATCCTTTTTCAATGTATATTTAAAACAAATATTTTGCTTATTTCCTTTAGATTTTGCATATAGATTTCTCTTGATCCAGACAAGATCAGGAGATGAATTCCCTCTTTATTTTACACAGCTCTCTTCATTGGCTCTTTGGAAAGAAATCCTGGTGACCTTTGAAATGCACAGATATGATAATTTTAGAAGACTCAGCCACAGACAAGGTTAGAAAGTTGTGAACAGGCAGGGAAGAGCAGATAACTTGCTTTGTTACCATTCCTACAATTTCTTTAAGATGCTTCTTGTCTGAATTCTTATGATAACACACATCCCAGTGAGCAAGGAAATAGTAGAAGAGAAATAAGAAAGTACAGACAGTGCATTTTCCCTTCAAAATGTTTAAAACATCTTGTGCTCTTTCTTTGCAACAGTGAAGATTGATGTCTTTTTTAGGATAATGCTTCAAGGAACCACATTACAAAAAATACCAGCTTCCTTTCAGCTAGTTCTCTGCATGTGGCAGGATATTGGTGAAAATCAGCAAATTTGGGATGTTAATGTTCAACCAGGTACAGTGAAGGGTGCAAAGCACTTAAAGACAGATCAGCTTGACAGATTCTGCACTCCAGCCTATTCAGCCAGGCATGTACTTCAGTTGTAAGTTGCCTTGTTTAATTAGCTACTGAGGTGTTCCATCTTCATCCCTAGTGCCTCATGCCTCATAGGAAGCAGGAGCAATCACTGCTTGGGACTATGACGGAGCAGGGCTTGATTGTTCTACAAGATGTCCCATGGATGGGGACCAGACACTGTTGATTAACCATTAACTTTGCAGTTCTTAGCATCAGGGTTTTTTTTCTTTCAGTGATGCGAAGATAGACACTTCGGAAAGATCTGAAATGCTGTGTAGAAGATGACAGATTGCTTTGTGTATTTTAAAAAGGGCTGATTACAGCAGGCTCTACCACCAGAGCAATTTAAGAATGAGAAAATCATAGGAAGAGATTGAGGAATTTCTATGAGACTTCTTTAAAAATACATACACACATATAAACACATTTGAAATGTGTGTAGAGATGCCTCTATTGAATGTATTTCTAATCAAATACATATACAGGACTAAAGCACACCTTGCTGAAAGCTCATGTGAAGCCAATTTTGAGCTATCGGCAAAATTCATCAGTCCATAGGTTTGTGTTGTTTTTACAGAGGAAAGAAGAGACATTTACAGAAGAAAAAGTAGAAGTGGACTGGTCTGAATAGCAGTGAACTGGCTGCAGAGACCCCACTGAAGTAAGTTTGCTGCTTAAAATATGTATTTTCAGTGTACTGTGTTCACTGCAAAATCACTTGAAATTTTTTGTACCATTGACTCTTTCCATCCTGAAATACCACCACAATTTAACTCTTGGATGCTTCAAAATGATTTCTGGGTGCTCTGTTGTGGAGTATTTAATTTTCTTTATGAGGTTAGGTTATGCAGTTAGGTTATTTTAGGTTATTAGTTGATTAGTGGTCCAGACTTTTACAGCTCCTACTTTCTCCCAACTGCAAATACTATATAAGTAAGAAATTTTCATTAGTACTCATAAAAACAAATCTAGTCTAGTGCTGGCTATTACAGTATTGTTCAAATTAGTCAGCCCATCATCCTGACCTCTGAGTTTCCTTTTCACATCCCTTGAAGAAAGCATTGCAGAGAAGGGCACAGCAACCAAGCCTTGATATTGCTGCAAAGCCTTCAGATTTCTCCAGGCATTTCAAATTATGATTGGGCTGCCCAAGACCACAGAAGAGCACAGACCTCCTGTCTGAGCTCCATGATCCCAGTTCCATGGGTTTGCAGGATGGCGGACCGACATCTTGATTTACAACAGTCCAAGTGAGATTAAGTCACAACAGAGCTGAGCATGAGAGTGGCCAAGGTGAGGTTTTGACCAGGCCAGGCGTTGGTAGTGTCTCCAAATATCCCATCCCTACTGACCAGAGAAATCAAATGACAGTACTGGAACAGCACTCATCTACCTAAAGGGAAGTCAAGCTTAATTTTCTCGACTTAATATATCCCTTCATTTGTTTAGGAAGACAGGAATATTGCTCTGCTTCCTCCCAGTCGTATCAATAATTGGCCAGACAGCAGAGATTAAAACACTGCCATGTCCACCTGCTCATCACACACCTCGGGGAGTGGGCACAGCGCCAACCTTTCACCTGCCCAACTCACCCCCAAAGAGCCACTGAAAGCAAACCTCCCGAACAGCACTTCCCTGTTCCCTTTGCCCCAGGGACCTTGCAGTTCCACAAGCTGAGCAGCAGCTGTAGGAGACTGCAGAGGATGCTGTCTGCTGGCTGAGGCACGTGGCACCTGCCACCCAACACGTGGCACACGCAGCCTTGTAGCTGCAAAAGGGTCTCAGATCACAAACCCTGTACAAGGGCACCCCATTCTCTGCACTCTTTCTTCATGCCTCCCTAGTCAACCATGGCTTGCGTGTGCTGAATTCTAGGACACACTGAAGAATCCTACCATTTACCAAATCCTCACACAAGTAATATTTAAGGAAGTTCTTGAAAATTTTTGCAAGGTACAGTAAATTTTTTTTTTTTGGCCTTTTCCCCCTCCTGGTCCTTTAATTGACATGGAGCAAAAGTTGTGTGATTTACATGTGCCTGGAAAGGATGGGAGCAGCTATTTTTAACTGTATCACTTGCTTTTAATTCCATCATTCAATTAGACACATATTTTTAGCTTCAGGAAACTTTCTTTTCAAGAGGTGAAATGCCAACACAGTACACTAGCAGAACCATTAGCTGTCAAAATAAAACAGGCTTCATATTCACAGAACAACAAGATCAACTACACGCGACAGAAATAAGATGGCAGTGCACTTTTACTTTTCAGCAGCTAGCTCAGTGTTTTCTGTATTAAATTTAATAGGCATTTTACATGGGATGTCAGATATTTTTGTCTCTGCAAATAGGGTTCTTTCCTTAAAAAAAAAAAAAAAAATCGAAAAAAATCTAAGTTTCCTGCTGCTTATATAGGGAAAACAGCACAGAAATTGCAGTCTTACACTCGCAACGACTAGGTAGTCATCATTTTTAAAAACAATGTCACAAAAGCTATTTCGACGCTGTCACTCTTAAGAATAATTAGTTTCCATCAAAGCAACAGATTATCTGTTCATGTTGTCCACTGGGTCATTACAATGGGCAACCAATACAGATAAATGGTATCTAATCTTTTCTGCTCTTCTATTGGACTGATTGATGGTTATAACTTCTCCGATATTATAAGGCAGAAAAATTATGCTGACATTTAGAAGCAAAAGCACAGAAAGATAAAACTAAGTACAAAGCACATCCAACACCATAAAAAAAAGAAAAAGAAGGAAAAAAAAAAGCTAAAGACAAATAGAACAGAAAAACAAATGACAATTAGGCCAAAAGAGAATTATAGAGGGGAACAGCTATACGTTGTGGGTGGCAAGGAGCTCAATTAATTATAGAACATGAAGGGAAATCCAGGCATTTCCATTAGATGTTATTAAAAGACATATTGACTGAGCTTTCTTTACATGTTATGCCTTAGAAGAAGACAAAAGGATTTCCCTGGTATTGATTTGTTCCTGGAATTGGTCGACTTTAGGACATGAAGAATAACATAATGAGAGGTGGCTGGGTAACAAACAAGGAAGAACGAATTGCTGCCACTGACACTCACATTTGTGAGCTTCCATATATTATTGCCTCTCTCAATTTAGCATTTGTTCATATTGCTTGTCAGAAGCCATTAAACCACAAAATATGTTCTAAACTAAAAACAGCAAGCCTATCAGTTATTCATCTACTGTACAAATAATCACCATTTTCAGCGGACCTGCTCAAAAGCATTAGCAATGTTAAGTAGCTGGCTGTGTTTGCAATGTTCCTGTGAGGTACTAAATGCCCTGAACTGCTCCCAAGCAGGAAGGAAATATTCAGCTTTTTGGAGGAGCAGTCTTTTTCCCCCTTAGCAATAATAATCTGCCCCATGTTCATCTTTGCAGCTGCAGCAGGATGACCCCAAGACCAACCCTCCAGGCAGAGTGGCAAGATGAGGATAGGGGTGACCATCGGTATGACAGCCTGTGGGCTGAGGGGCTTCTAAACATCTTCTTGCTGGTGAAGATAAACAAAAGGCTCTGTTTTGCTGTGATGGCCTAATCCTGTCCATGACAGGCTGTTCTACAAAATAGCTGTGTGGGGGCCACCCTTTTGGGGGTTGGAGGAAAGAGCACTGGCACTGTTACCTGCTACGTAGGCAATCACCAAAACAAACTAAAAGACAGTATTTCTCACCAGTATTATTTATGTTGATATGAGAAAAGTAAGCAGTTCCATACCAATAATTAGTACCACACTACAGCTGGGTTCTCTCCATGAGAACAAAGGCTGGTGAACACAACCATCTTCCCTTATGTATGTGCTTAACAATTGTTCTCACAGCTATGATTCTTCGAGCAGTTTTGTGTCCTACTAACAGTCTGACTACGAAATAATTTTCTGCTACCACGACTATATATCCACAGCAGGCAGAACCTCCTCAATCTATAGATCCTCAGCCAGGCAGCTACCTCCAAAATTATGCTATGAGTTACACTTCTCATCGTCTGGCATTTACCTTTTGATTTATCAGCAACTGTCCTCGGCTTTCACTCCTGAAATTTCGTGCAGCAGCTGATTTCGCCATTTCTCTCAGACTCATGGGATAGTTTCAGGTAAGAGAATACTTTGGTATGCAAGAGTTATTTGGAAAAATAGCTCACAAAACATCAAGAGCAGCAGTGGATGTGGTAAGCCTCAAGCAAGTGCAAGCCAACTATCTCCTCCACTACCCCATTGTTCAGAGATGAATGACGAGATAAAGAACTGTCTTTACGTTTGCTGTCTCTAATATTTTTTAAGTTTTCGCTCTTAGACTCATCCACTAAGTCAATGCCTCTGGGAAGGATAAATCACAGAGCTACCCTCACTACATTTATAATTTCCACCCAGAATGAAATGTGCTCTCCATTTTGTGAGAATATAAAATCTCAAAAATATAAAATCCTGTCTCAAGGTAAGCAAAATGCCAAAATACTGACATGTTTTCTGAATGAAAACAGTTCAAAATTTCCATCAATGCTATTTGTAATATTCCATTAATTTCTAGAACAGACAACATACTATTGTTACATTTTTTACTTCACATTTGGTTTTGAATGGAAATTCTTTGTTTTGAACAGCATGGTTTTTCAACTGTAAAAATTGCTACTAGTATTAATTTATAAAAGACAATGATTTAAATCTGAAGTTCTAGTGCTTTTGACAAAGTTTAATGAATATTATGTTCCGAAATTTTGATCCTCAGTTACATGTTTTTTCTTTAAGCTACCAAATAATTTTGGGGTTCAGCTAACTACTGTGGGGATGGATAAAATCCATCAGTGCTTAACTTAACAAGTAGGAAACAGTAAAGCTCATCCCACTTCTTCAAAGCCAACCCAAGCCTGCTAACCTGGGAAGGTAACAGAAGCTCTTTTCAAAAGGGCCAAAATTTTGAGGCAGCACTGGCTGAAAGGGGTTTGTGCCTCTGAACAGGGAAATGATCTTCTGATTCTTTAATCTATTATCCTCACAGTACAACTCCCTATACACATAAGCTAAGATTTTTTTTAACCAAGTACTCCTGTGAGCTACAACTTGTGCAAAATCCCAATTTTTTTTTGCTACCTGTTCAAGTAAATGAGGTAATATAATTTCAAATCTGAGTATTAGCTCTTTCTCTCAATGGCTCAATTTATAATACTTAAGTTTCCTCAATATGCCCTCTATTTTTAGAAAATAATGGAATCAGAATAAAAAGATGAAACTTTCCACAAATGGAGACCCAGATACAACACAGATTAAGTCAATCAAAATCCTTCAAGATTTTTTAAACATTTCACTTTGAATTTTTTGAAATCAATTTAAATTCCTAAGTGAAAAGTCACTTGGACTAAAAATGTAACTTTTAATTTAAAAAAAAAAAAAATTCAAAGAAATATTTCCATAGTTCCAAATCTTTCCTTCTGTAGTTTTTCAAATAAACAGTGTGTTAAAAATTATTTTTGCAAAACAAACAAAAAAACCCAAACCAAACCAAAAAAACCAAACCACAATGCATCTTTGATTTCATACTCTCATTCCTGGGGAAAAAACTGTAGAAATAATGTGGACTGCCTCTACTAACCTTTAAACCTGTAATGGTTACTGGGCAGGATGACAATCCTTGTTCCTCAGGTCTGTGATGTTGAGCAATTGTGCAAATTAGAGGGGGATCAACTTATCACTCTTCTTGTGATAACTAAGTGTCAAGAGATGATAATGCTCTGATGTTACATGTGATATAGCTGAGTGAATGGATGTAAAGTAGGAGGATAAGAAACTGTTTTATCTAGTTTTTTCTTCCCTTCTGTTGTCTGTTTATGCTGTGACATTTTCTTGTTTTAGCTCTCTTCTGCTTCTTTGGAAATTAAATGAGATCCAGTATCTCAGAGACTACTGGCACTTATGGATTAGTGAGACTAACGTAAAAGCAATTAGCGAGGGGAAAAAAAAAAAGGAAATTAATTGCCTGAATTTGATCTAAGAGGAAATTTTTAAAAATCCTACAACAAAAATTCGCAGCAAAGGTGACGTTTGATAAAGAAAACCAGGCCTGGGAAACTCCAGAGGAGATGCATGCAAAGCCACTGTCTTGAAATACAGAACTCAGAAGAATGGATGAAGGAACGGTGGGGCTGCAACGACACTGCAAGAGCGGCAGCCTCATGTGTTCAGCCTCACCAGCAATCTGCCAGCTGGCACCAGCATTTTCTAAACATACTCAAGACACTCAGAACAAGATGTTAAAAGAGATGCATTGTGCTTGGTTTATACCAGGGAACCACAGACATATTCCACCTGGATGCCAGAACAGTCAAGTCTCGTGTGTTGTACATGGGAAGAGTATATTTGGAAACCCATTCTGACAGCTACATTTCTTTTGAGTTGTTGACTGCCTAAACCCAACTTTTTACAGTTTGGACACGAGTCTTCATAAAAGGGAAAAGGATATTTGTGCTGTGACGTCCCTTTGCCAGAATCTATTCGTGTTTATCCCTCAGGTACACAGACTGAAAGCTGAGATGTTATCAGAGAAAATAACTACAAGTATAGGTACGTACTTTCCTATGCAAGTCATTAAGTTGACCTGAAACTCCAGCTTGTGACCCGCTTTCCAAAGAGCTCTTTTTAAATCTGTGATAAACAATTGATTTTGATTTAAAAATTTTAATCTAACTTGTACTCAGAATGCACTACTCCATACTGTACTCTGCTTTGTTCAAGTTTGAAAGGTCATTTTACAGCTTTATCTAAGGGGGTATAGAGAAGCAACTCTTATAAGTACACCAAAAGCACAAAAACCTTTGGGTTTTTTTCTATAGTTTCAGAGATTCAAACCAAAGTCAGCACTAAGACACATAAAGCTCTCTAAGCCGACCAGAAACTCATAACTGCCAAGGAAAACACTAACTAATTATAGGCAAAACTTTGATTTTCTGCATTCTGTAGGATGATAAGCAAAACAGTCCTATCTGGGCAGCACTTCTGATGACTGCATGCCTGGGAAAGGCTGAGATGCAGGGGCTGCAAACTTCCTAAGTCTCAGTCCTGTTGTTCCCTAGTGGAGCTGATGGAAGACAACACAGTGCATTTGTGTGAGTATCCATGCAGTGGATCATCCAGCCAGTCTTGCCCACAGGCTCAGGAAGCATTAGATTCCTATCATCCAGGTTTTCAGGTTAGTATACAAAATACAGACAGAGGAAGGCTGCTAAGATGTGTGCAGACTGTCTACTTTTAAGCATCTGACTTAAATGCTGTAAATTGTACTCCAAGGGCATCTTTCTTCAACTGCATATGCAGAGAATTTGCCTGTCTGGACTCAAATCTAGGATGAAACCGGTGTGTGCATGTTCTCCAGAGTACCCCTAAAGAAAGACAAGGTCCCACTTAGAACTGTCAGCTGTTGAACAGGCGAAGCCACAACATCCCTTCTTCCTGGAGACTCAGGCAGGACAGTGGATCAAGGGCAGCACTGCCATGCCCAAAGCAGGCAGGGTGCAAGAACCACAGAGAGTTGGGGGAAAGGCGTTAGCTGTCCTCCTTCCTCCTTAAAAGTACCAGCTCTGAGTGCTTCATACAGAGACCTCTCTAACTCAGGTACTTCACAAGCACGTAGATACCCAGATTGCCCAGGTGAAACTCAGGCTGGCCTCCTATGGCTCCAGCTGTAAGTGCTCCGAAAGCTGTAAGGGCACAAAGGGAATGCCTGCAGCAGCTGACATGGATACCACAACCTGTAATGATTTTTTCACCTGTCAGAAGAGTACATACACTGGAAAGAGCATAACTTCACCAACGCCAGCACATTAGTTTATGGGGGAGGTGGCTCAGGCACAGAATCCCCAGGACCTCATTGTTTCAGCTTTCTGCAGGCCATGGCTGGGCAGAGGGCATAAAGAGCCAGTTCTATGATTGTTGTGAACAAACAGCTCTTTCAAGATCACCGTTCCTATCTGCAGCTAGCACTGAACGTACTGCCATTCGCAAAAGGTCAAAGCAGATTCACCCGTGATTAATACAATGATTGTTACATTTACTGCCATACTTCAAAGCAAGAACTAAGAACACACCGTAAACATAACTCTTAGCATCAAGCTAATTCCATAACTTATGGTTACAGAAAACATCTAAAGTTCCTTGTTTGAAACCAGATGCATTTTCAAGAGCTCTTCTACCTGATTTTGTGCCCACACGCTTCAGAGGTATCTGCGCGTTACACGCTGAGAATAACTTACGTGTTCCAGTCATAGGGGAAAGAGTAACTCAGCTCTGAAATAACATACACTGCACAAAACTTGACTTTTCAGCTATGAAGGATATAAGTATTTCTGAGACAGGAAATTAAGTGCTTGACTAGAAGACAACATGAAGCAAAGGCAGGTTCATTAGTAATCTAAATTTACCTAAGACATGCCTAACCCTACCTACAACTAGGAAATTTTGAGAAATATATACATAGACATACATACATTTTGATTCAAATTGGCCCATTTGAAGGGAAAGATGGTTTTGATCAACCTTTTTAAGTTTAAGATAAAAGCCTCCAACATAACTGCTAAACCAAAGAGAGTAGACATTTGAACAGCTGAGGAACTTTGCCTGACCAACAAAAGCAATTCAAGGAAGGAAGTGCTCAAATCAGGATTGCCAGGAGAAAAAAAAAATTAACTGAAAACATTTATTACTTTATCCTCTACTACACTGTGACAACTTTCCTTACTGAACCAAACTGCTCTGCTTGCCAGCAGAAGTATCAGCCAAGCAGTCTTCTACCCTAGTTGTTTACTCAGGAACCCATCTTCCTTCTGTGGTGCTTCTAAACAAAATTCACAAGCCTCTTGGACTCCGGGAGATTGAAAGTGCAATCGAAGAATGAGAAAAATGGCAATTGAAGACTGCAATGAGATTATTTCTTTTTTCAGGAAATAAGAAAGATCCTGGTCTAATATTTTCATACCGAGTTAATAATCCTTAGACCTCTTGAAGAAGTTTTGTTGTTCTGTGACTGACAGACAATGAGATCAACAGGAACAACTTTGTGTGCAGATGCAAAAAGTTTCACAAATTGCTGCTTAGGCACAGACATGGCATTAAGCAGTATTCCAAGGTGAAATCTGTATCCTTACATTTCAATAACTAAAATACTGCCTATTTAAGTAAATCTTAACATGACAGAAGTCATTAAGTTTCTCAGGAGTCATTAGTGTTCCCCAAGTAGATGCTGCAAGAGTTTTGTTAGTAATTATTTTTCCAGTGCTATCACTGGAACTTCACAGGCAGAAGGCACAACCGACTTGTGTAATACATTAGTTAATACAAGCTGTAACATGTTCAAGTGCAATCCACACAGAAAAGACAAAAGGCTATGTCAAAACATTTTATCACTGTTCCCCCAAGTAACAATATAATTCCATATGTCCCAGAGCATGTTTGCAATAATGCATCTACACAGAGTGTTCAGCCCACGCTCAATCTCAAACTTTTCTTCACACACCCTCCGTAAAAGCTTTAAGTCTTAATTCACAGAGCTTGCTTTCTTGACTGCTGGGAATACTAAAACAAAATTCAGCACTGGGGCTCCTTCCACATCATGGAAGGTAAATGCAAAAAGTAGCCAGACTTGAATCCCGAGCAGGAATTTCTGCTTGTATTTGCTCATTTGAAAATCAGTTCTAAAAGTAAAACCTATCTAAATTAACAATTTTACCTCCTGTCCTCCTTCTCTAACAAACTCAAACTCCAGACTTTCATCTGAAAGGTTCACCAAAGTCTAGTGGATTGCCTCCCTCTTTACATCCACTGACAGTTAATTTTGGTTCACCCAGTTATCTCAAGTTGTCCGGAATGTCTCATCAGACATCCATTTAAAATAGCAGAATTACAGAGTGACACATAGCGGGTTATAATTGAAAGAGCCAATGGAGAGTCTCACAATTGAAACGGAGAAATACCTACGAAGAAGCAGAGTTTGACAATAGTTATTTTTGTCAAAGCATCATATTTGAAGCAGCGGAAAAGACAGTGTCCTTGGTGCTGAGAAACCTGTCCTTCCTGCCAAGAGGGAATTGTAACTTTCCTATCCTACAAGCGGAGTTCTGCAATTACCTCCACACACCAAGCTGCTCTTAGAGCCTGGTGAATATTCAGAGTCATCCACTGGCACAGGGGCAGTTGCAGCACAACCTTCTCATTACCAGACCAGCAGCACAGACAGCTCCCTGCAAACACTGGGGTATGATGTATGGCCAAAAGCACACTGCTGAAATAAACCTCGAATCTACCTAGCAGTGCCTGGGCTAAGTGACTAACCTTCAGGATGGAGAATAGAGTGAACTACATCCTGGAAAGGCATAAAATTTCTCTCCTGTGACAACTCTGTGCTGCCTTAGCACATTCCATTATCTTATGGGGAGACAGAGGCTGCAGGAGAAGCCCTGAAGAAAAGGGACCTGCTCTGGCTACATGGAACCTGTCCTTTTATCACAGGGTATCCTCAGGCTCCTAGGAAAGACATCTTGCAGTTCTGCAGCTGCTTCCCCTGACCAGCAGCACTGACTTTCTCCCTACTCCTGGAGGAAGAACAAGATGCTCACATCTTTTGAAGGGGCAAAGAGGTAAGAGAAAAGGTAGGTCTGTGTTATCTGCTAAAGTGAACTTCCTCAGTTTTCCCATATACAAGAAAGAAACAGTCAGAACTGCAAATTTCCCTTTATATTACTTCAAGCACCTAGCCAAGAGATAGTTGATGGGATTTCCTGAACGAGAGCAAGAAGCAGGACCAGATCCCTCACTGTTTCCTGCAGAGACAAGAGACACACTTCTCACACAGGCCAACGACAGCGTGTGACTGCACCCACAGGTGTGACTATATGTGGAGCAGTCACACCTACCTTGAGTTCAGAACAAGGCACTGAGCTTCAGTCAGAAAAACCTGCTCTCTTGGGTCTTGTATGCAAAGGAGTATTTGCTCTCAGCAGTCAAACGTGTACACATACAGCCACACCAGAAGAGATCTGATGATCACAAACTAATAACAGGTTTAAAACCCTGCAGTTTTTCCTGCTGGAAGCTTAACATTGTGTAATGGCTTGAACTGCTGTTAGGGGAAAATATCTACTGTTTTATAGTAATTTGAGTTGCAGTGAAGGGTATTTTTCACTCTGGTCTCTTTAACAGTCTCTATACAAAGTGCTAAAGCTTGTCTTAAACCTGCTATTTACCAGAGTGAAAAGCTTTCCAGGTATGAGGAAAATGCAATATTATCTGTTATAGATCAAAAAATAATAATGCTTGTGATAGGATACGATTTTTTATTTTCACATATTTAAGTCTATATATTGTCTAGTATTGTTTCACCATTGTCTCATCATCAAGATTAACATTAAATCAAACAATGAATTATTCATGAGGTGTGAATAAATGGAATTAGCTTTTCTAGCATTCACTCTGTAAATCGCATCTTCTGGATAAATGCCTTTTTTTTTTTATGTCTGAACACTAGAAATAATGACCTGGCTTGCAGCCTTGCTAGATTAGCTCTTGTTAGGGTGATATTTTTAGATGAACATAGGTCTCATCAACCAAGAGATGTCAAGTCTGCTACCATTCCTGTCAGCTTCCTAACTTCCAACAGTTTCCCTCTCCATTCCTAAACTCTACCTTCACCCCCAGCAGCCATGGTACCTGGAGCTCAGATGATTTGTTGAGCTTGACTCATTATCTACTGTGTTGTAACAGCAGTTAGAAACTGAATGACATTCAATTAAAATGATATTAGCAGCTCAGGAGTGATTTTGTTTAATTTACTCCTACTCAGATGTAAAAACATTAGTGACTTTTTTAATTGGACCTCATAATGTCTAACTCCTACTCAAATGCAATGAAATTAAAGACTTTGGTGGCTAAATACCGCTTAATTTACTCCTACCCATCTATAATGACATTAAAGATGCTTTAGGGTAGATATTGTTTCCAATCATTTATATTCAAAAGAAATCTGAGCTTACAGGTACTATTACTGAGCATATAATAAAATCACACAAGAAATTTATCTATACAGTAGGGGATAGTTGGCTACCAGTAATATTAAAAAGTAATCATTCATTTTTAATGCAAGGATATTAAAAAGTAATGTTAAACACAAGAATTTGTGAAGTTTTCTGTTCTTCACAGCCTCTTCAAGGGCACAATCCTTTCCTTTTTTAATTCAGATGAAACATTTTAATTAAATTGCACGTGGGTTTCTTAAGCAATATTTATACGGTAAATCCAAGGCTGACTTTCATCACTTCTGGGATGGACAGCCAAGGTACTTTTCAGCAATGGGGTTCACTCTGCTCTGTAACTGTGTGTAACACAGTTTAATGCACTCTTCTGAAGTTCAAACATTTTAGAGGAGGATGAGGTTCTCTGTCACACTTACACTACATCACCTCCCCTTATAAATATGACTTGATCTACACTGAGTTAATGCCTTTTGCACCTAATACAAGAACCAGGCCCAGGTTTTGTAATGTCTATAAGGCTGAACCATCAAATCCTTCATGTGTCTTACTCACAAAAAAATGCCACCACTTTGACCTCTGGCATATTCCTCTCTTCCCCTTTCCAGCCTTAAAAACACCTTCCTTCACTTAGATAAACTTCTAATTATTGAAATGAAAAGTATTTACAAAATTTCACTTACGCCTGTGTTACCAAGACAAGCTGTGCAGATAACAGATTTGAGATGGAAGAACAAGATTTCCGGTTTAATCTTGTGCTCTCATCTAGCGTGTGGCCATGGAGATGTTCAAATGGAAGAGCCTGTTCCAGGTAATCAGCACAACCCACTGCCAAGGGAGAGAGGAGATACTTCTCTTCTTCCATCTTTGGGACACACAGCCAGCATCCTTGTCCTGCCAAGCAGTGGGTGGTTCAGGGACTGTCTTTCACCCTCCTTTTCAAGTGATGGTACCTTACAACAGCTTCTTCCCAATCCAAAAGGAACATGGTCCCTTCAGCTCTTAACAGCAAAGCCCATCAGAAACCATGATCCTTGGTTCATTTTCTGACTCTGAAGCACAAGTCAGTGCACAATTTCTGTTGCAAACTAGTTTAAAATAATGCCTTAGTTTATAATACTTTAGAATAATTGTAAGGTTTTGCTGTAAAAATCTGTTTTAATCCAAAACATTTGCATGCAATTTTGTGATTCTTTCCACTCGAATCTGGAATTTGGACATGGGAGATTTAGAATAATTTTTCCCTGGGCATGGGCTTGCGAGGGTTTAGTTAAGCAGCGTGGGCTTGAAACACTAAGGAGCTTCCACATTATTTTGGAGAATTCATAGCAACATTAGTAACTATATAAACACCCAAAGTTAAGCACTGATTAATGCAGGCCCTTCATGTATCTTCTGTTTTGACCCGCAGTGGGTCATTTGCCAGGTCACACAATAAAAGGAACCACTCTGTTCAGCTGGAGCATACTACTGATATTTGGCATATTTACATTTAGACATGATTAATGTAATTATCTCCATTTAAAGTGGTCAAGAGGGACCACCGAGCATTTGGATCTCTGTTGTCACTACATCTTTCTCTCTCTTCTTCCATTCTGGCATTTAATTCCTAAAGCAGTGTCTGAGTAACCTATTGCCAATGGGTACAGTGCAAGGGAGAGGATGCACATTTACTATATGGTGACTAATCTGAATGATAATGGACAATACCTGCAAAAGGGAACACCAATAACACACCATAGAAAAGAAGGTGGATATTAAAAGCAGTGATTAACTGACCAAGGTGTGCCATTCCAGGAGCACTGAAGTCTGAAACATACACAAAAAATACACAAGGACTTCTATTTGGCTTTATATTAAATATTTAATATTAATATAAATTATTTCTGTTAAAGGAATCATTAACAGAATACACTTTAAATACCTTGCACATATAATGAGAGTGACTCAATATCATCAATTCAGGTGTGAAACGACAAATTTCAAGATTCATAGCCAAGTACATATTTGTTTGCATGGGAAGCACTTCAGGGTGCAGCACAGTAAAGCACAGACAGCTTTATTTGTAGTTTTTTGTGTACTCGCCCCAAAGGCGGAAGCATTTTTGGAGTCAAGGATACTACGACAGGATGAAGTTCTTTAATGGACTGGGACTTCAATGCCTACACTGTGCAAAGATGCTTTATATTAACAAGACACGATCTTAGAAAGAGCAAGAGACACCATAACACCTTTAGCAGGAAAAAAAGAAATCTGTATAACTGTCTTTTTCTAAGATGAGCACCTAAGATGGTCAAATCTAAAGTGCCAATTAGCCTCCATCTAGTTGCCCTGCTCCAGTAACACATCCTAGAAGCAGATCACTTCCTGTGGAATGCAACCCTCACCAACCACAGGAAAGGGCAGTCCAGAATGGGCTTCAGAACATCAACTCCTTGTCACCACACTGCTGATCAGGCAATCTCATTTAATCCTGATGATGTGACCCCAACACATTTACAAGGCACCCTAATTCTCATTATGGGTTCTTGACCCATTATATGGAGCACTTAAACAGCCTATGTCCTCTCCTATCTAACCTCATTTTATAAATCTATTATTTAACATATGCACTAACAAACCTCATGTATCTCCTAGTTTTCTGGAAAAAAGAAAGCTTCCTTTGTCAACATCTATTTCTATCGCCTCAACTAAAGGAGATGTTTCTGCTGCAGCTAATTCAGAATTGTTTCAGGAAAGGAAAGAGAACGATCCTCTTTAATTTCCATGGTGGAAATTTTAATAAACAGCACCCTCAAGAGGATTAGAACTCACTTCCTTTACTGTTTGGGTATAAAAAAAAAGGAAAAAATCAGTTGCTAAGCTACCACTTTTGAATACAGACAGAATAATTTCCAAGGGTTATTTAAGGTGTTTAACTACAGAATAGACACTGGAGTTCGGGTGTGCACCAATAGCCCCTGTCACAAGTGCTGCTGTGGTGGCCCAGAGGCATCTGCACATTGTGAGACTGAGGCTCCCCGAGATCAAACAGTCCGCATTATGAGGTGATCCTTGGAGGAGGTGACTTTGGAAAGGGATGAGGAGTCCGGCTGCTTTGGGGCTCCTCGTTGCTCTGCACATTTGGGCAAGTCCTTGTGAGAAAAGCTAACGTCAAGACAGTTCTCTTTTGTTCTGAGGGTGAGGAGTCCCATGGCAATCCTGGCCTGTGGGCACACCTGGACTGTTTCCTTACACTACACCAGCACAAGCCCCAGACACATCCCATGGGCATTTGGGAAGGAAGCATAGCAGCTCACTCCGGGTAATGAGAGGGCTGATTGGAGCTAGAGGCACACTGCCAGTGTCCTTCTTCTCCAGGATGGGCAGTAGGTCTGTGGGCAGCTGCCAGGAGGGTTACAGCCTCTGCCCCTGTAAAGCTCAGCCTAAGCCAAGTCATCTTCAGAGCCTTGAAGGAAAGTAACTCATGTGGAATGTCTGGATCTAGTAGAGAGATCTTAAAAATCGTGTTTCAGAACAGAAACTGCATGTGCTGAGGACAACCACAATTTGCATTGCATCAGAAAAGTCACTCTGGTGCTCCATTCTACCATATGATGGGGCGTACATATTTTCTTTGCAGCAGTAACACCATCCAGATGTCTCTTCCCCCTTCCACTCATTCTTTCCAACTGAACACGTATCACATCAATACCACTAAAACTGATTTGCTGGCTTTTCAGTGCTAAATTCCCTGGAAAGGAAGACTTCCAAGAATACCAGAACACTCCATGTTAAATACAGCTGTAATTTACAGAGTGAATAAATTTGATTCCCATTTGGATGTTTCTCTCCAGTGTGTTGGCAATGTACAGGTACCAGAAAACTTGGATCTTTGATCATAAGTTTAAAAAGAATCTTGAAAAAATAATATAAAACCATGAGCATGAAAAGACAATTAGATAATTCAGAAAAAATCTTTTACACTTAATTTAGTAAACTGACTTTCAAAGAATGTATGTTGGGTTCTCACTGCTGCAAAATTGCACTCAGTTTGTTGTATTGGCAAATGCTGTTAGATTTGGCCTTTCTGTTTGAATTATGAGCATTTTCTTTGCGCTGATCAATTTTTAGGATACCTTTTTAACACATAAAAGTTATCTCAGCCTTTTCAAAACTCATTGTGATCTAAGGAAGCCAAAGCAAGGAGAGCCTTCTGAAGAGTAGCCAGATTAATGCCTAATGTTGTTCCTGAAGGGTGTAAATTCCTAGACACAGAGTACCCAGCCAGATACAGATGTGACTGGGACTGTCAGAGAGCACATTTATTCCGACTGCCAAAAGGAAGCTGCTTTTTCAATTCAGAAGTGTTTTCACAGTTGCTCTTTTGTATGGAGAACTATTTTTAAATTACTTTTTTTAAGCATTTTTATTTTTTTTTTTAATCTACATGCTTTTACTAAAGCTAGACATGAGATGATCCATATATACTGAAGAAAACTTGGGCAGAAATAACACTCATCTGATCATTATTCCCTGGAACAACAATAAACAGCTGCTTATCTGTGATCGTGCTACTTGGCTGTAGCATTAACTTAGATATCAAAACTTTCAAGATCCACATTACTGTAAGCTCCACAAATTATCTGTTAGACAGACATGAATGGCTCTGCTCCCACTATTCTGAGATAATTCATTTCCTCCCCTTCTCCCAAGTTTTACCGCCCTTTCTTAGCATGTCTGGCCAATTTTCTGACATGAAAGCCTTACTCAAACATACTGATTGCTTACTTTACTTGCCATGTACAGCAATTTTGGTTAATTATTTTAAAATCCATATATATACACACATCTCTGTATATATAAGCTCCATATGAATAAGAGAGGCTAACATGTAGCAATTACCTCCATCTTGTAATTACTTCACTAGTTTTATTTGAGATAAAAATAGGTAGGAAATTTTTGCATAGCTGTTCATTAAGATTTATTTTTCACCCTTCCAGAGTAGTAATAATATACTGGTGTAGAAATACAGCTTAACCTACATTTCACACTCAGCCATATTCCTTTTTATGCTGCAGTTAACAAAGGTGTTCATGAATCAGCTGAAAATCTCAATTCATAGCTGGATGACACTTTTCTTCAACTAACAACAATCCTCAGTTACAAATGCCAAACAGGAAAAGCACATCTGTGAAAAACAAGCCTCTTAAACTGAACGAATGAATAACAATGATGTGTGGGTTGTGCTTTCTATGCAGCAAACTCTGGGAAGACCTTTCTGTGAACAGCTATCTGATAACAATTGGAGACGCTTTGGTGTTCCTACTCGCCTCCCACAGCCCTTTGTATCAGCAGCTCAGCAGAGAGAGAGTCTGACAGCAAGATTCCTTTGTCATTTGAAATCTCAGGTACTGTAACTCAGCTCAGTGCTGCACAAAAGAACCTCTACTGAGTGGCTGTGTTTCCACAGAAGAGAGGAATTTCTCAATGGCTGGCTCTGGGTGTGCAGCACAAATTGTTATTTACAACTTATCCCAACAAATTGCTCTCCGCTAAGCAACCTTCCTTCACCTTGGTCTCCCTGATTTACACTCAGCAGCACCCACATTTCCAAATGACCAAACTAAAGCTCTACAGCACCTACCTGAAGCCCTACCTATGCTGTACACAAGGACCTCTGCTGCACGCAGCTCCTCTCCCAGTGAGCTGCAAGGCTGAGGAGAGCAAATGACCTGCGCTTAAAGCACCATGAGGTTCTCCAATACCACCCCGAAAACCATAATGTCCAAGTCTATAAAAATGGAAACTCCAAACTGAACTAAGTCCATCTGCATATCCAGATCTTAGTGTGAGAGGCATTTCCCAGTCATTCTCACAAGCCCATCAGAGAGACACTGGATCTGAATATAAAGATATGCAAGCGTGAACGTGAGCAAATAATTCTCAACTTGGAAGCTGCAGCTGGCCATAGACAATAATCCCCCCTCCCTTTTTTTTGCACCTATAATATTAAGGAATAACTAAAAGTATTTGCAACATTTCATTTGTTGTATAAGAGATGGCTACAGAGAGAAGGGACAAAGACATCAGCACTGGCAAATTCACGTTTTCCTCTTTTTCCCCAAGCCTCACACCAATATTTACATAAACAAACAATAAAAAACGCAAGGAAAAGTCAGAGTTCATTCCTGAAAGAAACCCCCTCTGACTACTAAAGGCAGACCTTCCTAGCCCAGAAGAGCAGATTGAAGCCATGCAAAGCTTCTTGCATCAAGAATAGGGCCACATATTTTAGATAGATGTAACAAACACTTTTAGTTTTGCAGAAAGTTCTCTTCCATCTCAGCAGAAGGCAAGTTCTCAAACACTTCAATGACATGAGAAACAGGCTCTGATCTGCTCACTTTCCTTCTTGCCAAAACCGGCTACAATTTTCCAAGTATGTAAGACCATTTTTCCCAGCCACTTAAAATCCCAGTCACTGGAATCAGAGCCTGACAACAGTTAATTTATTTGGACTCCTTCTACCTCATCAACATTCTAGAGCTCCAGGCTGTAGCATAATCTCAGTGTTTTTCTCTCCTGAAAAACAGATGCTACTAGGAGGAAATAACTTTATGCTCTGCAACAATTGTCACATTCCCAAAGACAACTTCTTCTCATCCCTTACATCAAAAAAACCTACTAAAATAGAATCTTTCTGTAGACTCTTAGGAGTTCCCATCCATGGCTTTCCATATCTACACCTGACACCATTTGCCCAGCTATAGTTAAAGATGAAAAGGGTTGAAAGTCACCAAATCTCTGGTGTGTTTACTCCTATCCAAAATCTGTGAATATGAAGGAAAAGGGCCTGCTTTACAGAAAAGATTGGGAATGTATGTTAAATTCAACGTGCTATTACACCGATGAATTGCAGTGTCTAAAAGTCACAGCACAAGCCTCTGGGGTACAACCCCCTGTTCTGTTCCTGCTATCAATACAAGGGACACTTGTATCCTGTACTTCTGATTTCCCCACCTGTAGAAATGTGAGTAAATAACTGCTTAACACAGATTTTTCAACATCCATTGCCTTAGCATTTGCAAGCCTTTACAGGTCCTAGGCTTGACAGTACTCACAAAAGCTGAAAGTAACATGAGTTTAGATCATATTTTCTGCATTTTTTGCCCTCTCGTTCTTAATTTTGAAGGACAACTGCAATTGCAGTTCATCCATTTAGGCTTATCCTAAAGTCATTATTTGTTATGATGCTGTTCCTGCCTTCAGCTACAAAGAAAATTACTATCCCTACCCCCTCACAGGCAGGATTAACAGCCACAGAAAATGAGTTATGGTTAGTCTAACTGACAGGAGCTCCGAAGCAAATTTGTTTTCAAAAGTCCACCTAAGCACAGGAAAGAACCCTGCACCCTATGTTTTCTTAATTCTTCCTCTCAGCTACGTAAAGAAAGTACACAATGTGTTTTTCTTCATCACCAGTCTGCACACTCGAGATGTGCACCAAGACCTATCTGTGCCAAAGGCAGTTTGTGAACTGAAAGGTCTAAAATCAGTGGTGCTATGCAATATAGAAATCTCTGCACTCAAATCAAGATGTTTTTTGTATAAAGAATGTATTCAAAATATTGTCAGTTCAGGTGGATTGTTTTATTTACAGGTGGAATAATCATTGTTTTACTTATGTCTCCATCCATCTCCAAGTAAGCAGGCTCTCATGTAGTGTTTAGTGAAACTGTTTACAAATACAATTATGATTTGTACCAAATTTGTAGTAACCAGCCTCATAATTTCCCCTTCAATCCATAGTTTCACCTTTCTTAGCAGAATAGGTACCAGATGGAGCTGCATAGACTTATTTTGGCTGTATTGAGTTTAGAAGAGTCCTAGATCCCGGCTTGTTTGTAATCTCTTTATCAGTAAATTGATGGGCATGCTCATCCACACCTTGCTCAGAACTAAGCTGTAACCCAAGTACCCTAGGACTGCTATCAGCTTTGACCCACTGGACTCTACTGAAAAAGCATCCTTGAATCAGCTGAAGACAAGACATTGTGGGATAAAAATAGAGACTGGATGCCAATATGCTGCACAATGCTTAACACCACACAACAGTGATCTCCAAGCAGCCTCCCAAAGTGGTAATAATTCAGTTTAGGGATCAGCATACAGCTTCCAACCAAATACACTTCAAAATCACAAGCCAAGTTACAAAACACACGGCATCTCTGCTCTGAAATTATTTTGAAGAGCTCTGTTTTTTGGAGTTGCTGTAGTGTAAAAATGTGCTTACCTATCCGCAGTGAAACAATGAAAACTAAATAAATTCTCGCCAAAAGTGAGAGAAGATATGAGGCCAATAGAGATGTGGCACAGCTGCAGCTTTTCACCCTGGGCCCCCAGGACACACTGCAAGTGCTCTCTGTGCCATATACAACGAGTGGCACACACACCGCCAGTCGCTGGGAACGTTGAGGATGGTGCCAATGAAGCACACGTGTTCTGATCTGCGCCGTGTCCAGCCCCGAGTGTCCCCAAGGACACGCACCGCTGAAGGGCCACGTGTGCACTCCTGCCACTATGAACAGCCTCACTGAAATCCATGGCACAACACAGAATTTCCTGCACAGATCCAGGCTGTAGGATCAGTGCCTTGGTTTTTCTTGCCACAAATAGCAAGAAAACAATGACAAATCTCTCAAAGTTTACCTGGAGAACATGTCCTTATCTTGCTTTGTGAGCTGAAGCCTAAGGATTTCAACTTCAGTTTGGGGGTTTTTTTTCATCTAGGAAGTCTTCATATGTTTAATAAAATACTTACGAGAATGAACTCAAGTCTTACTGTTTTCAAGATCTCCTCTACCAGACTGGAGTAGATGCTTTGCTAGATTAGATCACATGTTACCTTTGCGTATTAAAAAAGTAGATGGAAATACTGAGTTACATTTATTTTAATACAATTGTGTAATTTGAGGTTTATAGAGCCATGCATAAAGCATTTGTTATTCCACCTTTAACAAAACTGATCCATTAACTCTGACAATATTTTTAGTACACAGTTTGCTACAAAAGCACGAAGACATGTTATGAATCATTCTGGCATTATGAGAGTTAATAGAATACTATATATTTTTCAGGATTATTAATATTTAGTGTCGTTTAGTAAATTAAAAAATCAAGTTTAACTAAGGTTAAAAATATCTGATGATACAGTACATAGATGATTGTAAATGTATATTAATGAAGCTTTACACAATTGACTGGGTATCTTTTCGTTAATCACTCACAAAACCATGCCAAACATATATCAAAGACTTCAGCTCCTTTTTCATCCAATCTTCCGACATTTCATTATTATGGTTACCTGATTAATGGATGCAATAATATATGTGGCATGATATGATATGTTCACATTAAATTTTAATCAAATATTACTAAATTCAGAAAACATTAAGTAAATCATGACTGATGAGGCAATATTGCTGTACTGTCATATTGATGGTTAGAGAAACTCACTATGGAGAGTTACAGATTAAGGAAGAGAAGTAAATCTTATGAGGAAATAGAAGTATCTCAAGTTTAACTAGTTGGTTCTTTCGAAATTGCCTTCCAGCCAAAGGCTGAATATTAGATCCATCAAAAGTATTCCACTGTCTGTAACTGATATGAATGTTTTGTTTTCTTCTGCTGCAAGTTGTCTCATTCTTTAAAAAGTATGGATTAACATATACTCTGCACAAGAGCCTTTCCCAAAAGATGATGGCCTGAGTAGTGAAAAGAAACGTAGGCTGGGAAAAATTAGCCCAGTTTATTTAAAATCTTGCTATGCCCTGAGCACCAGGGTGTGCATGGAATACGCTTGGTCTGTTCATTTTTACTCAAATTACACTACTGTTACTTTGCAGAAGATGGGCAGGGAGATAGATAGGGGTTACTGCTCACAGCCTGGATCTACAAATGTAAGATGGTTTCATTCTGGAACACCAGAGAATGAATCTTTACTGCTGCAGACAGCAGCTTTGTTTTCAGCTTTAAGTTACTAATTAATGTGTTCATCTGAAGGTTTGGAACTCATATTTAGCAATAATTCTATATCGCATTTTAACTGGCAGCAAGGAAATAAAACAGCTTTTTACTGCTGTGTTTGAAACTGAAAGAGAGCTAATTGTATTCATCTGCTTATATTTCCTGTTCCAGTGAAATTTCAGATGGGATGTGCTTATGTTGTCCTCTGCCTACCTTGGACATTCATCTCCCCTTCTCCTCCCTCCTGTAAGTGAAAGATTCATCTTATAATTTTGAGCAGTATTCCTCTTTATAACAAAGAGGTTATTTACCCAGAGAAAACTTCCACCTTACGAGAGCAGATGACCCTTCAGAAGCCAAACAATGAATCCTGAAAAGCAACAGTGGAGGAAGTACTAGCTAAACGACTGCAACAAAACAATTCAACCTGTTCTGAAAAAAAACTTATTCCAAAGAATGTAGAACTCCTAGAAACAGACAGTCTGAGGTGCTAATGCTAACCATTCAGTATTATAATCTATGACTATGCTTGCACAGAATTTCAGTCCCATGGGACAGACAAAACTGATCTCTTCTTTCATTTGTTTGTACCTTATAAACAGACATTAAGACAGTCTTGTCGTATAACCATCTTTTTGATAGACTCTGATGCCAAGACATCAGATGTGACTGGATCTTGTTTTGAGCATGTGAAGTAGTGTACAAGTCCTGCTTAACTGCATAATTAATTGTATTCAAAAATGAGTGTATGCATAGTACTTGCCATGAAACCTTTCTAAAGTATCTTTGCTTCTTCATGTCCTGATCTCACTTTCAATCCCTTTTCTTGTTTTGAAAGATTATAAGGGGCGTAAAGCTCTGCATTATGTGGACGTGGTTACCAGCATGGGAAATCACAATACCAGTGCACTCCAAATAAATACTACTCAACTCTGCAGCTACACTCTGAATATTAAGAGCAGTAAATATTTTATGTGCTTCGCTGGAATTTTTGAATTTTTTTTTTGACAACTTGCTTTTTGCTAGAAGTCATTCCATATAAAGTATTTCAAGGGAAAGCATACGGATAATAAAGGCAGAAAAGAAAATTAAAACGCTTGAATGCATACAATTAAATTAAGGACCAACTGGGATGAAGCACTGAGTACTTGGTAGCTCAGTTGGTTTCTTACTGGTTAGATCAATGGCACAAGGATTTCACTTAAACACCTTCTTGCTGTAAAAGGGGGTTTGGAATTTTTTAAGTGCGACTAGCTCATAAAACCTAATGCGAACATTTATGAGAATAATTAAAGCAAATCACTAACTTATGAAGATAAGTTAGTACCCAGATAAGTTTTGTACAGTTACAAGATTAAAAAGCACAAAATTCCTGTGAGTGTAAGACCTAATAAAAATGGAAGAATACATCCAAACCCACAGCTCTTACCTCAGGCAAACTCCCACTGGTGTTGGCACCTCATGCGATGCAGAGAAGAGTGCAGACACTTCAAACAAAATTGCCTGGAAAGGTTTGATTCACTCTCACTTGATTAATTGAATGAGTATATTATAAGTCAGTCTTGCAGCTCTTGCTTTTCTCAGGAATGGAAACATACTAGGAAGAAAAAAAAAAAAGAGGTAACTCAAGGTCCTCAATAAATTTTAGACCACAGAGCATGATGTTATGTCTCCGGCCTCCAAAAATCTGCTGGCTTCCACTAGAATACTCTGCTAAAAACAAGATCCAGCTTTTAATGACCCAACATAGCCTTGTAGTCTACAGCATTGTGTCAAACACCAGACCTCTTGTCAGAAAGTCAACTCCAAATGGGCCTATTTCTTTGCGGTACAGTCTCAGAGGGGAGAAACAAAAGAATCAAGAAAATTTTTGACTGAGTGCTCAGGATGTGCGATGTTCACTGGATTTTGATGAAGAGGCAATTTGTATGGGCAAGGAAGGGAATAATGTTCTGTCCAGAGAAACACAGCTGTGGAGTTCGGATAAGAGAGCCAGTTTGGAAGAAGAGAGAAATCAGTGCTAGTAATGCAAGAACAGAACCTTCATATCCGTTAGCAAAGTAAAGCTGCTAAACAAACCTACTTTTTTCCAAGCTTTTTAAATCCCAGAAACCAAAGCTGAAGGGTCTTTTATGTTTGTGGATAGGGCCAGCTGAGAGAAGCATTATTCAGCTGCCAGTGGTAGCATTTAGGAAGGCAATAACAGAGGCAATGATGCAGCACTGGCTCTTTCAAAGATTAGTGTGAGTGGAGCAGCAGGTCTGAGTTGGGGAAATAGGTGCAGGCCTGTGGGTTATAGGTGAGAGGGGATTTGTGGCAAGGGTGGGAAAGTGATGAAAGGGAGGGTGGTGGCTTTACAGTAGAGCTGTAGGAGAGAAAACATATCAAGAAGTGTTAGGAAGAGACTTTGGGCAAAGGAACGTGAGTGACAAACAGGGAAATTCTCGCATACCCAAGTTTGATTCCTCCTCACTTTCAAACAGAGAGCTCTTTTTGACCCCCATTTTTGCTGCCGGAAATACATCAGCTCTAGTCAATTTAAAGGAAAAAGTCAATATATCAACTGCTCATCATTATGCTCTCACAAAACACTGGAAACAGGGAAGTTGCTGCTCAGCTTAATACTGAGGGCTCATAAACACAAAGACAGTTTTCCTGGTATCTTGCACCTGGACAAAGTAATGCAAAGGAATACTACTTAGCCTTTCACCATTCCCACCAACTCCTTTACCTAAATTAGTTGTTCTGAGCAAAGAAATCACACTATAAATATAATTAGTTACTTGGAACCTGATCTAAAGCCTAATGAAATCAGCATAAACCTTACAGAGAGAATGAGCTATAAAGAAAATATTAGTTTGATTGCTGTGGGCAAAACTACTTTCAGATCTAAGCAGAGGATTTAGCTATTTTATTCTGCAAGCAATGAGAAAATATCTTCTTGATTCTAAAACTAAAATAAGAGATCTAATTAATTCTAGAGCACCACAGTCATATACATTACTTCTTAGTATGCAGGAATCTAATAGTTTCTTTTTTAAACAGCAATATTTAAAAACGCATTTAATTTAAATGGCTGTGGTTCCTCTTTTCAGTAAACACATGTGAAGGCATACATTGTGTTTAAATATAATAAATACAGCTAAAATCATGCATCTGGGTCAATCCTCTGCATGTAATCAGGATTATGAAAATTTAGTTTTTCTTATCTTTCTCAATAAATGGTCTATGTACAGACTACTGGAAATTTATTCAGACATGGTCTTGGTTGTGTTCTTGTTTTTTAACTCACCAGTTCTTTCCTCCCTGCAAATCTGACCGATTTCAAATTCTATCAGTTGCTCTGGTAGCTAAGGAAAGTGCCAAACTGCGGTTGCTGATTTCTAAGCTGTGCTGAAGTTCTTTCAGAGACAAAATTCCCATGCCAAGGCATTGTAATTGCAAGTTTTGTAACCGTTTCAATGACTCACTCTTTTGGTTCTGATTGCTGACCACGTGTAATTATAAAGGAGAGGTCACAGAGGACCTTGAGAAGGCAAAATCCAAATAGACACAAAAGCAGGAAAGGAGACAGGAGAAGGTTTTCATTTAGTTTACACCTTCTCCGAGATTTCCCTGTCCTGAGCCTCCCAGCTCTCTGAATGAGGTTCCTTCAGCCCCAGTTGTCAAAGCCCTCCTTCACCCACTGCCTTGCCCACAGCTCCTCTCAGGCATTCCCCAGAGGCAACCCAAAGAGACAGGGCACATCCAGGGGGAGATCCTGAAATCCGGTTATTCTGAAAAATCTCACAAATGCAAGGAGCCCCATCAGCCTGATGGCTCCGTACATGCGTGGTGGGAAATAAATTGTCAGAGGCATAGGGGAATCCCTTTTGTTTCAAAAGTGCTTCTTCAAAGAAACAGACATCCCCATCTCTCTTTGAGGAAGGCACTGTGTGGGAGGCTCTGTGGGCCCTCCTACAATGCCATGACTGAGAAGCCTGTCTTCAACTGGAGCTTCACTGAAAACGCACAGTCCAGATAAAATGCAAAGGCACAAAGAGTAAATAAAGAAGTAGTCAATGCTAAGCAAAGTGTGGGCCGAGGAATTCTGCCTCCTAAGGAGGTGACAGTCAAATGAAGCTGGCTCATCATGTGTGTCAAAAGCAG
The DNA here is from genome assembly GCA_013396775.1 of Cephalopterus ornatus. NCBI lineage: Eukaryota > Metazoa > Chordata > Aves > Passeriformes > Cotingidae > Cephalopterus > Cephalopterus ornatus. Next base: position 66,475 of record VZRE01000928.1, read on the forward strand.
CATCAGACAGGTAAATAGCAATTCTACACTTCCCTCCTACTCTAAAATTCCACCCTTAAAACGCAGGGTATTTTTGGAAGCTTCCTGCTGACAGGCACATCCTGCCCAGAATTACATTTTAATAGTTCTTCTTTTAGACAAACATTTAATTTATACTTTTACAGTCAACACGCTATTCCCATGCAGTCCCTCGGGAGGAGCAAAACATGCAAAACACACAAAGGGTGGTAATGAAAAGAAATAATCATTCTGCGCTCATTGATGAGTTTGCAGATAATGGAGCAGAATATTTACTATGGTTCTGTTTTCTCTCAAGGGCAACTTTTTATCTCTTAGATGACTCTGTAGACACTGGCAGAAAAAGTAGCCATTTTCAGTCCAGTGCAGGGGAGGTTGGCACACCATCTGGAACGAATACCTGACAACCAGCACTGCCAGATCTTGGTATTTTGAACAAAAATCCACAAAGCATCCCAAGATTATTCTCTGAGTAAAGAACTTCCATATAAATTTATATTATTTGAACTATAATAGCAATAACATCACTATATCACATTAAAGCTAATCTTACACAGATAAGGTTACAGGTTTTACTTGCTTTCTGCAGCCACTTCAGGACATGGCAACACCATGCCTCTTGAAGGACCAGGGCTCAAGGCTCAATGATATTTTCATCTTGCCAAAAAGTATCACCTACCTGCCATGGGGGAAAAAAATAATATTAGAAACTAAGTAAGTTGAATACTGCATTGCAAACAGCAACACTGAGGGCTCTGTGTATCACTAATCCTGTGAATCACTGCAGTTTATAAAACATGAGATCTCAAAAAGTAATCTTGTTAGGTTTCTTTCTATTTGCCTTCAGTTTTTTGTCAGATTTAGATATAGGAAACGAAACACTGGCACACTAGTCAAGGAAAATGCCCCACTTAAGCATTTGTTGACAGTGTCTGGATGAGAAGAGGCATGGCCAGGTCCCCAGAAGGAATCACAGTCACTGCCAGCCTTGCTGGAGGAACAGTAATGACCACTGCTGGTTACACGAACAACAGGCACACTGCAACACACTGGCTTGACTCAACAACACAGCTCCTGAAACCTTTATTCTGTTAAAACAAAATTCCTCAGTCCTTTAGCTCCCATTCCACAAGTGGTAAATTGGCCCAGCATCTTCCTCCTTTTTCCACTCAAGATAATGTGTCTTGAAATGAACATTGACTGTCTCTTAAAACCCAATAAATTAAATTGTCTTTCCTGAGCCAGCAGCAGGAGTAATGGAAAACGTTTCTCAGAACTAGTTTGTTTGATTTCTAAGAAAGTGTTTGACCTAATGATCTATTTTAGCAAATTGATGTGACTTATGGATAACTGATAAGCACACAGCAGAAACCAGCTATGCAGCTCCTTGTCACAAGGCAAACATTTTATGCAAAATTAAAAATTATACACAAACTGATCAGGAATACAGTTTAAACAAATAATGAAAATCTGCAGTTCCACCACTGATGATGAAAAAGTTAGTAAAATGGCTAGAAATAACAGCTTGGCAGTATGCAATTTAACTGCCAGTGTATCTAAAACCTCATCCTACATAATATTTAGCAAGATCATCAACATTTGCCTCTGGATTAATGCAGTATGGAAAAGGATAATCAGCCAGCTAAGTGTGTAAGATCTGATGTACAGATGCAAGAGAATCAGTAAATTGTGTCACATTAACTCAGTATAACTTCATTAGCAACTGAGCAAGCAAGTTTTGTGCTCGATGTAAAGACCTTTGGCAGACTTTTTGCTATCATGGCACTACTGGCAAGAGAGAGGAAAAGGCCAGGCAGCACCAGGCTTGAGGGTTAGAGAAGGGCTTGTCATTGTGAAGAGGAACAGTGACCAACTGGGATGGTCAAGAGAGGGGCTATACTCTTACAGATAAATATTACTTCTCCATGAGTGTGTGTCTATGAGCTAAAAGGAAGGAAAACACAGTAGTTGGGTACAATAAAACAATTCAATTTTACCTCAATCTGAGTGTAACTACTGATAGCAAAGTGACAAGTATCTTTTCTCCTTCACCCAGGCTGACCTCTCTCTTCAACAATTGACACAGGACAACTTCACCCATCTCCTATTCAATCAGTGGGCTCCAGATCAAAACCCCTCTGGACTACACAGAACCAGGCTTGGTGATATATAATTAAACCAAGTGATAGATAAATTCTTGCAAATGAAAACAGGAACTAGCAAGATATGTTTGGGAAGCTCCTCACCAGAAGAGACTATCTTGTCTAACCACATATGTTGGAAGGAAAACTCCCCCCAGCACTCCTGTGTTGCAGAGCTAGTCCCTACAGCCCAGGGATAGCTGAGAGCTATGGCGTATCAGGCCACATGGGCTCCTCCAGAGACCCACAGACGCCACTCACGTCTGAGGATCGCAGCTACAAAGGGCACAAAGGGAAATCTGGACTTTCTTTACTTGCTGCTAATTAGCTTTTTTACTTTTTGTTTTCTGAGTGTCTCATCTTCAGCCCTGCCTTCTATCCTTTTCTCTCCCCCTTTTTTTTCTTGCCCTCTTTCCCCTTTCAGTCTATTACCATGCTCCTACGAACTTGTGCCATCCTTTCCTGAGAAAGGTACACACAATCCCTTCACCACACTTTTCTTCTCTGGTCTTCACAACACACAAAGTTGTGTGGATAGGAGTGACCACGACACTCACTAAGTTCACTGTCTAACAGCTCATTTGCTTTGCTGGTCTCTCTCAAGACATTTTGAATAATTATTCACAGAATCATTATGGATGGAAAAGATCATGGAGTCCAATCACTAACCTAACACTGCCAGGTCCACCACTACACCACGCCCCTAAGCACCGCATCTACAAGTTTTTTTTAATACTTCCAGGGACTGTTATTCCATCACTGCCCTGGGAAGCCTGTTCCAATGCTTGACAGCCCTTTCAGTGAAGAAATTTTTCTTAATATTAAATCTAAACCTCCCCTGGTGCAACTTGAGGATGTTTTGTCTTCTCCTTTCGCTTGTTACCTGGGATAATTAACACTACTGTGTTGTTAGCATATACATGGCAATTTTGGCACCACTGCCATTGTCACCTGTTTCCACACATGGCAATTCTGGCAATGAAGAGCCACAAGGAGCCCTGGTGCCTTTACTGCTTTGTGACTCTGCTGGGGGCACTTTTCCTCACAGAAACCCCACTCCCCTCTCAGCGTGGCCCTCGGTATCTGTTTCTTAAGCCTCTATCTAGAGCTTTTAAAGTGTTTGTTGATCTCCCTCGGGATAGAAAGCTTTAATTACAAAGCCTTTTTTATTACCTCGCATTTTGCTGTATTCCCATCAATAAGCAACCTCTGGAAGAGCAAGCTATCACAGGAACCTGAACTCAGGGAACAATAGCAAAAACATAGCTGAGATGTGAGGAAGATAGCACTCTCACTAAAGCATTTCAATTAAAGTGCTGGTCTTGATGTCAGTTTTAAAGCTCCCGTGTGGCAGTGGCTCTGTGTGCAGAGATCTAGAGGTCAGACTGACAGTCCTCGACACATACATCAGGCAGGTTCTGCTGCTCGGGTACAACTACGCACCAGCTTCGCATGTCAGATTCAGCCTGATGTTGGCTTACATCCATTATTCTGAATCACATCCACATGATATTTATCAAAGATCTGGGGATACCAACTCGCACATAACTATTTCGTACTCCTTGGGAGCAATGTCACCTAATCCTGGGCAGGGTGTTGAGGTCACTCGGCTTGTTCAGCCTGTTGCAGTCTGAGGGGAAACCTCATTGTGGTCTTCGACATTCTCACGAGAGGAAGCAGAGGGGCAGGCACTGATCTTTTCACTTTGGTTACCAGTGACAGGAGCCGAGGAAACGGCACGGAGCCCAGTCGGGGGGTGTTCATTGGGGGATACTGGGGTAAGGTTCTTCCCCCCGAGGGTGGTTGGGCTCTGGAACCGCCTGCGCAGGGCGGCGGGCACAGCGCCAAGGCTGACAGAGCACAGGGAGCGCCGGGACAACGCTCTCAGACACAGGCTGCGACTCCGGGGCTGTCCTACGCAGGGCCAGGAGGGGGATCCTTGCGGGTCCCTTCCAGCTCAGGATATTCTAAGACTTCCCAAGTAATCCTCTTCCA